>JANBXA010000651.1:116760000-117247500 GCA_030556225.1 Cricetiscus sungorus | reverse complement strand
AAGGTGTGGTAAAAATGTTGATTTAGACTTTTCGTTGTACTTCATATACTCTGACTGATATGGGCAACTATCTACTGAATTTTGATAACTAGAAACAATGCTAGGAGCAGTTTAGAGCTTCCTCTATCTCATAAACTGTTTTTAGGGCCTGACTGAAAGAAATTGTAGCCAGTAGTATTAGCTCAATGCTTTTGAAAACACTCCTTGCTGTTAACTCTAAGGCTGGTAGAGAGAACTACTGTTAAAGAGAATATATGTATTCATCAAGGTTAGGTCATGACCATACACCACACGGCTATCCAATGGAGACCAACTGAAACAGTATGCCTTCTTATAAGAATGTGCTACTAAAATCCTGAACTGCTATTGATAGTTCATCAAATCAAAGCATTTGACCCTGAAAACATGATAGAAAAAGGACCTATGAGAAGATTAGAAAATTGTATCTGATTAAAGATACATGATGATTTTGTAGCAGGAAAACTGATTTTGTTTTCATAGTGTTTTGGGGATAAAGATACACACATGTATTTTCACATATAAGTAATATGACATCTTTTAAATTGAATTTTAAAAAAATCAGTCTTTTCCCAAAAGTTCTCAAACATTTGAAGTGGCCATTACACAATAAAATATCTTTTGTTTAATTGACAGGAAGCTTCCATGTGGCATTGAGAGTATAAATCTCTGCTCTGAGCACACAAAGAAAGGAAATGAAACAGCAGCGGGGCAGAGACAGGTGGACCTTGGTGAGTTCGAGGCCGGCCTGGTCTATAGAGTTAGTTCCAGGACAAGCTCCAAAGCCCAAGATTCGAAGTGGGGATGAGCCCCATTATTGTTACCTCTTGCCTATAACACATATAAATCTGCCAACATCTGTTTATGAAAGTGAATGCCCCACCAAATATGTTCTCACAGCAATTTTCATCTACAATGAAATAAATTCATTTAAGATGCCTAACTTTTTGAAAGAGTCATCAATAATCAATGGCTTGAGTATGGTAATGGCTCATTTACATATTTAAACTTACATTTGAAATGACAATGAGAAGCTGGCAATTAACTGTTCTCCATGGAAATGCCCTTTCCCTTCCATATGGCTTCCACTTTGGGACTAAGATTTGAAGAGATTTTTGATTTACTAAATAACAGAGACTCTCCAGCTGAGATCCCTATGTAATTTCATTTAGAATGCAAATGCCTGCTCCAAGATTGTAAATGGCATTCCTACTGATGCCAAGAAGCAGTTAGAACATAGAGTCATCCTTACCATAGATGGCAAGTAATTTAAAAGTACAGATCTTGAAGGTTGTAGAAGAAAAGAAGTTCTCTTGTATTTGCTGGGTAGTGTATGTGATAGAAAAGGCCCTCAAAAAGCTTTAGCTGCCTAGGTGCCTTTTTGTCTCAATTCAAAAGGGAGAGATTAATTCCTGCTGCAAGGAATACACACAGAATGGAGTGACTCAACTCCAGCTTGTATAAACACACACTATCAGTATATTACACTGACAAACTGGAGATGTATCCTAGTGCTAAGTGCTCAGTAGACACACACACACACACACACACACACACACACACACACACACACAAACCATTTTTGATTGGTTTTACAGTCCACTTCTTCAGATGGAACTGAACACTCCTAAAGTGGACAAGAACCTGAAAACCAGAAGAGTCATGGGTCCTAGGGCAAATCTTAACTATTATTATTCTGTCACAGGTACATAGCAATAAATCTGTAACAATGTGGCATTGTTACAACCACAGATCAGTGCATCACTCGATCCTCATTAGAGAAGTTTCTAATTTGATAGGTAGAAATTAACACCTAGACCCACAACTGGAAAATGTACAGAGAGTGAGAGACTTTGTAGCTCTAAGCTATATGTGTTTATCAAAACTCTCCTCTCAAGGCTCAGGGATCTATGAGGAAGAGGAGACAGATGTGGTAGATGGTGCCAAGGTAACAGTGTTTTCCAGACACATCAAGACTGACACACATAAGAACCCACAGAGACTGTGACAGCACACACAAGATCTGTATGTTCAAACCAGACTAAATTAGGACAAGGAGATGGCTTTGTTAAACAATGATTCACCTACTAGAAAATTTGTCCCATTAAAGTGTACAGTTCACTTTTCAGTATATTCACAAAGTTGAATTTGCACACCACCTTGTGCAATTAGCTATCTTAATAATATTTTTCTCCTGATCATGAGCATAGGATGCTTTTTTAACTACCTAATCATTTTTAATGTACTAGAGGAATGGCATTATATATATGCCACTGGGAAAACAAATGATTCTCCTACGTGATGGGATCATGGATAATTTGGATTTTGTTTTTATACATTTCCATATTTTTCAAATTTTCAACAGGAATACATCAAAAGAAGTCATTTTAAAGAAAAACATCTTTTCATCAAGTATGAAGATGAAAGATGCTTGAAAATAAAATTGTCCAGATGACTTCTCAATATACAAGAATGTACCACTGTTTATTCTTTATTGTTTCTTCATTGGAATTTGCTGAGTGTGTGCTATACCATCATGAATTATGGTAGGTATGAGTTTTAACAAAACATGGAGTTTGTTGACCACATGGAAGCCAGAGGTAAAATTATAAATAGTAACAATCAAAGTAGTATGATACTATGATAGAAATCCCAGTGAGAGTGAACACATTTTAATATAAGTAAACTACTTTCTTTTTAAAAGAATACTTTTGGGGGAATTGCAATCCTACCACCCAATAGTAAAAGACAAATAACAGAACTTGAAAACAGAACAAACAGTTCACCAAAGAACATTTAAATAGCCAATAAGTGCAAAATAAGATGTTTAACACCATTAGTCATTAGGAAAATGCAGAGGTACCACTGTATACAAAGAAGATTCTGTGTGGCCATAAATAATTGGTGCCTGTAAAGACACAGAAGAGTCAGAACTGCGTATAGGGATGAGAAGTGGTACAGTTACTTGAAAAGCAGTCTAATTCTTCAAAGACTTACACCTAGAATTTCCATGACATTCAGGAATTCTACTAGAAATATATCTAGGGATAAAAGAGATTATGTGCACACAAGAATTTGAAGAAGAATATTCACGACAGCATTACTCACAGTAGTCAAAGATGTAAACATTAGAATGTTCCTTATCTGATGAATAAACAACATATGCTGTATCCTAAAACAGATTATGATTCAGCCATAAAAAGGAAGGAAACATTGATATACACTAAAATAGGATGAACCTTGGAAGCGTTAACTGAAACCACACAAAAGAGCACATGTAATTCCATTTACCCAAAATATCCAGAAGGGAGACATAGGATTGATTAGTGGCTCTAAGTCTGGGAGCAAAGGGAAGGATAGAGAAATGAGAGCCAATGAGAACAGGTTTTGGTTTGTTTGGCTTTTAATGCACCAAAGTTTGAGCTGAGATTTAGGATGAAGGTTGAAATGTCAATGTTAGGCTTTAGATATTTGTCAAAGACACACTCTAAGTATACATCTTCATAGACTGGAGAGATGGATTAGTTGGGAGAGTGTTCATGATGCAAGCAAAGGGACCTGTGTTTGGGTCTCCAGCACCCACATAAATCTCTGCTCATTGAAGTACACGTATATATAATCCCAGGTTTGAGGAGGTGGAGAAACCAGGGTCCCCACATCTCACCATCTTCCAGCTTAGTAAAGCAATGAGTTCCAGGATCAGTTAAAGATCCTGCCTCAAATAAATAAATAAATAAATAGATAGATAGATAGATAGATAGATAGATAGATAAACAAATGCCAGATAAATAAATAAATAGGAGGGGCCAGAGGAAAGGCTCAGTAATTAAGAGCATATACTGCTTTTCCAGAGGACTGGAATTCAATTCCCAGCACCCACATCAGGTGGCTCACAATTGTATTAACTCCAACTCCAATAGGGCTCTAACATCTATGAACTTTGGAGGCATTTGAACTCATGCACATACCCACATACACACTGCATGTACATGTGTATGTGGGTATGTGCATGAGTTCAAATAAATAAAATAAAAAGCTTTAAAATAATAAATGATGAGTGATCAAGAAACACACACACACACACACACACACACACACACACACACACACGATACAGCTTCACCCTGCTTTCCACTGAAGAGACAACACAAAACCTAACCCCTACTACTTCCTATAATATGATATATGGGGTCCAGAATTCACTATTGTGAAATATGGGATTAATTCATTGTAAGGTTAATGAAATGTATTAAAGCCTGCTGTGGTGGCATTGCATAACCCAAACCCTATCCTGTCTGTATAGGAAACTTGATAATAGTTTTGTGGACCATCTCAGCTACTAATGGGGATGGTTCTGCATCCCTTTGACAGTTTAGAAGCTCCTTGTCAGAATCATCAAATCTAGTAATCTTCAGTTGGCTAAATCCTTTTTCTGGTGGGAAGACTAGCCAAGAGAACATTGATGACACGAATTTCCATCTTTTATCTCCCCAACCTTCACCCCAACTGCTTCTCTCTTTTATTTTTCTTTCTTCCTGACATAAGGTTGCCAGCTCACTCCAGTTTGGGATAAGTCCTAGGTAGAGGACTACAGTCAAATGAAGATTATCATGGGGAGTGGGGAGGAGAGGGACTTTGTTATATGGACTGATTACTATTATGCATCCAATAGCTAATCCTTACTCTTAGCGGCAGAACTCAGATTCTGTTTAGGGAGCACTGTACCTAGCCGAATTACAATTTTCCCCATACTCTTGCAAATAAAGGTGGCAAAGTGTTGTAATTTCAACAATAAGGTGTTTTGGTATGTCTTATTACAATGATATAGGCCCTACATACTTCAACTTTCTTTTAGTTCTTTCTTAAAAGTTAGGGCAATTACACTTGTGTTGTGAGATAATTATGGGTATACTACATGAAGAATTGTGCTGGAGAAGGGAAGAATGAATTTGGGCACTGATGGTCCTATGAAACTGCCATCCAGGCCTGGATAGCCCATTGTCACATGTCTATAATATAATAAAGCTAGCCTTCATTTGGCTGTGCTTAGCTTTCTAGGAGACACAGCGACCTAGCATGAGCATAAAATTAATGTCTTGAAGAACCTGAGAAGGTTAAGGTTTCAATGTAGACACTCCAACTCTCTTTTTTAATAAAAGGAAGAATTTTCTGTCTCCAAACCCTCAAGTTTTCCTTATAGAAGTCATTGCTCTCCAGGGCAAATGGATCCATTATTGAAGCTAAAATGAGCATTTACACTGTTATTTGTAGTTCAGATAAAGCAACATATTAAAAGACAAAATTAGGAGGGAAAAGTTAAGAATGTTGCTAATTTCCTATATGCATTCTTGCTTGTATGAAATTAAACTCCTTTTGCACCCCAACTTGAATATATATACTTTTATTATTACTACAATAAGAGAATAGCCTTTCACATAGCCAAACCCCTAAACCACAAACTATATAATTCACTTTAAAAATCACAACACTGACTGAAAAGAAAAAAAATTCTATGTGGGATCTGTCAGAATTACATACTGTTTTCATTTCAGAACAGAATTATTCCACAATATTTTGGTCTTTCTCAATGAAACTTTGAAAAATTCACTCGACTGGTAACTGAATAAATAAATAGTTACTTTTGTACCTGCCAAATTGTCACAGGCTAAATGACCAATTTCAGAGAGCTTTTGAACAACTTGGGGAAAATACTCCTTTTCCCATTTCTTTTAGGCAGTCAAAGACAAACAGCAAGCAGGCAACCTCGACTTTGCAGAAGGGATATTGAGCATTCCCCAAGGAAAAAGTCTAAAGAAACAGAGTATACAAGTTAGGCTGCCTGTTTTATTGAAGGTAATTCAAAATCCAGCATGTACTTCTCCATTCCCAGACATCAGCCTTTCGTGTGCAGTGGGATGGGAGGGGGTCGGGGGGAGGCATGGAAGGGAGAGGGAACTGGGATTGATATGTAAAACAAGAAAAAATAATTAAAATAAATAAATTAATTAAGAAAAAAAAGCACACTGCAACTTTACACGTTCACACTTCAACCTCAGCTTCTAAAGTTTACAAATGCTACGGGCAAAAGCCACACCACTAGACCTGAATTTGGAAGCCAACCCCAGAAGGATGAATAGAGGTGCACACACTTCGGAGGTAGGTGGTGAGCAGTGTCTACATTCTAGATTTATCTTCGCTCCTGGTGACTTCCTTTTCCCCAGGGCAGTGTGTTTAGATCGATTCTGGGAGACAAATTCTGCTTTCCCTCTGGACCTTTAAGTTTGGGATTCAGGTGCTTTCCCAAACTAGTTTCCTCTAGGTGTCTGTCACTGATAGCATTCCTGTCCCAGGTCATCCACCAGTCCACCACCGTTCACTGGCGCCTTATCTTAGCAGTCCCAGGAGAGAAACGCCGCCTAGAGGTGTCTCTGGAAAATAATCCTGGTCTCTGTGGTCGGACCGGAGACCAGCTCCCAGAACACTACCAACTTTCTTGCGAGCGCAAGAGCAACTTGCTGGAGTCAGCCGGAGGGTCGCCTACCTGCTGATGTACCCATCTCCATCGCCGTCGCAGGACTGGAAGAGCCGCCGCATCTGCTCCTCCTCACCTGTGCTGGACGTGTCGCTGCTGCCACCGCTGCTGTCACAGGCGCTTGCAGCCGCCATCGCGCGCCGGTCCTGGTCCGGCACTACTCACCCCCGCTGGCAGTCCCGAACCTGCTCTACGACAGAGCATGCCCAGTGGCCGCCTTGGCGCTCCTGGCCGATTCCACCACTCCGGGTTTTGCCCGGACTGGGAAGATGGGCGCCCCAGAATCGCCCAACTGGCACCTGCGGAAAGAGGGTGACTGTGGGAATCAGGAATCTCAGGGTGACTCCCAGGACACCAGAGAAAGCTCCGGGCGTCCTGACACTTGGGAGACGGTTCACGCAGAAGCAGGGTGTTCTCCTAGCACTTATGCACAGAATAGAGGACGCCTTTCCAGGGGCGGTGGCGACTCTGCGTGCCACCCCACTTTCCAGAACTGGATTCCTGATTCCATCGCCCGGAATGAGACCCGGAAGAGCTGTATTTTTATGTTTTACAGCTCATATGTGTCTTCCACTGGAACAATCTGCCTTTCAGTAGGACTTTCTGCATTTTGGGTCAGTTTTAAATAACTCGAATCACATCAACACTGAACATAATAGATGGTCTCACGATCCACCCTAAAGATTTAGAAAATCCCTCTTTTTTTCACCAACAGTATGGCTTGGGAAGTAGATAAGGATTCCATGTGTTATGGAGTTATCATGTAACATATCATAAAGAAGGTATTGCATAATAGGACAATATCTAGCTGCAGCCATGTACTCGTTGAATACTACCCCTGATCTGCAGGTAGGACTGCTGAGGTACTAAGGCTTGCTCCAGGTCCCAAGCCTTATGTCAGAGCAGAGGCAAGCCTGGGCAATCTTAACTCCAGATCAGGAGTCCTTAAACACCAGACTAACACATCATAGCAAAAGGCCAAGAAGCACAATGAAACAATTTGTGGTTTTGCGAATGACTCATTCTGTTGCAGCCTCTGTCAGAGGTCTGTGAAGTCCTGACCAAGTTAAAAACATGCCCAAAGATTCGTCAGAAGGTGGAGTATGCTGTCTCCTTTCCAACTTGTCTGGTTCAAAGTAACTGCCTTGACTTCTGAAGACAGTTTTAAAACGGCAGCAGACTCTACTTGGCTCTCTTTTGGGACAAGAACCTTGGATATTACAATCTTCTCTGAAAGAAATTTGGCTGCCCAGAAGCTGCTGGGCTGGAGAACCCATGCAAAGAGACTATGTGAAAATAAAAAATGTCAATCAGCCTCCAGATGTTTGAGCCTTCTCAGGCCTGGGCAACACGAGCTAGATATGATGCTTTTTCTAGATATTGGTAGTTCATAAGCAAAACCAGAGTCTATCAGAGCTCAGCCAACACTCCAGAGCTATGATAACCATAAAAGGAGGGTTGTGGTTTTTAAATAGTTGAATGTTAGGGCAGTGTGTTTATTCAGCCAGAGGGCAGCTTACAACCCTGCTTGAATCCAGTTTCAGGGAATCTAGTATCCTCCTCTGGCCTCTGTGGGCATCAGCCATGCACACAGTGCACATTGATAACATGCAAGCAAAGCACTCAAACACAAAACAAACAAACAAACAAACAAACAAACAAACAAACAGTCTTTTAAAAAGTTTTACCTCTGCAAAAGGATGCAGGCACATCCAGCAAGTGCTCTGGGTTTTCATTCCTAACGCAAGGGTAACGCAAAGGTGTCCCGTGCCTTACTATGAGTGGTGAGCACTTGGCATTGTTGTTGGTACAGCTGATAACTGAAGTGCAATGTTTGAGAATAGGAGGCAGCCTTGAGCACATACTTTGATCTTAGAGGACAACTTTTGCCAGATGGCATCTTTAAAGATGGAGCTCCTGTTGCCTCATTTAACCCTTTGATAGAAAAGATAGCATGTTTCATTAATAGTTCTCACAAATGGAATCTCTTTAGAAAAATTTTGCAAATACACCCAATAATATTTGCTTAAGAGATGCTACTAATATCATAAACATTCTCAGGGCAGGCCCATGCTTATATTATATAAAATTTAAACTGTTTGTATTTCTATTTTCTTAGAAAAAAACTTTTGTTACCAAAACAGGACTTGTTCATCCTCACACATACCTTGATGATGTGACTTGAGATTTTAAAACATTTTTTTTCCTAAGTATAACATGTATAAAGGATGTTGGAATCCTAGAGATTTTTCTCAAGAATTGAATAGGTCTTTCTATAATTTTATGTCTACAGAAAGTGGAGGTTTAAATACCAACTTTATTTCTAGGAAATGATATTTCTAAGATGATAATATTTCTAATAAAATTATGTTTTTCTTGTTAGAGAATGTATACAGTAGCTCTTTAGGTTTACAATAGAATAATTTTATATTAAATCCAAATACTCTAAAAGTGAATCTTGACAAATTTCCTTAACACCATTTTCCCATGCTTGGGTAACTTAGAAATGTTTAAAAGAAAAAGGTTCAACTCTTCAGAGAAGAATTTGTTTCTGAGTTGACACAAGCATGCAAAATTTATGCTGAAAAGGTTATGAGAGAGGGTGATATTTGCAAGATACCGAAAATAGAGATGTCATAGGAATATAAAGATTATAAATATAAGGTAGGAACTTGGAATGAGAGCAATAGGCATAGTCATAAATCTAACAACGCTGTTTATGTCATAATTTCAGAGGCTCTATGTATTTATCTGAAATGGGTGCATAGCTCAATGCCTTTTCCTTCTCTAGTTCTGTTTTTCTTCTCAGATTGTCTAGGTTATAATTTCCTTTCATATTTATGTGATACATTTTAATGTATCTTGCTATACACCCTGCAAGATACATTGACTCATTTATCTAAAGCTACCAGCTAAAGGAAGCAAACAAAACACTTTGCAAATCTAATTATCTCCTGCTTATGCTTCCCAACTACTTAAATGAAATAAGACTACAAGCAAATGTTGGAGTAGGGCTCCCTGGAGCCATCTGCCCGCCTTCTCTCTAGAGTGTTATTTATAAACCCTGCTAAATTCTCATATCCTTTGAGAAGTTGCCTCAGTCTTCCAAGGCTTTCTTAGCTTGAAACACAGTTTTTAAGAAAGGATTCTATAGTGAAATTGTGAGCTGTCTCCCCACCTCTCTTGCCCCTTATTGTCAATTATTATTAAACGAGGCTGCAGATTTCTGAGAGGAAATACTGAGGTAAAGCTAAGGCAGTTAAATCAACATTACAGAGTTCTTATCACAGTTACTCATACCCTTTGAGGCTTCCTTAATGCTATCTAGTGCACTTAGGCCTCGGCCATCTTAGTGTGTTGGAGGTAACAGAGTATGTGGAAGGTAAAAGTAATACAATCCCAGTGGCTACATTAGATGCCAAAATTAAGTAAGCAGCTGGAGTTGAGCTCATAATAACCAGTAAAAACCAAGACAGAGTTCAGCTCCAAGATTCTAAGAAGTAAGCATCCTAAGTACTCCAGTCCAGCTATTGGGAAAAAGCATAGGTAGCAGGATGAGACTAAGAGAGGAGCTGCACTGTGATGCAAGCCTCAGAGCGCCTGTGTCTGATACAACAGAGAGTTTTCTTCTGTATTTTAGATTATCTTACATTATTTTATGTGTATGAGTGTTCTGTCACACACACGCACACACATGCGCACAGGAATGCATGTACTACATTTTGCCTGTTTACCACAGTGAGCGGAAGAGGCTTTAAATTCTTTGCGATTATAATTACAGCTGGTTGTGAGCTGCCATTTGAGTGTTAGGAACTGTATCCAGGTCCTTCGCCAAGCAACAGTGCTCTTAATCACGGAGATATCCCTCTATCTCTTTGAAGAGAATCCTAAGATAGTTTGGATTGGTGTTTTACCGCTGCTGCTACAACAAATTTCCAGAGCATAATTTTATTATCTTTAAATGGCATGTTTTTTATTTTCCAATTCTGGAGGCCAAAAGTCAGAAACGCCTGTCATTGAGCTAAAATCAAAGTGTTGGCAGGATGTGTTCCTTCTGGAAGCTGAGGCAGTGAGTCATTTTCTTTTCCAGTTACTGCAGGCTGTCTGTAATTCCTTGACTCCTATCATCTTCAAAGACAACTGACTTTTCAAATGTGACTCCCTTTCTTCCTTTTGCAGATTAAAGGGTCCTATAAATACTGGTCTCACCCAAATAAACGAGGATTATGCATACTTTAAGGCCAGCTGCTTAGCAATCCTGATTCTATGTGCAGTTCTGCCATGTAGGTATCTTCGTAGATTCTAGGATTTAGGATGGAGATGGCAGAGACTGCACCAAACTGCCCAAATCTATCAGATTTCCTTTCACTGACATGGAAAGGCTAGGCCTTTATAGGTATACATCAAGTGATCATTAGACAGAGATGACCAAGACATTAGATCTACAGTGCAGAGAGGGAAGCAGGGTTCCCAAGGGGTTAACAACTGAGGAATCTTCTAACAGTATTCTAAGCAACTGTGGCACAAGTCCTTTCCTGAAGGAAGAGCTAAGTAGTACACATCTTTCCAGTCTGCTTTTGTGGTGGTTTGAATAGGAAAGGCACCCATAGACTCATGCATTTGAATGCTTGGCCCACAGGGAATAGCACTACTAGGAGGTTTGGTTTGTTAGAGTAAGTGTGGCCTTTTTGGAAGAAGCTTGCCACTGTGGGCACTTTGAGGTGTTATATGCTCAAGTTATACCCAGTGTGGTACACAGTCTCCTTCTGCTGCCTGAGGATCAAGATGTAGAAATCTCAGTTCCTTTTACAGAACCACGTCTGCTGTGCACTGCCATGCCATCATGATGACAATGGACTAAACCTCTGAAACTGTAAGCCAGCTCCAATTAAATGTTTCCTTATATAAGAGTTGCTGTGACATGGTGTCTCTTCACAGCAATGGAAACCCTAAGACAACCCCTAAGCCATGTGAGTCCACTTCAGATTGGGGCAGAACTATTTGTGGAATTCCCCCCTGGGGGGTATGCATTTTTAACATTAAAAAATTTAAATTTCATGTATATGTGAATCTGCATGTATGTATGTGCACTACATGCACACCGGGTCTCCAGAGAGACCAGAGTAGAGAATCATATCCCTTAGAACTGGAGTTATAGATGGTTGTGAGCTGACACATGAGTTCTGAGAATCAAATTCAGGTTCTCTGTAAGAATCACAAGTATCTTACTGACTGAGCCATCTCCCCAACTCCTAGGATTTAAAAAAAAAATGTTGAATGTTGAACCCAAGCATGTACTAAACCTAACACGATGCTAACATTCCACACCTTTCTTGGAAATCTTAAAAGAGTTTAGTGAAGAAGAATTACAGTCTTTATTATCATTGTTTCAGATACTGGGGACCCAACTGATCCTCATTGTTTTCCTCCTACACTAATGAGTCTTGACCCACCTCACTCTCAGAGATGACTCAGACTACTTGCAAATTGGCACATGTGCAATATTCATCTCTGCTGAGGATTGCTAACATGCTCATCTACTCTTAGAGCTGGACAAGAGAGTATCAAGAGTTACCCACATCAATTACCTGGGCTCCAAATGTGTTCCTCCTTGATTATTTGGTCTTGACTGTAACTCTGTTCTTCATGATTTAGGCTTACTTACCCAGCCAGGATGATGACTCTCCATGACTTCTGACATTGGGACATAAGGAACCTGAAGCATTTAGGGCTATCTGCAACTCTTGCGGTGTCCTGGCTGGAATGTTAGTAATTTGGACATCAGGACATTTAACTAAAACCCAGAATTTTAGTGATAGTAGGTACAAGTTTATCAAATGAATAATGGGAAATTAAGGTAAAAAGTGATTACTCCTGATTCTATCTTCTGGATCTCAGACCAATGCAGCCTTTATTTTGAGGACATAGCACAAGATAAGGCTTTTGGTTCATGGTATAGTCCATGTCCTGCGAGATAATTTATCATCTTTGCCAAGTATCAAGGCAGGAAAGTACAACTAGAACCCCACTTGGCTTAGGTTATATACATGCCCTCCTTCTAACAATGCACTCAGAACCTTAGAACATTACCTGCATGTACTAAGAACAAACACCCCTATTCTAGAAATGCATGTAGAAAGCTATTAGTAACATGTACCCCCCATACATGCTGAGATGCATGCATATGCAACATCAAACAATAGAATATGTTACTTTTTCCATTGATAACCATCAAAAACTCCCCTTAGTGGACAGTTTCTATTCAAATATATTTCAAAATACATCTGATCTAGACTGGTTTAGTGTACATGTCTGTAAAACAGAGAGTATAATATTATTTATTTCATATGGGCTTGTAAATTATTCATCTAAACCACATTACATCACTAGAAAGAGCCCAGTGGAATTCTTATATCATGAGTTTTATTTGAAAACTAGGTCAGTTTGTATATCACTTTCATGACTTTTATTGTTTGAGATCAGGTGTCATCAGAGGCTGTCTTTTAAAATGTTTTCTATTCTTTTAAAATTTAACATGTGTAGGGATTTTGCCTGCATGTATATTTGCATGCCATGTGCACGCCATGCCCTTAAAGGCCAGAAGAGGGTGCTCCCTGGAACTGGAGTATTGTGGTTTGAATGAGATGTCCCCATAGTCTCAAGCATTTAAAAACTTGGTTCCCAATTAGTAGAGCTCTTTGGGTAAACTTAGAAGTGTGGCCTTGCTGGAGAAAGTGTGTCATTATGGGCAGGTTTTGAGCCTAGTACCATTCTCAGTGTGTTGTCTGCTTCATCCTTGCAGAACAACATGTGAGCCCTCAGCTCCTACCATCATGCCTTAATTCTGCTATCCTGGACTCTAACCCTCTGGAACTGTAAGCCCAAATAAACCCTTTCTTCTATAAGTTTCTTTGCTTACGGTGTTTTATCACAGCAATAGAAAATGAACAAATAAGTGATTGGGGTTACAGATGATTATTAGCCATCAAGTGGGTGTTGGGAACCAAACCCAGGTCCTCTGCAGAGTGCTTTGAAAATTGCTGAGCTGTCTCTCCACACTGATGCTTTCTAGACTTATTCCCAGGCTCAGATGTAGGAAAGTGGTTTTTTTCTGTAGCAACCACCACAGGGGATATGTGAAGTGGGCTGAATGTAGATGGCTGTAAATAATCAACACATTCTTAGTACTTCTCATGGTGGCTGGCTCTGTAGCTCTCTCCACCTCTACTCTGGCATGTTAGGCTAGCTGTGAACTACCTGGCAGATGTGTTACGTTAGCTGAAATCAAGTCATTCCATAGCTAAATAATATTATGTCTTATGTGGTGGTTTGAAAGAAAATGCCCCCCAAAGAGAGTGGCACTATTAAGAGGTGTGGTTTTGTTGGAATGGGTGTGGCCTTGTTGGAGGAAGTATGTCACTATGGGGTGGGCTTTGAGGTCTCCTTTGCTCAATCTTCACTCAGTGTGACACTCAGACCACTTTCTGTTGCCTGCAAGTAAAGATGCAGGACACTTGGCTACTTCCCCAGCACCATGTTTGGCTGCAAGTCACCATGTCGTACCTTGATGATTTTGGACTAAACCTCTAACTGTAAGTGAGCATCTCAATTAAATGTTTTCCTTCCTAAGAGTTGCCATGGTCATGGTGTCTCTTCACAGCCAAAGAAACCCTAACTAAAAGCAAAAGATAGCTTTCTGCTACCACCTTGTGGTAGACCTATGAATGTCTATTTTTAGGTTACTTGCTTCAAAAATAAAAGAGTTAGTAGATATTTGTGCAGAACAAATACATTTTGATATATCCATCATTATATATACATCAAATGAAAGAGAGGTGATTTTAGTTACTTAAACCTTGGGCAATGAAAAAATTTGTACCAGATTTAAATAAGGCCTGGCTTAATTTCTCTGTAATTAACTAAGATGAGATTATTTCAAGGTCCTTCAGCACATACTTAGATCTACTTCCAACTTCTAGAGGAGTTATTACCTATCAAGGCTTTAGATAGTGTCTTTCTGATCCTTTGCTGTCTATTTGGGTCAATGCCAAGTCACTCATTTCTTATTCCCAATTACAAGATTTCTTCAGGCCCTGGTATCTGCCTTTGCCAATTCTAGACCTTTCTACTAATGTTTATCACAATGAGTCCCACTTGCCTACACATCTCCCATCATTCTTTCCTGGGAGAGGGGGGGTCACTCTAGGAGTCTACTTAGGGGATCATCTGTTTTAGTCCTTTTTTTTTTCTATTCATAATACAAAACTGAAAGACTGGATCTGTTATAAAGAAAAGAAGTTTCTTTTGGTTCAAAGTTGTGGTCTAAGGCCAAGGGGCCAAATTATATAGGGTACTTCAGATGGCCAAGTCCGTAGGCAATGCAGAGAATCACATGGTAAGAAACAGAGAGTCTGCCCCTCCTCACCTGTAGCAAGTTGGAGAACTAGCCCTGAGATCATAAGAGTAGGAGAGTTGTCCCTGTTCCTCACCACTTGGGAGAGTGGTCCCTGCACCTTGCCTCCGTAACACACTAGAGATGGTCCTATAGTGCGAGTGTGGAAGATTCGAACCTGAGGGCCCTGCCCCTTGCTCATTGCTGCAAGGGTGAACTATCCAAGGCAATGCTGAAGAGCCCACCCTGGTAATAAGGAGGGGGGAGAACTGGCAGGCTCGCCAACCCTGCAACTACTCAGGCCCTGAACCTGGGTTGTGAGTTAGCTCACCCCAACGTCCACCCCATCAGGGGCCAGTCCTGCAGACCCAAAGCTGCAGGATCTCTACAACACAGGGCAAAAACAGGATATCCAAGAGAATTCCCAGTGAGGGACCAGCATCGATAATGAAGTAGAAACCAGAGGCCTCCAACCTGACCAATAACTCTTTGCAATGAACACTTGCAAGTAAAGATATATGGACAAAAGGGTTTACTGTGTGACTCACTGTGTCACACTACAGCTTCCATTATGAGTTGCCCCCCTTGTTTTCTTTTCTTCTATTACATTTTATTTTATTCTGGAGTCGAGCTGTAAGGGCAGAGGGAAGATATGAAAGGATGGGGAAGTGAACGGGATCAAGATGGAAGATGTGAAAGACACAAAAAATGAATAAAAAGAAAGGTAAAAGAAAAAAGAGAGGAGCAGGGAGTCCACAGTATGCTTAAACCTCCTCCTGCCCTATTGTGGTTACAATGAAAAAATGCCCCCACAGGGTCATGTATTTGAAAACATGGTCCCCAGGTCCTCTTTAGGAGGTGGAGCTTTGCTGGAGGAAGTACATACATCAATGGGGGCAGTCTCTGAGGGTTTATAGCATTGTCCCTACTTCCTGTTCTGGCCCTCTCTCTCTCTCTCTCTCTCTCTGCTTCCTGTATGAGGTTGAGATGTAATTTCTCATTTTCGTCCTGATGCCATTATGGCTATCTAGCCCTCTGGAACTACAAGCCAAAATAAACCCTACCTTAAGTTGCTTTTGGTTGTAATATTTTTATCTTCGAAATAGAAAAATAAAATAACTAATGCATGTCTACTTACTTCCCCACTCCTGTAAAGCCATCATTAATCAACCCTGGCCATCTCTCTCTTGTGACCTTATGTAATCCTAACCATCTGTAAAGGCCTAACCTTTGTATAGTACAGATGGAGTATGTTTCTATTGTCTTAATATCTCATAATGAAGATGAAACACCACCACAAGTTTTAGTGGTGATAACACATACCCAAACCATAACAGCAGCATGTCCATATTAGCTTCTACATTGGTTTTTCATCTCCCAAGTCCTCCAAAATTTTTTGTTGTTGCTTTTCCTAATGGGACTTTGATCCTTTTTAGTAACTCACTTGCCTAGTGGTATGTGACTTTTCTCTTTCAAGTTTTAGGGAACCAAAACCAGCCTAAGACAACAATCTTTGAAATAAAAGACTGCAAATGACCTACCTAAATAAGAAAGGGTTGGGGTGGTAGAAATGTGGGTGGTAAAGGGACAAATCATGGAAGAAAATATCTGTAACAGAAAGAACAAAAACAGAGTGGTTCTATCTTAAGTCTTTTACTCCAATAGGATAATTCCATAGACAGAAGAGAACAACTTTCCAGAGCTCTCTGCTGCAGTATGCTGGTATGCCATGAGTCATTTGTAAGCAGGCAAAGTGCTGACATCACCAGTGCTTGGGCAGCAGGGCAGAAACTGGAGCTGTTCCAATCAGTTTTCTTCGATCAGTTGCTTCTGGACAAGGTAACCCTTATCTGTGTTTCTCTATAATAGTCTCTATAATAGTCTATATATATTTTTTTTAAAATGAAAGGTTTCATGAAGTCTAGTCTGGCCTAAAATTCTTTATGTAGCTGAAGCTGGTCTTGAACTCCTGATTCTTTACCTACCAAGTGCTAGAATTACAGAATTGCCACTTCCTAGAGCAGAATGAGTTAACTTTTTGTATTTTAGCCATTGTTGTATAACAATAGTGTAATATGCATTTCATTTGTCAATGTATTCTGTGAGCAAATAAACTTGGTATGTGTGACTAGGAGAGCCTTTTGATCATACTTTGCATCATATATGGGCTGCATTCCCCTCTCCATAACTTGTTGGAGGCTATATTTTTTCCACTATCTTGTCTTCCACATATGTAGCCCTTGGTGTTGACTAAAGCTGTGTCCATAAGCCTTTCCAGGCTAGACTCAACTCCTTTACAGGGGGGAAGCAGAATGACTCACAGTAAAGGAGCTTACACCTGAATTTGTATTATTCAAACCTCTGTTCATTGATGTCCCAATAGGATAGAATCAGTATAAGTATGTAAAGATATAACTACAAGGAAGTGGAATTCATCAGGAGCAATTCATGCAACAACTGTGCAGTGTTATAAACAAACACTCCCAACAACCTCAGTGGCTCCCACAGTTAAGTACTATTTCTCACTCAGATCAAACCAGATTGATAAGGGTATCCATCACAATCATCATAGAAAGCAGCTATATAGAGTCTCTGTCACTGTCTAAGAACTTTCAGCTGACCAGGAAAAACTGACCAGAAGGGATGATGGAAGAAAGGCCCAGACGTAGTGTATGTTGCTGGAAGCACTTTTGGATAGCACTTAGCCATGTGGCTTCCAGCTAACTGCAAGGGAGATGGGATTAATACGATGTCCAAAGACGATGAACACAGTTGTTGGTGAGCATTGCAATTTGTTGACATGACTAACAATGCTAAATGAAAACTAAAACCCAATGCAACCCAAACCAAATAAAAAACTAAGTTCTTGCACCAGAATCCAACAAACCCAAATGAAATCAGATGCCACCTAACTGCAACTAAGTTGTGGTCAGGTTTTCTGAGAAATCATGAGGAGAGAGGAGAAAGAATCGAAGAGGGAAGGGAAGGAGAGTTAAGGGAGCAGGAAAGAAGGAAAAGCAGAGGTGGGGAGTGAGAGCAACAGTCGAAATTTTCCCAGGCCTGTTTCAGTTGATGTGACAAAATTTTCTCTAATCTTTCCCCTAAATTAACAAGTTAATTAACAAAACAAAAGGAAACAGCAGAAGCAGGTATGTCTACAATCCTAGCAATCAGGAGGTTAAGATGGAGGACTACATAAGATGTGAGCTCTACATAAGATCCTTTGTGAACAGAATAAATAACAATGAACATTAGCTGAAGTAACATCATGTGAAACAGGTTTCTATTGTTGTATCCCTGTTTTTCTGCCTCAAGGCATGTCATTTGTTTTTGTTTTCTTCAGTTCTTCAGTTTTCATCCTCTAGTTTATGAACCAAGCCTTTGCCTGATTCTAGAATTATGAAGAAAACCAAAACCTTTGAACAAAATTGTTGTAATTTTTCTTCTTGCCCTGCACAGAGCACACATCTTCCCTGACTGAGAAATCCAGAGTTCGACTTAGTCACCACAACCAGGATCTGTTGTTGAGTCACAGTCCTCTAATCAGGTCAAAATGTCTCACCTCGTGGTCAGGCAAGTTATGTAATGTGTAAATATGTACACTCTCTGTCTCCACCCATATGCAGTATGTGAAATGATAAGCAGAGATAGAATACCTGCACTGAAATTTCCTATTAAGAAAGAGAGGAACTTAAGACACAGGAAGTACTCACTGGTCCATAGACTTCTGTAAACACTCCTAGGCAGACATGCAAGAGGCCTTTTCCTTTGGTATGATGGTAAATCGTGACAGGGTTTACAATCACCTGGGAGACATACTTCTGGGCATATCTTTGAAGGCATTTCTAGAGAGATTTAACTGAGGAAGGAAGACTCACCTGAATGTGGGAAGCACCACAGCCTGGGCTTCAGCCCTACCCTGACAGGGAAGGAGAAAGTGAGTCTACTGGCAGCACTCACATCTCTCTCCTTCCTGTGAATGATGTGACCACCTGTTGTTCAAACAAGTGGTCCTGGATATAGCCTGGGCTGCCTTTTACACACTTTCAGTGGTTTGCATGAATGGTTTTTACAATCAGTGTTTACTTCCTAAGTTTCTAAAACATGGTTACAGCAATTGTCAGTTTTTCCTTGCTTCTTTCCCCTTCCTTCTCCTACATCTCCCACTGGTAGCCATTACCCTTTTGATCTATATCTCTACTGTTAGAAGCATACACAGCCTTGCAAGCTACAAAGGAACTCTTCCAGCTAGGCACACCTACAGGTAGAACAGTGTGCCCAGTTGACAGCATTTGCAGTTACAGTGTCATGCAGGGCAAGAGACAGTTTAGTCTCTAATGGTTAATATTTATATCTGGTAGGGTCTGGCTACTCACAATCAACTCACCAGCCAAAGCTGAATCAATCCATTCCACAAACTGTACTCTCCATCATCTCCTCTGGGGATATTCCAGGTTTTTCCATTTATTCTCTAGGCAACAGAACTTGGAAAGTTACTCTTAATAGGTGGCACTATTTAATCCCTTGTCCTTGTGTCTATCTCTCTTTACTTCTTAGGGTATTGGCACAGTTTTTACAGTTATTAGAAATGAGGGAACTGTAGGTTTCTATGATTCTACTTCATTCCCTGTTCCAAGACTGTTCCCATTAACTCCAGGTACCACCTATTCATTAAAATTTCTCAAAAAACTCTTGTTGTTAAAGTCATTTTTTCTAGGACAGTTATACAAATCTGTATGCAAATGTTAAACTCCATGACCTACTGTGACTCATTCAGGCCAGCAGTATGGCTAGCATAGTGAAAGCAAGGAGAGCACGTAGCACATATGCTCCTGGGTCATGTCCAGAATTATGCATCAAATTGTCCACAGGTCTTTGCCAGGTGGGTCAGGATCTCCAGGGTCTTGCCACAAGGAGAGCTTGTCTCAGTCCTTGTCCCCCGAGAAAGCCACATGGCTCTCACCAGTTCTTATCACTATGCCTTCCTCTGACATGATGGCTGTTCCCTCAGACTTTGAGCTGCAATACACTCTTATTTCCTTAAGTTGCTTTTGCTGTTAATTTTATCACAGCAGTGAGAAAAGCAATACATTGGTTTGCTACTGGATGAGGCTGCTCTTATGACCATTCCATTCTTCGGCCTTTGAAAGGAGGAGTGAGGAAGAGTTTGGAGCCTTAGGCTGGAGAAATCCTACAACAGAACTTAATGGGTCATGCTGGTAGAAATCTAGAAATGAGAATGCTACGAGAAATGTGAGCAGTAGAGGCCTGGTGCACGAGGTTTCAGAAGAGAGCAAGAATTTGGTTAAGAATTAGGCTAAAGAGCATTCACATTATAATCTAACAAGGAATCTGGCTTCATACTACCCATGCGATAAGAAATCGAGTGAGATGAATAAAAAAGAAATGGACTAATTTGTTTGGAGGTGGACACTTAATGACAGGATAGCATTCAGGCTGTGGCTATACTTACTGCTCTTATCTAGACCTGCAGCATGTGTGGGAGATTGAGAATGAACAAAAAGATATGACAGATGTCAAGCTTGGTGATGAAAGGAGTGTAAGCCAGTTTTAAGTTGCGAGTAAGGCAGGCATGGAGAAAACAACTGTAATTGTTGCTGAGGCTACACCTTTAAGGAGAAACCTTCCTGTTACACTGGGATACAAGGAAGGTGTCCTTAGGGCAAGATCCCATCCATCAAAGGATCCAACCAATGAAACTGGGAATGACTCTGAAAGGGATCTCTGCTCAAATTCTGAGTAGCTATATGGGGTTATCATGGTCTTCTTTTTTGTTGGTGAAATAGATAATTGGTTTCTGTGGTATATTTTCTCTGACTTTTCAAAACAAAGTTTGTAATATAGCTTCTGGAAATTAACTTAGTCTACTGTCAAAGCTAGTTACTTGTTTTGGTGGGAACAGACTTACTATAGGCTCACTTCTACAGTGAGTAATTTCTGGGAGCAGAGATGCCATTTCTAACCCTAGATTTGAAAAATTCTTGTGTGTGGTGATGGGACAAACAAGGTAACCTTTGTGTTGTGAGGAACTTATTAGGAACTTAGAACTTTTGGCAAGAGCAAGTAAAACACTTTCAAATGAGGCAGATGATACACAAGATTAGAAAGCATGTCTATCTATGTAAGGGACGAAATCATGTTTTAAATCATGGAACAGAGGCATCCTTGTGAAATTCTCAGATGAAGACTGCCTTCTCCAAGACAAAAACCGTCAATGCAAAGCAAAAACAAACAGAATAAATGTAAGTACATCTGAGCAAAATGAGGATGAAAGTGTTTGGCACAGGCTGTATCACAGAGGGTCTTGGGGGCTATAGTGAGAAAGTTGTGGTTTGTTCTAGCTGCAGCAGGAAGCAACTCATGTTACTACTCTCTGCCTCCTATTTTGAAAACCAGAAAACAATTACGTTGGTTGCTCTCTGGAGAATGACAATAGTAACATCAGAGTGGAAGCAATTTAGATCATTGGAATTAGATCTGTATTAGCAGGATGCTATTTGAGCCAGTTGGTAGTTCTCATAATCTTTGCAACTCTTGAGAAGGTCCTATTTCTATATTTAATCTTGCCACAAAACATTGCTGTTCTCATTATTATGCGTCCTGCTTCCACGATGGGCTGTTCCTTCAAACTGTGAGCACTTACTATTACGCAATCATTAACTTTTTTTCCCCTTTTGGTGCTGTCACTCCCATTTAGGGTTGCCAGGATAAATACAGTTATATCTTTATTTCAGGTAACTAAGTCTTCATGTATCTCAGATTGAAGCTACATATAAGAACTTATTCGTCATTCAGAATGAAACCAGTTGGTGTACTCACTGTACTTATGTTCGCTCTAGACCATGAACCCCAGAAAGGCGGGAAAACCCTCGTATCAAGCGCTTTCGAGTTTGTGAGTCTAGCGACGGGCAAGAAGCCCGTTCTGGAAAGAAAGGGGTGAATCATTAAACGGAAGAGCGGGTAACTGAATAATGTCTCCTCCAATGAAACCATGCTGCCTGAGAACCAAAGCCCCAGGGGCGCAAGGACCGCATCCCACCCGGACGCGCGGGAAGGGCCGGAGGCCGGGCGTCCCGGGGTCACGCGCGTCGCGCCCTCGGTGACGTCATCACGCGCGCCGGGGCTTCTGCGGGCTTTAGTGGTGCGGGCGCCTGCGCTTCCACCGCTGCTGTGAGTGGAGCTCTCCGAGTGACTGGCCGCCCTCCCGCGGTGCTGCCTGCCGAGCGCCAGGTCGGCCGTGGTCCCCACAGGCTCTCTCTCCGTCTCTGTCACCGCTCGCTGGCAGCAGGCCTGGCCGCTCCCACGCGGAGCGAGCTTCTCCTCAGGGCCATGTCCAGGCCGAGCAGCGTCTCGCCGCGTCCTCCGGCTCCTGGCGGAGGCGGCACCGGAGGCGGCGGCGGCGGCGGCCCGGCTTCGTGTGGTCCCGGAGGCGGTGGCCGGGCCAAGGGGCTCAAAGACATTCGTATCGACGAGGAGGTCAAGATCGCCGTCAACATCGCCCTGGAGCGCTTCCGATATGGGGACCAGCGAGGTGAGGCTCCCGAGCGGGGTCCTGGCCGGCTGACACCCGCCCCCAGGCCCGCCCCGGGCTGGGCAGGGGAACCGAGGCCGGGCCGGGCCGCAGAGGTCAAACCCGCGCCTCTCGCGTGATGACTGTCGCTCGTGGACTGGGATGCCCTGTGGGCTGCGGCTGGGGGCCCTCTTGGAGCAGGGGCCGGGCGACAGAAGGTGAAAAGATTAGGTTGCTCCCAGGTGGGAATTTTTTCTTCTCCCGGACACTTTTCTGCAGCCCTAGGCTGCTAAGTCAACATTACTTTTCAAGCAGTTAATAAGCTCCTACCATCATCAATGTCCTTCTCCTCCTCCTCGTTATTATTGAAAAGAAGGTGTAGCCTTACTCTAAGCTGCAAAATCTCAAAGGAGCAGAAGGAAATGAAACAGAGAAGTAAAGACCCTGGCAATATTAAAGGGCTTTTTTTGAGATTCTAAAAGTATCATAGCAAACACAAGTTAAACTTGTTTGGGTATTCTAAGCGTGTTTCACGCCTTACTGGGTTAGAGACCTATTTGCCACTGTCCTCTTAATACAGTACTGAAGTAACCCACAGTGTCTGCATAGCTCATTTCAATTTGTTGACTTAAATAGGAGACCCCTTGCTTATGAGGTTTAGCGATTCAAAGGGGTAAACGAAATGATTTTGAACATATATTTGACAAAAGTTACGCCTTGGCGAAATGTCACAACAAATCCAGAAATAGTGAGTAGGAGAGCTATGCAATTTTAAGAACAGAGACATAGGAGATTCAACTTTACAAATCATAATCCTTGAGCATACCTCTTTATTGAAGGAAATATAATTTTGTCAAGCAAAACAGGAATAAGTTAAATTCGTAAAACATATCCATAGTTATTATACAAATTCAAAATTTCAACACAGATGAATAATCTCTGGTGAATTTCACAGTCCTTTATCATATTTGGGTTTTATGAGTAGCTTAAAAATTAGTATCAGAATTTGGGGCTAGAAAGATGGCTCAGTAGTTAAAGAGCACTGGCTGCTCCTGCAGAAGACCCAGGTTTGATTTCCACCACCCTCATGGTGACTTAAAAGCATCCATAACTCAGTTCCAGGGGATCTGATGCCTTTTCTGACCTGTGGGCACTGCATACATAAGGTGTACATATATATATATACACTCAGACTCATGATTAAATAAATATTAAAATTAATATTCTATTAGATGTGAGTTACTGAATTAATATACTTTTACATGAATGTATAACTTTATTGTATAATTATATGCATTTTTCGTATTTTATACCTATAATTGTCTATAAGTGGAACCTTCTTTCCTGTGTAGAAATGGAATTTCCGTCTTCTTTGACCAGTACGGAGAGAGCGTTTATCCATCGACTGAGTCAGTCCCTTGGTTTAGTTTCTAAAAGTAAAGGGTAAGTTTATAGTTTTTCTTATTTTTACAAAGTTATTTACTACAAAAGAGGATAAATGTGTCTGACTACATTTTAATCACTATTTCTGTTTTAACTTCCTTGTTCTTAATTATAGTATATGTAGATAAACTCATTTAGGCCCGTACCAAGGTCAGCTTTTCTTTCTCCAACTTACCTTACCACCCAGGTGCAGAAATGTTAGGGTCAGGGAGATGGCCCATCTGGGGAGAGCTTCTGCTGTATACCCCTGACAACCTGAATTGCATCCCCAGCACCCACCTTTGAAAAAAGAAACTAAAGTAAAGCCAAGTCTGGTTAAAACAGCAACAACTGTATACCCTCGTGGTGAAATGGGAGCAGGAGACTGTGGAATGGGCCAGCAGTTAGCAAGTAGTAAAGTAACAAGTAAGACCCAGCCTCAACTAGGTGAAAGGAGAGAATGAACTCCAAACAGTTGTCTAATGACATCCATATGAAGCCCTGAGTTTGTATATTCTCATAAAATAAGTTTGAAAAAGTTTAAAAGTGAATATCGCTTCCATTATTCATCTTAGGTTCTTTACCATTAGACTGATAAATGGCAGATTAATGAGAGAAATAAACAAGTTTATTTATTTTTCATTTAACTAATTAATTTATTTATTTTAAGACAAGTGTCTCTGTGTAGCCTTAGCTGTCCTGGGACTCACTCTGTAGACCAGGCTGGCATCAAACTCAGATCTGTCTGCCTCTGTCTCCCAAGTTCTGGGATTAAAGGCATGTACCACTACATCTGGCTACGAGAAGGGGATTGATGTATTAAAAACTGCACTGCACATATGCATAGAGAACTTAATGAGGATTTGACAAAGGAAAGATCCCTGAATGAAAAGTTGCAAATTATGGGAAGGAAACATAGGATCAAACTGAGAAGATAGAGGTTTTGTTTTGTTTCTTTAGCAAGTTTTGTCATGTGGGCTTCTTTGGTACTCTTTCTAGGTTAAGTCTAGAAGAGTGTCTGCAATTGAGTTATGTTGGTGTTCTTGGTTATGAGTGTTGAGTGACAGATTTTTCATGGGGTGATATAACACACATACATTTATTTACTCAGAAAGAATTTAGGACAGATTGCACTGAAGTCTAGCTTGGTAAGTCAATGAGGTTTTTTTTTTTTTTTTTTCTTTAAAGAGTTATTTTTATTTTATGTTATGGAAGGTTTGTCTGTCTGTATATCTGTGCACCCTATGCCTATAATACCTGCAGAGGCCAGAAGAGGGTGTTGAATTCTTTAGAGCTGGAGTTACAGATGGTTATGGACCACCATATCAGGGCTAGGAACTGAACTCCAGTCCTCTGCAAGAGCAACAAATGCTCTTAACCATGGAACCATGGAACTATCTTTCCAGCCCTTTTAATTTTAATACTTAACTGACAATAATTATATATATGTATATATGTACAGACATATGTATATATACATATATACACATGTACACAGTATAATATGATTATTACATGTGTACATTAGGAATGGCAAGGTAAATAGCAAATCTGTTGTCTCACATAGTTAATTCTTCATGATGAGAACATTTAGGATTCTCTTGTAGCTATTTAAAAACTCTTCGTAGTTGGTATTAAGCAACAAAGCACAAGATTTACTTCTCCTATCTAATTTTATTCATGTTGATGAATGTGTTTTCATCCCTCTTCCCCTAACATTGACTTTTAATTTAATTAATTTTTGTTGTTTTTGTTTTGTTTTTCAAGACAGGGTTTCTCTGTGTCTTTGGAAGCTGTCCTGGAACTAGCTCTTGAAGATCAGGCTGGTCTCAAACTCACAGAGATCCACCTGCCTCTGCCTTTCTAATGCTGGGTTTAAAGGCATGCACCACTGCCTGGCAATTTAATTAAATTATAGCTTGTATGTTTATATTTGTGTGTGCGTGCCATGGCTGTGAAGGTGGATGTCAGAGAACAGCTTTCAGGAGTTCGCTCTAATTCTTCTACTGTAGGTTCCTGGGATTGAAGATAGGTTGCATTTATTACTCTGCCTTTCTTGTCTCCTTGTTCAGATTTCCCACTTAGCTATATTTTACCTGTCCATTGGCCAAAATAGCTTTATTCATCAACCAATAAAAGCAGCACATATCCACAGCATACAGAAGGACATCCCCCATTACTCTGTAGTTAAAATTTATGCAGATAACAGCACAGGGGAATGAATAGTTACTTGTGTACCAACTGAAGTTTCCAGCATTGCAGAACAACACAAGGGAAAGAACCTACTATGGAGAACATGCTTAGAATTTAGTAATTCCAGTTCACTGTGGGAATAATATAAATCTCTAGATCAGGGTATTGTAGAGATAAATCTGTGTCCACACCTGGCCTGGTGTGGACATGACCTGTGAAAAGGAAGGGTTTGGGGTCCAAAGCCCTTTCTGGTCATGGAGAGCATTGGGGAGGAAGATCTGTCTCTTTGGAGCAGGAATGCTGAGGCAGTTATTAATGCTTTCCGTGTAACTTATTTACTAATAAACTCCACTTTAATTTACTGGTCTGGTGAATCCATTTATCCACACCTTTAGGTTATATCTTAATTATTCATTTTTCCCCTGATTCAGAGTCTCAGGTAGCCTAGGCTGGCCTTGAACTCCATGATTATGAGGCTTTCACCTCCTAAGTGATGGGCATATAGTTGTGTGTCACTATACTCAGATAATCTGGACAGTTTGTTATCCCATTATTTAAGGCACTACTAAGCATTTAGACAGTAGACAACAGCTTTGAGAACTTAAACATTCACTATGGTATTCAGTAAGGAAATGCAGATGTTTAAATGTTGGTAAAGTAAGAGCTGCACTTAGACACAGCAAAAACGAGTTTAGTGTTCTTTACATTTATGTAGTCACTTAGGCATTTGAGGGCATAAGCATGTACACACATGCTACAGCACATGTGATCAGGTGACACTTTGCAGAGTTGATTCTCTCCATTCATCATGTAGATTCCTAGGATTGAACACAGGTTGTCAGGGTTGACAAGTCTGGCCCCAGTTTAATATTCTTATGAAGAAGATATTGTTGACAGAATTCAAATGTAATGAAAATTGGGAAAATATAAAATAATTTCATTTTCACAATATTTGTGGTTCTCTTGCTCATTTTTATATGATAGTTATATAAGGAAATGAAAATGTCATTTGGAATGTTTTGGGTAACTTTGGGAAATGATTTTTTTTCTTATTGTAATGGCTTTCATTTAAAGCTTGCTCTGTGACAGATGCTATAATTTACATCTCTATCTTGTTAATCATATGAACAGTCCTTCAAAGTAGGTATTATTATCCTGGGCTTAGAACCAGGAATTTGAACTGTTATAGAGTTGAAGAGTATATCAGAAGCTTTGGGAAAAATCTTTCAATTTCTAAAGTGTATGCTTAAAGAAATTATTGGTAATGGTATGTTGCACAGTTTGGGTTCAGCTATTAAAAGTGCCTCTTTTAACAGGTTCTTCTGGGAATGAAACATTGCTAACACATTCTCAAAGCCTGCTATGGGACAAGCTAACAGGAATAGTCCTCCATCACCTTTTCAGTATTAGGTTCTTTTGTTTTGATTTCCCCCATCTTTATATTCTCCCTGTACGTATTAACTGGTGATGGTCTATCTACCATAGTCTGCTAAATTCAAATTTTAACATTTATGGATATATTAGGTGGTTTTTTTGTTTTGTTTATTTAAAATTGTGATTGTAGTATTTCAGTAGTTTAATTGAAGATACTCTTGTGAGTGCTTAATTTCTCTTTGATGTCTTTTTTTGGGGAAATTTTTTAATATCTCAAAGAATTTTCATTTTTTCCATTGTTTTGCTTGAGATTTATTTTTTAAGTAGGCACATATCATATGTGAACAAGCAGATTATCTATAGTAAATAAATGATTTCTATTAATATTCAGAAAGGGAGCAAATAGATACCTAACTGTGAAGAAGAAAGATGGATCAGAAACAGCTCATGCAATGATGACCTGTAATTTGACTCATAATACAAAACATGCTGTTAGGAGCCTAATTCAGAGATTTCCTGTCACCAATAAAGAGCGAACTGAACTTCTACCTAAAACAGAAAGAGGAAATGTGTTTGCGGTTGAAGCTGGTATGTATTTTCTGGGAGCTCCCTTATTTACCCCATTATTTGGTGATTTTCTTTTCTACATTAAATTTATTTTTTAGAACTAATACGGTGCAAGTTTTTTTTCTAGCTTTAATATTGAATTAGAGTTGATTAAGAATTATGAAAATTTTAGAATAAAGTATTAAGGCATATCATGCAGTCAAACCAAGATTTTTTAAAAATTGTAGTAATAGCTACTGTTCATTGAATAATTACCATGTGCTTGGTGGTATCCTCATTTCTTATAGCCTGACAGTAGCAATCTTTGATAAGTTAGACTGTGAGCAGTGTAGAATCTGGAGCTCAGAAGGGTGAAATGATTCCTTCATGGTTACTCAGCTAGCCAGTAAAAACTGCTGAGATTCCACTCCAAGGTCTGGACCTTTCCTCTGTCATGGCCTTGATGTGGTAATGAGTAAGAGTTTAAACTGGGGCTTTAGCTTCTGCTAAAGGCTGGGGAAGGATCTTCAGTATGTTAAATTATTCAAAGACAGTTGGTATATAAGTTATAAAGTGAACTCATAATTTTGTTTAGAAAAATAGCTTTCAAAGTGAGAAAGTTAATTAGCTTCCTAGTATAGACTTTGCATAGTTATTGTTGTCTAAGGAATGAGTATAGAACTCATAGGACATACATGGTCCTAGATATCAAAGGGCTTGTTTTGTTTATCCTTAAAATTTTGATTGTTTTGACATCTGTGTCAAAACAGACATACTGTGGGGCTCATGGGTGGTATGCAAGCACATTACCATTAAGCTATAACTCAAACCCTAAAAAAAAAAAAGTGTCTTAAGTGTGGACACACAACACACAGAAATAGTTTGAGCTACTTGGAGACTACATTCTTTGTTACACCTGCTTTGGTATATGTGGATATTGGCTGAAACACTCTGTTAGAAAATTCATTAGGCATTAGAACCTTGTATTTACAAATATTATTCTATGAATCATTTAATTGTATATGTGTCATTTTAAACATGCAGACTATATTTCTTTTTTGGAATGTTATATTACCTGCAGCAGATTTTATAATGCACATTATTTTCTGCTTAAAATTTTAATTTTCTTTGACATTACTGATAGAAACTTATGGAAAACCTGAAAATAATTTATGTGATTAAGATTATGTTTTGTTTTAGTGATTAAGGAGTAATTAATTTTTATTGGCATTTATTTGTTATGCTTTGGAAACACTTTTGAAAAAAGACTTGCTATGTAATTGATGCCAGACTTGTACAGGAGGGCAGTAGCTGAGGCACTGGGTAGAGAAGAAACATGCAAAAGAAGCATATGAAATTATATAGCTTCATTTTTTAATGTGTCATTTCAGTGTAGATCCTAAACTTACTTTCTGTTTATTTGTTTTTGAAGAAAACCGAGAAATGAGCAAGACAAGTGGGCGACTCAATAATGGCATTCCTCAAGTTCCTGTGAAAAGGGGAGAATCTGAATTTGATTCATTCCGACAATCTTTACCAGTTTTTGAGAAACAAGAAGAAATTGTTAAAATAATAAAAGAAAATAAAGTAGTTTTGATTGTAGGTGAAACTGGCTCTGGAAAGACTACACAGGTTTGCTTTTTCTTTGTTGTTTCTTTGTTGTTGTTATTGAAGAGAATATAATTTATTCCATTTTATAGTTTTATGTCATATTTGTACTATATGTTTAAAAACAAGCCAGTGGTTATTCTACAAATAGTTACTTTATACACAAAATGTTACTGAGTGCCTAAGGAGAATATATAGGGGCTACATTTCCGAAGAAAACTAACTTTGCCTTCACCCATCAGTTGCTGATAGCTCCTCAGCTAGTGGTGGAGCTTCATGAACCCTTCTCTTATCCATGCTGGGATTTTGTGCAGATGATGTGCAGATCCTGTGCAAACAGTCACAGCTACTATGAGTTCATGTGTACAGTGTCACTGGCATGTTTAGCAAACACTGTTTTCTTGCAGACATCTACTGCCTATGGCTTTTGCAGTTTTTCTGTTCTGTTTATGATTCCTGAACCCTGGGGAAGTGTGTGATATTGTTGTGCTATTTAGAGTTGAGCATAGTCTCTTACTCTCAGCACATTGACTAGTTGTAGGTCTGCTGCATGAAGAAGCTTCTCCAGTGAGGGTTTAGAGATGTACTGATCTATGAGTATAAAGATAAGAACAAGAGCAATTTATTACTATATCCATTGAACAGAATACTATTCAGTACTATCCCCCAGGGCCTATGACCTAGCCAGCTTCAGGGTTTTGGCCCAGTTAACATAACAGTACCAGGTGTGAATTCTGTCTTGTGGAGCAGGCTTTAAATCTAGTCAGAAATGGATATTCATACCACAGTTGTTCAAGTGGCATATCTTTGTAGGCCATTTGCTATTATAACTCACAGGGCTCACATCTGGTTAAGACTATTAATTATTTTTCTTCCCTAATAGTATGCATAGTACCTTCAGCTCTCTGGAAGCTATTCAGTCGGGAGGATGCTTCCAGGTTATTACCAGCTTGATTTTCCATGTCATGTGACTCAAGTATGTAGTGTCTTCAACAGTAGGCTCCTACCAAGTTCTGAAGGTTAATTAAGAACAGTAGCAATAGTCTGTAATGTTTGTGTGGGCCTTTGGGACCCCACTGACCAACAACTCAAAAAGATGTAACCCTACTGGTCTTTTTATCTGATAGCCTATTGTGTCTGGGAGAAGCATTGTCCCACATTATAGGGCAACTCCATTAAAACTCCTTTTATATAATGTGTGTGTATTTTAGGAAACTCCTACAACAGTAGGTTTCCATATGGTAATTTTAGAGGTCCTTAGCATTAGTTACCTCTTTCCGTACTCTCTCCTTTACCTTGCCTTCTGCTCCCCTACATCAGTTGACTCTATTAATTCCCCCCTTTCCCCTGTATTCTACCTCCTTCCCCTTGAAATTACCCTCATTGCCCTTAGTTTCCTCCCTTCTTTGGTATTCCAATTTAAACACACTTTAGCTAACATACATGTATGAGAGAGAATTTGCAGCACTTGTCTTTCTGGGTTTGGGTTATCTCAGTATCATTGTGTACCACATGATTGCAGTGCTAACAAGAGACCAGAAGGAGGTCTGGGAATGGAGTTACAGATAGTTGTGAACTATCATGTGGATGCTGGGAATTGAATGATTCCGGGTACTCTGGAAAGGCAATGAGACTCCTAACTACTGAGCTCTGGAAAGGCAATGAGACTCCTAACTACTGAGCTACCTCACTAGCTTCAATAAGACTTCTTATTTTAAATATTTATGATCCTTCTGAATTTTAATATGAGAAAGTTTATAATTATAGGATTGTAGAGTATTTTTGTTTTCTTGATGATTTTGACTATTAAAAGATCACAGTAGTACTTTGTCATTTCATTGGTTTTTGTAGGATAATTTTGGGGAAAGTTAACATTATGGTAGTGATAGTTACCATCCAGGATTCATTTTTCAGTATACGCTTGTCATTTTTGGTTTTCAGAAGTATTTGAAGGTCTTCTTTACCTTGCATATTTCTTCTTAGACTTGATTTAAAATGTTTGGTTTTTGTTCTCATTGTAAACAAAATTTATTAACATTACACTTTCTCATTGATTATTGGCAGTTATATGAGACTTACTGGTTAGAAGATTAGTTAATATCTTGCCATGTTATGGGATTTTGAAATTTGATTTGTTTTAGTATTTCTAGGTATACAAAGTGAATGCTATCTCATAGTACTTTAAAATTTTTGTTTTAGATTCCTCAGTTCCTATTAGATGACTGCTTTAAAAATGGCATCCCCTGTCGAATATTTTGTACTCAACCAAGAAGATTAGCTGCTATTGCTGTGGCTGAAAGAGTTGCTGCAGAGAGAAGAGAAAGAATTGGCCAAACAATTGGTTATCAGATCCGACTAGAAAGCAGGTAAAGACACTCTTCCTACTGTTCAACATGCCTAAAGCTGGATAAACATACATTTGACAAAAAGTAGAGGATTAAATGATCATGGTAAGTAGAAGGGGGAAAGTTCCAAGGGTCCCACCCCTAGACAGAGAACACAGGCAATGAATGACGAGAGAGGAAGAGTTAAGTGTTCAGCTCTGAAGCTAGAAACATGAACTGAACAACAAAACTGGACCTAGCAGGTTAAATTTAGCTATTTGTTCACATATATAACAATAATAAAGAAAAAGGGTGTCACTTGAGAATATGAAGATACATGGGAGGGACGAGTGGAGGGAGGAAAGGACGGGTGGAGTGATTTAATTTTATTTAAAAATATTAAAAAAAACTACTAAAAATCACAATTATGGTAATTTTGCTACCAGTAAATCTATATTCAGATATTGATATCATATCTAAACTTAGTGAGGATTTGAACAGCTGAGCTGTAGGTATAAATCCTGTTACAGTGTCATGATCAAGTTTAGCTGTTTCATCTGGCTGAGACTTTGTTTTATTTAATGAACTTTCTAAAGTCTAGAACATTGATCTGTTGGGAACTCAGTAAATGATTTGATTAAGTATTAGTGATAGTGTGCAATTGAGAATCCCTTATCTAGAATGCTTGGGATCATGTGTATCTATTTTAGAATATTTTGGATTTTGTATATCAATGTATATACAAACAAACTTTAGTGATTGACTGTATGGGATGTTCTGAAATCTAAAGCTAGTCACTTGGGAGTTTGAATTTCCAGACCAAAGATGCTGTAATACTACTAATACCTTTTTGGCAAGTGTTAGCATTTCTTGGTTTGTAGCAATGAATGGAAAAGTTTTCTTCACCTGTAGTGTAATTTTTTTAACCAAACTAAATTTTTAAAGGTTGTTTTTAACCTACTTAAGTTCTTTAACAAAGTATATAACTTACTTGATTAAAAGCTATTCTTGATGAAATTTGTGATTGTCAGTCATTATATATATATGTTTTATATAACTTTTCTAATAAGCCACGTATAGTAGAACATTAATAATATTTATAAAAATGTATATACTATATTCATATTATTTGCTAAATATATATGGTGGACATTTAGAGTAATTATATTTTAATTATGTAAATGACTTGTAATTGTGTATTTTATTTTGATTTTTAAAAAGGGTTTCTCCAAAGACACTTCTGACATTTTGCACTAATGGGGTATTGCTTCGTACATTGATGGCAGGCGATAGTACATTGTCAACTGTGACCCATGTCATTGTGGTAAGATTGTTGTTGAGTTTGCCATATATTCAACTGAGATAGTTTAGTATTTAATTACGTAATGATGAGAATGAGTTATTGTCTTAATATATTCTTTTTTAGGTAATTTGTTGGTGTAATTATTAGGAATATATCTTATGTTACATGAAGGTGCTGTTACCATTGGGTATCATGGAGAAATAAACAAGTAGGAAGTTTTTTGAAAATAAATTTTTCATCTATGAAAGTGATGAATGTATTTAGAGTTTTCTAGAATGATAAACTTTCCTTTAGTCACTAAGTTTTTTGTTTTTGCTTTTTTGGTTTTTCAAGACAGAGTGTCCCTGTATAGCTTTTGGAATCTGTTTTGGAACTCTGTAGACTAGGCTGGCCTAGAAATTCACAGATATCTGCCTGCTTCTGCCTTCTGAGTGCTGTGTGCCACCACTGTCCAGCTTCAGTAAGCTTTCTAATTACTCCTTTAGTGTTACATATTTCCTAATTACAACTATATACTTTATAGTCATTTAACTTTGTGGTTAAGTTTCTGAATTAATTAGCTACTTGTAAAATGGGAACTACCCTCTTATTAAAGTATTCGAAGATTTTTTTTCTAAATTCTACTAGAAAAGAAAAAAAAAAAGCTTTTTAAAAGCCTTTAATGAGCGGCTTTTAGAAACCTTGTCTAACCAAAGGATTCACTAACTCCCTAGTGCTAACAGATACATATACATGGGTTTTGGTTTTGAGATAGGATCTTGCTATATTGCTTCAGCAAGATGATCTCCAACTTGCTGTTTTCTTGCTTCAGACTCCCGAGTAGCTGAGATTACAAGGGTGTACTACCATATATGTATATGTATATGTATATGTATATGTATATACACACACACATATATATATATGTTGATTTTGTTTATATTAAGACTGCATTTATTTAATACACTGAGATAATTTAGAATTTTTATAGTGTGAAGTTTTACATTCTGCATGAAAAGGGACAATGTTTTGTCATCTACAATAAGTTGTCAATGTATGATGACTTCAGAATTGTACATACTGCAAATGTTCTGTGGTATTGATTGGCCTTTCCTTGTTTAATTTGAGCAATGTAAATTTAGTGTTTTTCTTTTAAAGACTGAGTCATCCACAGAGTTTTACCTGATCCATGGTTTCATTTCTGTTTCTATTCATTGCAGGATGAAGTGCATGAAAGGGATCGATTCAGTGATTTTTTACTTACAAAGTTAAGAGATTTGTTGCAAAAACACCCCACTTTGAAACTAATCCTTTCTAGTGCTGCCTTGGATGTGAACCTCTTCATCAGATATTTTGGAAGTTGTCCAGTGATATATAGTACGGCTACCAGTTATCTTCTATAATTTCTTTGAAGTGTGATTAGGTTTTATTTATTTATTTATTTATTTATTTATTTATTTATTTATTTATTTATTTATTTAAAGAACTTGGGTGATACTCTGAAGTAGAGGATATTCATTTATGTTTCCCCTGAGATACTCATTTATGTTTCCTCTGAGACATACTTCATAGTGGTCTGTCTCTACTCTGATCTCTCTTTTGCTTTAGTAGCTTCAGATGCTGTGTAGCAAATCCAGTTATCTAATCTTAAAAAGAAATGGGCTGCTTTTTGTCCTGTGTTTTTCTTCAAACACTGTTATGTAGCTTCTGTACTTTATTGCCTGATCCCTGGGGAGAGTCATCTATATTGTCATGTTTATCCACTTGCTGACCCCAGGGTGTCAAACTCTAGACGTATTCTTGGTTTTGAGGCCTATTCCTAATTTTGGGGTGTTAGGCTTCCTTTCCTTTCACATTACTGCTAGAGCTATACATCATATGTCTTTATGTTTTGGCTTGTCAAATCCCAGGCCAGCTATCTCTTTACATTGTTTAACCCTGAGACAGTGGCAGTTTGGATTTAGGTTCTCTGACTTGTTGAGTATTTTTGGTCTCAGGATCCCAATGTATGCCAATTTTAAATAATAGATTTTCTCTTAGTATGACCCACTACCTCTAAGCTGGGGGACCCCTGTCTATTCCTAGCCTGTTCTACTTGAGAAGTCAGTTGTCTTAACAATAACTACAGCTGGATCTGAGTTCTGTGGATAGACACTGTAGCCTCTTTTCTCTTGGGTTGCCTATTTTACCTTCTGGAGGAGGCTTCTGCTTCTCTTCCATATGCTAGAGAACTATGCATCCCTTTTGCTTATTTTCTGTTTTGTTTCCCTATACTATTCAGCTATACTACGACTCTCTGTATGTTTCCCAAAACCTTCCTCATTTGATTTTCTCATCTTGGTACTTCTCCTTCACTGGGTCACAGGAAGGCATCTTCTAATTTGCCATCATTTCCTGAGAGGTCCTCTCATCATTATTTTACTAAGATTCACTATAAAGTTTTTCCAAAGGATGATTGATTTACATTTTTCAGTTGTTAGGAGCTGTTCACTTAGCATTTTTTTTTTTATTGAATTACATTTTATTCTGTGTGTGTGTGTGTGTGTGTGTGTGTGTGTGTGTGTGTGTGTGTGTGTGTGTGATTTTCAGATCTCAGTTTGTTTGGGATCATTGCTGCTTGAGTCTTGATCTATATTATAGCATTTTCTTGCTTTTCTCTCTAGGCTTCTCAAGTGCATGTACTGATATATTGGTAATTTTTACCTTTATTCCCTAAATTTCTTTCCTTTTTTTTTCTGTTCACTCTTTATTCCTTCTCTCTTCTTGCCCTTGTTTGCAACTCTGTTGGATATTGTAGATGTGCATTTAATTTCCCTGGAAACTAATTTTTTTTTTTTTTTTAATGCTTGTGGTTCTTACTTTCTGTTGTCCAGAGTTTTGGATGTAGAGATTTTATGGGTACATCACCTCTAATATGTCCTAAACAGAATACTTAATCCATAAATTATGGTTTTCTTTTTGTCTTGTGTATTTTGGGTGATATCTAGAGTCACCTAAGTCTTACACTTGTACATTTATCTGATAATATTAATAATATTTTGCTGGATGATTTGGCACATAAAATTGATACCTGTGCTAATTGGAAGTGTGCTTGCTATCTTTGATTAGCATGAATGGAAACCTCAACTGGCCAACATATTTCTCTTTAGCTTTCCTTGCTACTCAGAGAAACAGCCTTCTTGTTATGCAAGCCAGATTAAAAAAAAAATTTTCATAACAAATATAATTATGATTTCTCTTTATTTTACTTTCTGTTTCTGTTTTAATAATCCATCTAGGTTTTTGTTTTTTAATCTTCACTATCATTATTCTTAAGTTTTCTTCTATTCCTGAATTGTTATACATGCCACTGCTTAATCTGGTTCTACTCTTCGGTTTTTAAAAATCCATTCTCCATGGATGACCAAATATCTGAATAGAAAACAAATTCCTTTGGGAATATGTTAGGAATATGGCCAGAAGTGAGTAGTACAGCTGGATCATATGGTGGGGCTACTTCATTGTAGGCTTTTGCTATTGCCCTTGATAGCCTCAAGAACTTGATGGTGTGACCCTATTCTTGAAAATACCACATAATGAATGTGTATCAATAATAATTATTTAAATTAAAAGGATGAAATAAAGATGTATGACAGTCACTAACCTTTAGGTATTTGAGTTCTTACAATATATTTATAATCTATTTCTCATATTAAATTCTAACTGTAAAAAAAAATCCACTCTTTATATTGTTTTCAGGGTGGTCCTTTCTGAAGTCAAATTCTGATCATTCTGACCACTCTCAAGTCTTAAATAACCTTTATTTCAAGACAAAGACCACTTATATGACTTCATTTATTTCTCTGGCTTTAACTTCTCTTTTCTTTCCTATTCTCCTACTTTTCTTTGAGCTTCTTAAAAACAGCCTCATTTTGGTTTGATGGTAGTGTCATAGTGCATGTTGTGTTTTCTGTACATACTATGTACTTTCTGTGGAGTAAAGTTACTTTATGTCCTTGTTCTTCAGTGTCTCAGTAAAAATCTTTTCTTGATATAAGGTCCCTGTGGTACACTGCCATGATATCCTATACTTCATTCTTGTAGTACTTTCTCATTGGACTTTGCACAGCTTTCTGTTTCTGTTCTTTTTTTCATGTTACTGGTCTTCCCCGTTTCGTGTGCTTCATGGAAGTAGGAAGTAGCACTGTTTGTACTTACCATAGTATTCCCAGTCCCTGATGTGATTTTACACTTGTGGCAAGTAGATACTAAACACTAGGAGGAAAAGCATGGGACCACTTGTCTAGCATATGAAGTCAGTTGTTCACTCTAGTCAGATGTTTATAGAGCAGTGTTATAGTTACCAGGAAGTATTAGGAGAGTCACTGGAGCTTTGGAACAGCTTTTGTATATTACAACATGCTTCATGAAATGTGGGAATTCTCGTTTTTTTGGTAATTATCTATAAAGTGAATATTTAAACATTTTTATTCTTTAGTACAGGGAAGACCATTTGAAGTAAAAGAAATGTTTCTGGAAGATATTTTAAGAACTACTGGCTATACCAACAAAGAAATGTTAAAGTACAAAAAGGAAAAGCAACGAGGTGAGCTTTTTAGCAAAGAAATTTTTGTTAAGAATTATTACTTATAATGCTATAGTCTTAGCTTAGAGAAGAACAAGGACACTTGAAAACATTTTTCTCTTGCATATAATTAAATAAAATTATGTGATACTATCATCCTAAATATACTTCTTAAAAGAAGATTTATTTGTTTTTATTACATTTGTGTGGGTGTTTTGCATGCATGTATATCTGTATACCATATGCATGCTGTGCCTGTAGAGGCCAGAAGAGATCATAGAATCCCCTGGAACTGGAGTTGAAGGTGACTATGAGCCATTACATGGTTCCTGAGAACAGAACTCAGGTCCTCTGGAAGGACAGACAGTTTTCTAGACTGCTGAGCCATCTTTCTAGCTCTTGGGATATACTTTTGCATTCTAGTTTATATCCAAAAGTTAAAATCTTTGGACAGAAATTAAAATACATGCTAGAACTGAGGAGGTTGAGTTTGTCTGAATCCACAGGCTTAGTCCTTGTTTTAAGAAAGCAATGAATGAGGTATGTGTTAGCTTTCTACAGCTTATCTCATTAGGTGGAATTAAGAAGTTGATGGGAGGGGGTGGAAGGAGTGTCTTGATTGATGACAACAGGCTTATCTTTCTTGAAAATATCATTTTCCAATTTTTTATTTATTTTCTGAGACATGATCTCACTGTGAAACTCACATTGGCCTGAACTTGCTTAATCTTTTCTCTCTGCCTAGTGAATACTAGGATTACAGCATGTTCTCTATTTTCAGCAAAATTTCCAAATCTGCTGTTATTATATGGTTTCATCTTTACTTCCATTTTATCAATAATTTGCTTTAAGAAATTCTTATAGTGGCATACTGTGTTTCAGTATATAAATTAGAATGTGTATCCCCTTTTCCTTTTTATAGTATATTTAGTTATAATCTCATTTATTTGTTTACTGTGTGTGATCATGAGCATATAACTATTGATTCTCCTCTTGAATATGTAATTAGTGATTCCTATGTCACTGCAAAGTATATCATTGCTTACATGTAAATTATAAAATGTAGATGTTGAAGATTTTGAAACTTTGACTTTTTGTATCTGAAACAATTGAGATGATGTGTTTAATAATTTTCTACTAAGTGCCATATGAATATTAGTCATTGATTTAAACAGTAGGTACATTATGGGAAAGATGCTCTTCTTGAAACTCTGGGTTAGAAGCAAACTTTTACCAGTAGATGAATAAATGTTTTTATGTAGCTTCATATGTCTTTATGTTACACAACTTTATGAAAGACCCAGTATATTTCTTAAGAGTGACTCCAAAATAAAACCAACTAACTTTCAGTTGATACAAGATTTACTTAGGTTTTTGGTTTTCTTATTTTTTAAACAAATGAACACATTATCAAAAGGAAAGGACTTGTCTACTTATTTTTTTTTTTTTCCTTTTTAATTTAGAGGAGAAACAGCAGACCACACTCACAGAATGGTACTCAGCTCAAGAGAATACTTTCAAGCCTGAATCTCAGAGACAGCGGGCTGTTGCTAGTGTGTCTGAAGAGTATGATTTATTGGATGATGGAGGTGATGCTGTATTCAGTCAGCTGGTAAGATAAGATATTTTAGAATACTGGTTCATAATGATATTTTGAACAAAAGTTTTATAGGTTAAACAACTTTAATGAGGTAATAGTACTTTTTTACTTTGTTAGTAGGGGGTAATTTTCTTAGTTTATTTTACTCTACAACATATTTTCAGAATAATCTACCACTTGTTAAAGGGTTGGTGATTAAATTTAGGGCCTTGTAAGCACTTTACTCCTGAGCTATACTCACAAACTTTGTCTTTTGAAGAAAAATTTAGCTATTTTTAAAGGCTTATTTATTTTACTTTATGTGTTTGGATGTTTTGCCTGATATATATATATATATATACACATCAGTGCAGATACCCTCAGAGCCCAAAAGAGGGAATAGGATCCTCTGGAACTAGAGTTACAGGTAATCATGAACCACTATGTAAGTGCTGCTGGGAGCTAAATGTGGGTTCTCTGCAAAGGCAGCAAGTGCTCTTAACAAATTTAGCTTTCTTTCTTTCTTTCTTCCTTCCTTCCTTCCATCTTTCCTTCCTTCCTTCCTTTTTTGCATGAGATGCAGAGATGCTCATGTTCTATATTAGTGTTTAAGTTCTAATGTATCTAGAAGAATTATGCCTGAGTTTTAAAAGAAGCTTCTCAAGGATGCTTTAAAAATGTTTAGTGTAGGAAAGATCCATTTGAATTAGTGATCAGCATTTTGACAAGAAGCCTAGCCTTTAAGGGCTGAGCAACCTCTCCAGTCCATGATTAGCATTTTGACTGTGTAAACTGGTGGTTTTAAGAACTGAGTTGGACATTATATCTAAGAGAAGCTTCTAAAGCCTGGTATACTCTGTTTGCCTGCCAGCAGAGCTTCTTTGGGGGAGCCAGTGTAGGTTTTCTTCCTGGGTTTTGAGATAGCTCAGGTCATCTGGAACTTGGTATAAAGCACAGGGTGGTTTTGAAACGTGTATTCTCCTGCCTCAATTTCCTGAGTTGCTGGGATTATAGGTGAGAGTCTCCATGCCAGTAGAGACTCTGGTAACTTGATATAGAACAGAGACTGGTATTAGTGTTAAGCTCTAGGGTGATATTTCTGCTGATGTAGCCGGAAAAGAACCCTGTGCCATATAGGTACATTTATTATCAGAAGCACAATTAGTGCATGTGGCTAGGTCATGTGGCTAGTATTTTGCTAACAAGCTCACTTTCAGAGAAAAAATGACTTCAAAATATAGTATTATGAAAGATAATGTTTGTAAGATGAAATTTGAGACTTTTGACTAGTACATGTATGTTATATGCTTTTTAGTTCTTGTGATGATTGTGACCATTGCCACAACAGCCCCAGTGGAGGCAGAGAGAAAGGAGGTAGCAATGGCTGAAAGAAATCTCAATGGTTACCTGTCCAGAGGTTTGCACCACACGTGGTTACGCCTCCTGGGGAAAAGTGGTCCAGGTCCCTGCAGGTGCTTACTTGGCTGGCTGCTTGGAATGGGTGCTAGATGTGTTTTGTGCTATAACAATAATGCTTTTTAATTATGGGCATTTTAGCCTGTAGCTCCACTGTTAATTCAGAGAAGCCTAAAAAACACTTATAGTTTGAGGAACTGAAAGAGATACAGACCAACATTCAGTGGATGGATGTTGACCTCTGTGCCCCCGATCATAAAACCCACAGTGCCAGATGTCAGCCCAAGGCCTAATAAACAATTAGGGCTAAAGCTGTAAGGAAGCAGCCCACAATGTGACCTTGCCTATAGTCAAGCCTACCTGCAGCTAGGCTACTGTGGGAGTTACTACAAAATTCTAACTTGGTATCTTAGGGCCCTTGAATCATTGCTATTAAAAGTTTAGTGTTCAAAGACAATGATTCTTCTCTTTACTCAGTAAATCAAATCTCTGATACACTGACCACAAGCGGGCCAAAATAGACAGAGGCTCTCAGTTATGCACTTGCTTAGATGTATTTACTATCTCATACTTCAAAAGGAATTGCTGACATTTTTATAAAATGTTTGTTTATCTTTAAACTGTGGCCAAAGATCAGTTCTTTCTGCATAAAAACCTGATACTTTGAAGTAAACTTTGCAGCAGTTCCCAAACCTCTTCAAGTGTGTTTGTGTCTGTCTGTCAAGCTGAAGCCACTCCTGACCTGGTAATCCGAGTCTTGGTCTCCACGCAGACCTGTTACCCACTGAGCAGTCTGCGGCAGACCATTTTACTTTCCTTGTGGTAAGCAAATAATAAGCAATTATATAATTTGTAATCTTTGCTTTTTTGTTTTTAAAAGACAGAAAAAGATGTGAATTGCCTTGAACCATGGTTAATCAAGGAAATGGATGCTTGCCTTTCTGACATATGGCTGCATAAAGATGTTGATGCCTTTGCTCAGGTCTTTCACCTTATTTTAACTGAAAATGTTAGTGGTAAGTTCATTTAAATTAAAGTAAAATTTCTCTTGCCCCTGTCTTTTCCTTTCTTTTTTTTTCTTGTGTGTTTGCGTATTGAAGAGGAACTGGCTTTGTAAAACAGCCTGGCTTTACAGTGGTGATCTTCCTACTTTAGCTTTCTAAGTTCTAGAATTAAATATGGATATCACCACACTTTGCAGTATTCTTACTTGAGGGTGTTTTTCAATTGTCTGTTAATATATTGAATCGACATATGTTTCTCACATACATACCTTCCATCTTTTTCTGCTTCTGGTGTGATAAGAGATTTTAGGATGTGTTTATGTCTGACAGACTTTATGTATTGTGAGGACAGTTTTTCCTTTTCAGCTTTTTTCAGCCAACCATACTTGTTTTATTTCACCACCTTTTCTTTGTTGGATATTTTCTAACATACCATGTGATCTAGTCCCTCAATTTCCTGGTTTGTACCACTTTTAGATATATTTTAGCTTATGAATCTTTCAAGAAGTGTATAGCAGGGACTGAGGAGACGGCTCAGTGGATAAAGAGCCTTGCTGTAAGCCCAGAGGATGTGAGTTTGATCCAAGACCACATGGTTGAAGGAGCGAACTGACTCCTCCCATGTTGTCCTCGGACCTTCACACCAGTGCCATGCCATCTGTCTTTCAATAAATAAGTAAATAAATGTAAAAAATACATACATATATATGTCAGTATGTAAAGGCACATGCTCTGGTTTGAGCTTAAAAATGTTTATTCTTTTTTAATTATTATTTTTGCATATATTAATCAAGCCTATTGTTGATATATCACTCTACTTCACTGCCTTGCTGAGTATTACTGTTTCTGAAAATTCCAGTTTATGTTTTAAACATGGAAATTCATTACATTTACTTTTCGTTTTGTATTTGTTGTTTTGAATTATTTTAAGTGTAAAAAATACCTTTTATTCCTCAAGGATTTCATCTTATAGGTAGATTTGTCCTGCTGTTTTAAAAACAATTTTAAAAAGTCCTGTTCCTTATGTTATGAGCTTTCTTGGTTTATTAATTTAGTGAGGCTAGGTCAACTAATTTGGTAACAGAATTTAGGTTAATATTTGGGTATGGTTATTAAGTCATAATCTGGTGCATCAACTAGTCAACAGAGCTCTTTATTAAAATGACCTTTTAGGATTTCTTGTTCATTGTAAATGTTGGCCTCTATTGATAATACATTTTTAAAGTTTATCAGTTTTTAAGAAATTATTTTGAGAAGTAATTTTGTTTTGAAACAGACATATTTTCTCATACTGTTTTCTATGTTTTTCAATTATTTCAGTATTCTGAGTAATTTAGTATCTTATGTGAAAGTTTATAGATTTAAAATCTGCTTTGAAAGTACTGCTTTAAAATATCAATAAAATATTTTAAATACTGAACAATGACTCTTGACTGCCTTCTTTGGTTTTTCTGTTGATTAATTAGGTTATTTTGATAATGGCCATCCTAGTGTGTAGTGTTTATCTCTCTTCCTGAGTTTTTATTTCTTTGAGTTTAGTATTATAGTGTCTTAAGTCATATGAAGAAAAAAATTAAGAACTTTGGCTGAGGTCTTAAAGCATTTATTGTAGTTATTGATGAAAATTAACTTTTAAATGCTTTATATATTTTGTTATTGAGTGGACATGGCAACTTGTAGATTAGCTTTTTTTCTTAATTATAGAAGTAAATCTTAAACTTAATTTCTTTTTATCCCTTCAAAGATAGTTTTATTCTATCCTGTTTATGCAAGAGCATCTTGGATTTTTTTGTGAATGGGATAGTTAAAAATTAAATAATATTGCTGTCATTTAAAATGAAGGAACAAGTCCCAGGTTAGTTAAGCTAGTTCTACTACTTTAACTGAAGCAATGAAGGTCTTTAAAATTTGGACATTAACATTTCATCTTTTTCTTCTTTTAGTTGATTATAGGCATAGTGAGACCAGTGCAACAGCTCTGATGGTTGCTGCGGGACGGGGTTTTACAAGCCAAGTAGAACAGTTAATTAGTATGGGAGCAAATGTCCACAGTAAAGCATCAAATGGCTGGTAATTTTAGATTGTATCTATTCTTTGTATGTCATGATATAGTTGCACATACCTTTTTAAAAATTCTTATGATTACCCCTATTTTAAAATCTATTATATAATAATTACAAGTGCATCCCTAATGAGTAAATAACTAAGTTTGAATGACTAGTCATGTAATTTTGAAACATTCATAATTTAAAATTGTAATTTGAAAATTTGTAATTGCAAATTTACAAATTATTTCTCAGTTTGATATCTTTGAATTTTACAGGATGGCTTTAGATTGGGCTAAGCACTTTGGACAGACTGAAATTGTGGATCTTCTAGAATCTTATAGGTAAAACCTTACACTATTTAAAATTAATTCTAGTTTTTCAAAAATCTTAGCCATGTAAATCATAGATTCTGTAATAGGTAAGCTACTTATAGTCTTTTACCCACAGATTTATTTTTATAATTATAAAATAATTTTCCTCAGATTTTTAATAAGACACATTGTACTATATTTACCTTCTTTAAACATTTTGAAAAATTGGAAGGGAGATTTCTACTTAAACGTGGTATGTTGAGAATGGGAGATGACTCAGTAATGTGTTTACTGGGCAAGAATAAGGACCTGACTTTGAGCTCTGGGACTCTTGTAAGAAAGTCATATATATTCAAGTTTATTATGTTTGCTAGATTATTGAAACTATTAGTTAAATATTACGTCTTTGAATAAAAATATGTGTTTATTTACTTGTTGACTTGAAGCAATAAAACAGTTTTAAAAAAACTGGAGATTCAAAATACTTTAGTTTAAAATTTTGTATTTCCCCTATTGGAAACAATCTTGTTTGTTTACTTTTTCTATTTGATGGGCCCTTGAGTGCTACACTGAGGAGAACTGAGCAGAACTGACTTCCTAAAAAGCACATCAATAATTTTTAATGATAGCTATTGTTAATATTTTTATACAATAATGAAGAAGCAAATTATTTCAGTAATTTATCCAGATTTTGACTTTTGAAAAACCACATAAGTAATATGCTTTTAAATATAGAATTATAAATAGAGGTATTATCATCATTATCATTGTTTATAATACTTAGCAATTATAATCTATTAAGAAAAACATAAATAATATTTTTGTAAAATAAGGTTTTATTGAAATATTGCATATACATATTTCAGTGCATTATTTTAATGTTCACAGTGTCATCACAGTCAGTATTAGAAGATTTTATCACATACAAAAAAAAAAATGGTGCCCATCAGCACTTACTTCCTTTTTCATTTAACTCTCCCAGTTCTTAGGATAGCTATTAATTAGTTTCCTTTTTCTATAACTTTGTTCTGGGCATTTTATGTAATAGTGCCATATAATATAGTCTTTTGTAACTTTCTTTTTATTTCCAACCAGTACTCCCTTCTGTTAATATGCCACAGTTTATGCATTTGTCAATTACCAATATTTGGGTTATTTTTACTCTTGGCTGTTATGAATATGAACACAGATCTTTAAATTGACAGTTAATGCAATCTGTCTGTCTATCTGTCTGTCTGTCATCTATCTATATTTCTATCTACTTACCTCCCTCCCTATCTATTTATTGGTTTATCTATCTACCCATCTGTCCATTTCCATTTCTGTTCCATCTGGACCTAGGAGTGGAATTGCTAGGGAATGTAGTGAACACTGTTTGTACTTTAGAGAGCTGCCATAGTGTCCCCAAATTGCTGTACTAGTCTATATTCATTCTAGGAATGTTGTGGTATTTCTTCACCATCCCCATCACTTAACTGTCTTTTTGACCATAGCCTTCCTTTTGGTTGTGGAATAGTACCATTATGGTTTTGATACGTATTTCCTTAGTGACAGATGATGCTATGTATTTTGATATATTTTTAAGTCATTAGTGAATTTTTTTGATAAAGTATCTTCAGATTGTGATTTTTCTCATGAAATTTATCACTTATCAAATTTTAACTTTAAAAAGGTGCTTGCAACCAGCATAGAAATTAACTATAGATTGTACATTAAGGGAAACTTTCCTTAGGGCATATGGGAAATTCAGAGGAAATAATGGGAAACCTTAGTCTTCAAGTTATTTTTTTTTTTTTTTAAATAAAAACTGACTTGGTATTTTTCTTAGTGCTTCATTGGAATTTGGAAATCTAGATGAAAGTTCTTTGGTGCAAACAAATGGAAATGACCTCAGTGCAGAAGACAGAGAGCTGCTGAAAGCTTACCATCATAGTTTTGATGATGAAAAAGTAGACTTGGATTTGATCATGCATCTTCTATACAATATCTGCCATAGCTGTGATGCTGGTAAGTATTGTCTGAAAGAATTGGAGTAAACTGTGTTGAAAAATTAGTATTTAGTTGTCAGATTTTTTTTGTAATTCAATTGGTAGTAATATGTGAGTAGTAATTCTTTTATAATCATGTACCAATGTGTGAAATCACATCATATTATTCTTTGTAATTAGTTTTGTTGATTATGTCTGATTTCACAAGATTAAATACTAAAAATATTCTTCTCCAAGGTGCAATATTAATTTTTCTACCTGGATATGATGAAATTGTTGGTTTGAGGGATCGTATCCTGTTTGATGACAAGCGGTTTGCTGACAATACACATAGGTAAACTATAAAGCTTTGTACTTGCTGCTTAAGCTAACAAATGAGTTCTATAGTTCATTTTCTCTCTTAAATTATAAACAGATATCAAGTCTTTATGCTTCATTCAAATATGCAGACATCTGATCAAAAGAAGGTATTAAAAAATCCACCTGCAGGTGTCCGAAAAATAGTAAGCATCATAAGATCTTTTATGTTCTATTTTTGTTATTCATTGATCTATTTTAATACTAATCATAAAATAATATTCCATTGCAGATTCTTTCCACCAATATTGCTGAAACAAGCATCACTGTCAATGATGTTGTCTTTGTTATTGATTCTGGTAAAGTGAAAGAGGTATGTATGAATAAGTTATATTTGTACCAAATGAAGAAGATTGAGTTCCATTCCAACAGCTATTATAATTAAAGACTTCATTTTAGTTGCAAATTTCTTTATAGATGAATTTAGCACAATAAATGTTGTTTCACTAAGCTGTTCTACCTTATATTTAGTATGTGGAATATATTTTGGTGTTTCAACAAATTAGACAAGATGATTCACTTCTATTTACTAACTAGTAGTAAGAAAATAAAGAGTTTACTTAATACACAATAAAAACTTGTCACATTGTGGCAATTTGATTACATATTGTAGGTTTTCCTCTTATATGTGTGGATGGGTTGTATCCCTTGTGTACATTGATAGAACCTAATGTCTCACATTTAGTATTTATTAGGCATTTAGATCAAGAGAACCTTGATAAACAAAGGAAAACAAAATCCTAGAAATTGAAAAAGATGTGTGGTGTGGACCTTGGGCTTCCAAATGTATATTTACACATTCACAGACACATGCATACAAAACCAACAGCAACATAAATTAGATTGAACATCACCACATTTAGCCAACAATGCAAATCACTACCTGGCTTTGTGCAAAAAAGAGTTTTTTCTTATTCTTTCATCTACTGTCTGTTGATGCTTTCATACAACTGTAGCCTTCCATAAATTGCAATAGAGACCTCAAAGCATAAACTATTTACTCCTGGGCTTTGTGGGAAAATTTTTTTCTCTAATAAATAAGTGATAATATTCGTTTCCTTTTAGTATCAACATAATTCCCAGTGTCATTAACTTTTTGTAGATCAAATTATAGAGATAATCATTTCTCAAGGAAGACTAAACCTATTAGAAAATGCATTTATAAGTGTTCTATATAACTAATTTTATGCAAAGCAAGGGCACTGAATGCTTGAAGTATGTATTCTGCTAAGAAATGTAGTTAAAGCCATTTCCCCTACGACAGATTTCCACTTCAGGCTGTTTGAGGAAGTCTGGTGTTAGTAATGATTATATTTTTCTTTGAGACATTCAGGGAAGGTTAATTTCTTGATAACTAAGCAGGATGTTTAGGGCTAAATATACTTTACGTTGAGGTGCTTAGTTTGGTAATTATTACTGCCATTCTTCCAGAGCTTTACTCCTTGAGAAATATTATGGTAAATGTTTTTTTCTAGTCATTCCTAGTGCTTAGAATGATGTGAATGTGATAGAAAATAATCACCAGAGAATCCTATTTTTGCATTTTATACTGTGTTTTGTTTTTATAATTATTTTTATTTTTTGATAGGATACTAGCATCATTCCTTCTCTTTTCTCCCTCTGATCCTTTGCTTCTCCCTTGCTAATTAAAATGCATGTCCTCTTTTTCTTTGTTATTTATTTATATGTATATTTCTAAATATATAAATCTAGCTTGCACTATGTGTGTAATGTAACCTGTACCCATGTGATCTCAGGACTGATCATTTGATATTGGATAACTAATAACTAATAACTAATCTCAAGAAAGACCATTTCTTCTGCTCTCAGCATTCCCGGTTGCCTGTAGTTCTTTGTTTAGGGTTGAGACTCTGCAAGCTTTGCCTCTTCTATGTTAGGATATCCATTGGCGTCATCCTTGTTCTGGGCATGTCTAGGCAGCCATACTGATGTCATGATAAAGTCTTGGTGTCTTGTGAGAATCAGTTGTTATTAAACTGTAGGAGAGAATTGCAGACAGCTCCACAAAAAGCACAGCATTTATAACCAACAAATCTGAGTTTTTAAGAATCAGTTTCTTCAGCAGAGAAGGGGTGGATGGGTTGGGGAGAAGAGGTAAGGAGATTGGGAAGAGGGGAGGGAGGGGAAGCTTTGGTTAGGATTTAAAAGCAAGAAAATAAAAGCAAACAAACCAAAAAGAATCCGTTTCTTCTAATTAATAAAGAGGGAGATTTACATTTAATTTGGCATGTTAAAATATGTTGATAATATCTATTTCTTTAGTACCAATCATGTTATAACATAAAGATAATTTACACATTACAGAAATCCTTTGATGCACTGAATTTTGTTACTATGTTAAAAATGGTATGGATTTCCAAAGCTAGTGCCATACAGCGGAAAGGCAGGTAATGTACATTTTATGTTATAATTACATGCATAATCTATATTCATTTAATTGCCTGTGTGTTAATAGTATTATCATGTATTATATATTTATAGTAGATTCTTCCTTTTATATGTGAGCTTCATGTTAGTTTTACTTTTATACTCTCTTTGCCAAGCAAATTATTTTGGTACTTTAAAATTAATTAACTAAAAAGATTTAAATTAAATTTATTTATTTACTTTGTGGCAGGGGAGGCTATGGCACACATGTGGCATTAAAAGGATACCTTTCAAGAATTGGTTTTCCCTTTTCACCGTGTGGTTCCTGAGAATAGAACTAAGTTTGGGTTTGGTGACAAGTCCCTCTAACCCCTGCACCAACCCACTGGTACTTTTTCAAAAGTTAAATTTAGGCTATTTTCCAAACTGGAATCCAAATGCAGAGAGGGATGACAAGACCAGGTTACAGAAACCCACAGAGACAGCTGACCTGAACAAGGAGGAGCTAATGGACCCCTAGACTGATAGCTGGGAATCCAGCATTGGACCAACACAGACCCCCTGAACATGGGTCTTAGAAGGCCTGGGCAATCTAATCCTCAGACAGTGGAACCAGGATGTATCCCTGATGAACAAAAGGACTTTGGGAGCACATTCCCCATGGAGGGATACTGCCTTAAACTAGAGGCAGGAGGGAGGGCCTAGTCCCTACTCCAAATGACTTAACAGATTTAGATGACCCCTCCAGAGAGGCATCACCCTATATGTGGAGTGAGGGTGGGGATGGGATGGGAGGATGGGGGGGGACATGGGAGGGTAGAAAAGAGGGAGAGACAGAGAGGGAACTGGGATCAATATGTAAACTAAGAAAAACAAATAAATAAAAATGTAGGCTATTTTGCAAGGCCACATGAGACCAAATCCCAGCATGAAGAGAGAGGATGGGAGTTAAGCACATATTCTCGCTTGTATCTGTGGAACTATTGACAGTTGTTAGCTGCTGAAAGAGGGAGAGACAGTTTTCTTGAAGAGTGTAGCTTCTGCTAAGTTTACCATGTGTTGTTGGAAGATGAGACATCTGAAACTATTTGGACAGCACAAATTGGTCTTGAATTTTTTTTTTTTTTTTTAAACAAGGTTGGGTAGACAGGGAAGTGGGAATGGATATGGGAAGCATTGTGTGTGAGTGTGTGTGTGTGTGTGTGTGTGTGTGTGTGTGTCAAAACACATTAAATGAAACTCTCAAAGAACTAATAAAAATTTAAAACAAAAATTCATGCTAAGATAAAACATGTTTAGAGGAAGCAAAAATTATGAACATTTAAAATATAGGACAAAGGAATAATTTCTTTGGTATACAAATAAAATCCTTATAATCAAAGTACTTTTAGTAAAGATCAAAATAGTTTATCAAAATAAAGACTGTACATGTCCTGCTAATGCATTGCTTCACATATTGGTCTAGAGCTAGATCCTTTTGTCTGTATCTCCCAGCTGCTGCCATTGCAGGAGTGGGCATGTAACTGTGTCTGAACATTCACTATTGATGAGCACTACCCAGTTCCCAGATCCTTTATCATAATAATGCAAAGAACAGTCTCAAAAATATTTTCACCTCATATGTACCAAAATAAATGCAAATTAATAAAGTACTGTGAGTTTTCATATTAATCTGAGACTAATGAACTTGTTTTATAGAATATAGGACATAGAGGCAAAAATATTGGCTCAGATATTTTGCTAATGGGAATGTATATTGGTATGAGTTCTTCAGAGGCTAAAATGTCTCTGAGTCTCTGCTTTACCATGTAATCCATGTCTTACAATATATCCTAATTTTACTCATTACATGTATGTGAAGATGTTTTTAAGATTGTTCTTTCAACATTATAATTGAAGATCTGGGAACTGGGTAGTGTCCATCAATAGTGGAATGTTCAGGTATAGTTACATGACCACTCCTGCAATGGCAGCAGCTGGAAAATATGAACAAAAGGATTGCTAGCTTAAGGACAAACTGGACTATGTAGTGTGTCTTGACTCAAAACTACCTAAAGAAAAAATATCTTGTATATTTAAGACTTTAAGGCATGATTTCTATGCTGTATAACTCCATAGAGTCAGGCATTGTTACAATTATATCAGGCTGCTCTCTTTATAACAAAATGTTCTTGACACATTGAGTTGATTTATAATATTAATTGTATATTATTATAGGTCAGAAATCAGAGTAAATCTCAGTTATATTTTTCATACATATCAGTTGACAACCTTTGTTGTGAAGTGTTGGGTTAATAGTAAGTACTGAAGTAGAGTAGGTTACTTTTAAGATAAAATAAATGCTATAATTCATGTTGAAGTATCAGTAGTACTATCTGTTATAACTGGGTTATGGATTTAGAGGAGTTATTATTTAAGGGGAAAAAAGATAAGAGGGGAACCATGGAAAGGTAGGTATTCCTGAATATTTAAGGAACAGTCAGATAGGACTGTGGGACAAAATGAGGAAGGTTGTTTATATAATTTAGTTTGGAAGAAGATGGTGAAAATTACGCTGTAAGAACTTGTTTGGAACAAGTCCTTAAGGACCATGTTATTTTCCTCTCTTTTTAAAGAAGTGCGTGCATGTGTGAGGCCAGAAGTGCTGACTTCCTGGATCTGGAATTACATGGGAGATATTGGGTCTTCTACACATATAGTACATAAGTAATATTTGGCATTTTAAAATATGTATGGGGGTCGGGGGTAAGAAATCGGGCAGAATCAAGAATGCCTAACTCTCCAAAAAGGCTCATAAAAGCATTTGCCATGCAAGGTTGCAAATCTGAATTGGATCCCAGAAACCCATGGTAAAAGTAAAGAACTTCTTTGTGAAAGTTGTCCACACACTAATTAGAATAAAAAAGTGAAGTGTTAACTAGGATTCTGTTTTAGAAAATGACATTGCTGCTGCTGTTGCCAGATAGAGAAGTTGGTAATAGTTCATCTGTTGAAAAGAATTAGCTTTTGGCTACCTTGAGATTTAGTTGACTAGAAAATCCAGGTGGAGCTATCTAAGAATTTTCTGAAGTGTAGGCCTATAATTACCATCAGGGGATTAGGATGGATGGAAGTTGAAGATAGAGGACAATTATGATCATTTCAGATGATGTGATGATAGTGTATAGAGAGCAGAGGACTGTGGTCCATTCTCAGAGAGACATCAACATTTAAGGTATGGGCAAAGGATAGAAATTCTAGAGGAGGCTGACTGGATAGAAAATTTGAACTTGTCATTGGAAAGTAATTGATGAAGAAAGGAGTGGTTCTAGAGCCTGTAATGGTCTGAGCCAGGCCCTCTGCATATAGGTTACGGTTGTATCGCTTGGTATTCTTGTAGGACTCCTCTAACAGTGGGAGTGGGAGCTATCTCTGATGCTTTTGCCTGTGTTTGGGACCATTTTCCTCCTACTGGGTGGCCTGTGCCAGCCTTGATATGATATGAGGATTTGTGCCTAACCTTACTGTAATTTGTTATTGGTTGATGTCCTAGGGAAGCCTGCACTTTTTTTTTTTTTTTTTTATGAAATGGAGGAGTGGTGGGGGGTGATGAAGACTGGGAGGAGTGGAGGTAGGGGAAACTCCCTCCTTCCCTGCCTCCCTTTCTCCCTCTCTCCTTCCCTTCTCCCCTTCCTCCTTCCCTCCCTCCCTCCCTTCCTCCAGCTTTATGGTTTCTGGGTTATGAGTGCCATAAGGTTGGACATACCTCTGTCATGTATCCTGGACATTAGCAATTTCCATAATTAGAAGAATTAAGAAGAGGCTATGTCATTATATTTTCTGATGCTTTCCAAGAAACTATATAGCACTGTGATAAATGCCAGTCCTATGTTGTTATGTCATTCATAATTTGTACAACTCTAATCAGTGGGCCTGAGCATAGAGCTTGGTGACATCTCAGTGACATTGATTAAATTGAAATTACTAAACATTTGGGCTTTGAATTTTACTTGATTTCAGATTTGTGTTACTAATTGTGATTTTTTTTTATCTGTAACTGTAGAAGGTATTTATTGATTTTTAATCTCGCTCAGTAAAATGATAATATTGAGCCCCAGAGCACAAAATGTCTTCTGAAAGTATTCATAGAGGATAAATAAGTATTAGAACTCAGATGTCTTGATCTTGATTAGTTTTTTGGTCTCCTAAGTCACATTAATTTATAGCTCCATTATTATTTTTCTTATTCCTTATCTGAGTCTGAATTTTGTGTTTTATTTTTAAGAGCTGGAAGATGTAGACCTGGAATTTGTTTTCGCCTCTTTAGTAGACTCCGATTTCAGAACATGCTGGAATTTCAGACTCCAGAACTCTTGAGAATGCCATTGCAGGTAGACCTACAGCTCTAATGCTTTGTCTATGGGTGAGGGGACAGTTGCCATTTCAGTTTCTACAGACTGGCCTTGAATTAATCACTTTACAAAATAAAAATCTTAAGTTAAATTTTATGAAGGGGGATAGATGCATAAAAAAGATTTGTCTTTATACAAATCTTACCGAACCTTCAGATGTTAAAGTTACTGGAGTACATTTAAATTATGGAGTGCTCTCTCTCTCTCTCTCTCTCTCTCTCTCTCTCTCTCTCTCTCTCTCTCTCTCTCTCTCTCTCTCTCTCTCTCTCTCTCTCTCTCTCCCCCTTCTTTCCCCCCTCTGTGTGTGTGTGTGTGTGTGTGTGTGTGTGTGTGTGTGTGGTAGCATTTTGTCTCAAATATATAGCATGGAATTTGTAAATTCGGGATAGAAATTTTTTAAGTTGCAAATTATTTAAGTATTTAAGTTGTAAAAGGTAATGCTAACAGTGTGGAATGCTGAGCCTCCACTTTATAATTTTGAAACTGCATTCACTCCAAAAAAATTATATTTGCCCCACTATCTCCCCCCCGCCCACCTGCTTTGATTCTTTAGTCTTTTAGCCTAGATGCTTGCTTCCAATCATTCAAGGGATAAAGAATCATGTTTTTGAGATCCATATCCCTGTGGTGATTTTCTATTCCCAGTGTCCATAGTGAGACCCTGCCTCAAACAAACAAACAAACAAAACTTGTACATTGAAAGACATTGCAAAAAAGATTGTCCAAGTGAAATGACTTCTCTAATACATAGCTGAATGGATGGTCTTTATAAATTTATACATTCAGTGCAATGCCTGTCAAAAGCCCAACAGAACTCTTTATAAAATTTTCTATTCCTTTTACATATAATTAAAAAATCTTAGAACCTAAATTACTAAATAAACTCAAATGTTTCCAGTCCCCCCCATTCTCATGTTTCTACTCATACCAGGTTTAGTGGGATTTTTCGAGTTACATTCATTTCTTTCGTGTATATCTTTTGCTTTAATGAGCTAACCCATTTCCAAATTCCTTTCCTTTATTTCTTTTATGGCAAATTTCTACTCCTACTCTTTACGTCTTAGTGTAGGTGTTGCTTCTTCTAGGAAACCATCTTTGACTCCTCCTGCTCTTGCTGGAACTTGATTATAATTTATCCTCACCCCCACCCTTCATGGCACCCAGTATCCTTCATAGCACTTAGCACAGTTGTAATTAACTCCTGTAAACTCCAAAAGAGCAGGTACTGTCCCCTCTTTCTCTGACTTGTGGCAGGAAAAAGATGATAGAATGAAGTGAGCATATTAGGAGAAAAATGACTTACTGTTTGGATAGTGACTCTGTAAGTTTTGTGGGTAAAAACCGCGTGAGAAAATGTTGCCAGAGGGGGCAGTGGTCATTTTGCTATAAGTTGATTGAGGGTATTATAAGCATGTGTTCCATTGAAGATGCTCCTCAAGTTCCTTTGACTCTGAGACTTTTCTAGGCTGGGACTGGGAAACTATTCTCATGGTTTCTTTAAAAGTCAGTGCTAGACTTTTACTTTTTCTAAATCTTTTGCTGTTATGGTTTACAGGAGCTTTGTTTACATACTAAGCTGTTAGCCCCAGTTAATTGTACCATTGCTGACTTCCTTATGAAAGCTCCAGAACCGCCTCCAGCTTTAATTGTAAGAAATGCTGTTCAGATGCTTAAGGTTAGTATTTTAATTCTTTTACTTGTTTGTTTCTCCAGTGGGAAAATTAAAGCAAAGTGGGCATATATTTTAAGTGATTTTATTATTTTAAAAAATATTAATTGAAGAGGACTTTAAGTAGTAATGTTATAATTTATAATGGTAAATATAGTTATTATATATGAATATATTTATTTTATATATCTATACATAGAGCCTACATGCCAGAAGAGAGCATCAGATCTCATTATAAATGTTTGTGAGCCACCATGTTGTTGCTGGGAATTGAACTCAGGACCTCTGGAAGGGTAGCCAGTGTTCTTAACTAATGAGCCATCTCTCCAGCTCATATGTATATATTTAATGCACAATGTATTTTTATTCGATGTGACAGCAAAAGAATTATTTGCATTATTTTATACTTGAGATACTAATTTAAGTATCATTTTTCGGTTATGACAAACTATTTTTTTTTTTTTCCTCCTGTAGACAATAGATGCAATGGATGCTTGGGAAGATCTGACTGAGCTTGGGTATCATTTGGCTGATTTGCCAGTAGAACCACATCTTGGTAAAATGGTCCTGTGTGCTGTTGTTTTAAAGTGTCTGGACCCCATCCTTACAATTGCCTGCACTCTAGCTTATCGCGACCCTTTTGTACTGCCTACCCAGGCCTCTCAAAAGCGTGCAGCTATGCTTTGTAGGAAGCGTTTCACTGCAGGGACTTTCAGTGACCACATGGCACTTCTCAGAGCATTCCAGGTACTGTCACTTTTGTTTATTGCTAAACATGCTGCATTAAATACACTCTCACACAAGTAAAAAATCACTTAGGAAGCCACATTTTATTTATTTATATTTAAGATTTATTTATTTTTATGTTTTTTCCTGCATGTATATATGTGCATCGTGTGTGTACCCGGTATCTGAGAACATCAGAAGAAGGGTTGATTCCCTGGAACTAGAGTTATGGAGTATTAAGGAACCATCACGTCAGTGCTTAGAACTGAACCTGGGTCCTCTATAAGAGCAACAAATGCTCCTAACTGCTGAGCCGTCTCTCTAGTCTCAGAAGTCACATTTTATCAATAGACCAGAAGTAGATAGGGAAAAGGCCATAAGCCACAATCCTACATAAAGAACTACAGGCAACTAAGGAATACTGAGGTGGGAGAAATATTCTTTCCCAGGGAAGAACACACCAATTGATTACAGTACCAAATGGTCAGCCCTGAAAACATGCATACAAGTAACATTATACAGACAGACAGAGCAGGTAATATTTAAGAGAATGTGTGTGTGTGTGTGTGTGTGTGTGTGTGTGTGTGTGTGGATGAATTTGAAACAGCAAGAAGATGGGAGATTTTGGGGGAAGAAAGGGACAAAGAAAATGATGTAACTATATTGTAATATCAAAAAAAGAAAAATATTTTTTAAAAAATATCTGACTGCTCCTTATAGTTTAACATGAGCAATTTGTCTCTCTTTTGTCACTGCTATTTACTCCTAATTAAGCTGTATATATGCATATATACACATACATATAATACACATGTGTCATGTGTATTATATGTATGTGTATATATGCCTATGACTTGACTGAGAAATAATCTTTAGAATGTCTGTTTGCTACGTAGAGGGAGGACACAGAACCAAGATTAGAAAAACATTATTTTCAATTTAGTTTTTGTAAAATTCTTATTTTTTACAGTATTTCTTTTTCTTTTGCACTCAAGACACCATGCCAACAATTTAATTTTATAAAGCAAAAGAAGATAATTTAAAACTTAAAAATAGTGACATATTGAGGAAAGAAAATGATAAGATGGAAGTAGCATCTGAGAAATGGAATGTAATTTAGAAATTCAGATATGTAGGAAAAGATACATTATTTCTTAAAAATATTGTTTTTAATTCTTCAAATTTCTTGACAAGAGGCTATGCCTTTCTCTATAGTCTTACATTTCTTGGTGGAAAGCACTCATTCAGATATTCAGTATTTTCCCAATACATGTAATTTAAATAATTGCAAGCTCCTTTGTGATTATTATTGAATGATGGATTGTTCAGTTCATAGATAGTATATATTATTTAAGTAATAATATGAAATCTGGAAGAGAATTCCTGCATTATGTTCTTTCCAGCTCTTTTGAAAGCTGATGAGATAAGATGCAGCTTTCTTTTAATTATGCTCTAAGCCAGGACAGCATATTTTCAAAGGCCAGATTTTTATGTTGTATGAATTTTAGAAATCCTACTTAAAAAAACAAAACAAAAAACTGATATATTTATTTTATGTATGTGGGTGCTCTAGCTGCATGTATGATTTTATGCCTGAAGAGGCCATCAGATCCCACTAGAGATGATTCTGAGAATCATCTGGTTGCTGGGAATTGAACTCAGGACCTCTGGAAGAGCAGCCAGTGCTCTCAACTACTGAGCCATCTTTCTAAGCCTCAAAATCCCTTCTATTTCCAGTCAGTTGAGAGAGTAGCACAGAGGTTGTTATTGTTATTACTGTTACTAGGAGTTTCAGAATTCATATATATAAAAGTATATTAATGGAAAATATAACTGGAAGTCCTCTCATTTATGTGTAATAAAACTAGCTATCTATACCAGCCAAAAACTGTATCTATGAGGATAATTCTTCATTTGAGTTATTTGATGTTCAGTTCTCATTGGAATTTTGTAAACTCAGTTGACATGATAGCAGTTGTGTATAAACTAATAATAATGTGTATAAGTCTAATTTGATTATAAAAATTAGATGTTTTATAAAATTATTAGAATAATACTTTAGCTTTAGTGATTGCTATAGTGACACTCCTTTGTTATCTTACTGAGGAGTGATTGGTAAATATGTCTTATACATATTCTGTTTTTATAGGCATGGCAGAAAGCACGAAGTGATGGCTGGGAGCGAGCCTTTTGTGAAAAGAATTTTCTCTCACAAGCCACGATGGAAATTATTATAGGCATGAGAACACAGTTGCTTGGTCAGCTTAGAGCATCAGGTAAGGTTTCCTATGTAGAACATCTGCTTATCTTCCATGTTTCTATACTTAAAGTGATGCCGTTTCTGTGGGTTCTATATCATATTATGTGTCTGTATTCTGATGTGTACTCTTCTCTATCTTCTATACTTTTTCTTAGTGATTAAATAGAACATTACACAGGTTGTAGTAGTGTAGTAGTAAACTATATGGGCACAGTCTGTAAACTCTTTTGATACTGTTGACAGTAAGCAATTTATATTTTTTGCTAAAGATCAGTCTAGGTATAATAAGATGTTATTTTTACTTTTGCCTCTACCAATCAGAAATTATTTAATTCTATAAAATAGCAATTATAAAAATTTAAGTAGATTGGTAGGGCTAACTGTGTGTATAGTTGTAGGACACTAAAATGATTGATAATAACTTGAAGGTACTTCAATTTTAAAATGATTCTAATGCTATTGTTTTATATTAGAATTAACTCTTTGAAGGTTTTTATTGTTGTTGGTTTTGTTTTTTAATTTTTTTCTTAATAACATAGTTAACTGAAGTAACAGTCAGTAGTATCAGAATCTGGATTTATAGGTTAGCCAAAGTATTCAAGGAAACCAGACTTGAGAATTTAGATTTGTTTTAAATATGGGGAAATATGATTTTTTGAAGTTTAAGCATAAAGCATTCATACCTAACTATACTTCTACAGTTGGTGTCTGAGAAAATGAAAGCATACAAGTAAAAGGAATGGTTTGGTTTTCAAGTTGTGAACTTGAAGAATGTTTCTAATAGTAGCTGTCTTAGTTTGGTTTCTTTTGCTGTGATAAAGACCATGATCAAAAGCAACTTGGGGAGGAAAGGGCTTATTTCAGTTTACAGTTGTTCATCACCAAGGGAAGGCAGGCAGGAACTCAACAGAAGCTATGGAAGAACGCTGCTGACTGACTTGATCTTCATTGCTTGCTCAGCCTTTTGTCAGGTTGAAAAAAAGGTAACCAACACAACAACTGATGAATGAGCTTACTGAAGAAAGTGCATATAAAGCCAAGCATAATAGCTATCCACTGACATCTCAAATGTTCAGGAGGTTGAAACAGGAGGATCCATTCAGAGCCAGTTGAAATTACACAATGAGATCTTGTCCCAGTCAATACTGTACTTAATATAGCCTGGACAGAGCTAAACTTTGCTCTATTAGTTTTATACTTCATACTTGCTAGAAAGGAATGTATTAATCGTGAAGTTAGCTATTGTTAAATTTATAGAAGGTTACAGTTTTTGTTGTCAGGTGTACACAAATGTTAAAGTGCTGTTTGCATAATAGAGAAGGTTGTTGTGCTCTTTTTGTCTATCCAGGTTTTGTTAGAGCACGAGGTGGTGGTGACATTCGAGATGTTAACACAAACTCCGAGAACTGGGCCGTTGTTAAAGCTGCATTGGTAGCAGGCATGTATCCTAATTTAGTCCATGTGGACAGAGAGAATGTAGTATTGACAGGGCCAAAGGAAAAAAAAGTACGATTTCATCCCACTTCAGTTCTCAGTCAGCCTCAATATAAAAAGGTAAAACATTTTTAATGCTCTTAGACCTTGTGGTGAATCAAATTTAGGTAGTTGAAGATAAAAAAATATTCCAACTATCTCTGCTTTAGCAAATTAATTTGCAGAATATGTGTAATGAAACATTAAATGCTAGAAATCACAGCAGTAACATTAGAAAAGTAGTGAAGAAATCTGATAAACCAGAGAGCAATGGCTTGCTTTAAGTTTGAGTACCAATGTACATCATCTGTTTCACTAAAGAACTTAAAATTATTCCCAGTAAATTAATTAACACTTTTTTTTAAACTGTCTTAATAGATTCCTCCAGCCAATGGTCAGGCTGCAGCGATTCAGGCATTGCCCACAGATTGGCTTATTTATGATGAAATGACCAGAGCCCATAGAATTGCTAATATCAGGTGTTGTTCAGCAGTGACACCTGTTACTGTTGTGGTGTTCTGTGGACCAGCGAGGCTGGCAAGTAATGCTCTTCAGGAACCTTCATCCTTTAGAGGTAAGTGTAGTATGAAGAATTAAAAAATCTATTTGAAATAAACCAGTAACATAAAAAAAAAAGCTTGTGTGGTTTCTTTATAACATGAGACAGAAAATCCTGAGTTGTATTTGATATAATGAGACAATTAGAAAATACAAAGATATGTTTGGTGTAATGAGATAGTTAGGGAGTACTAAGGTATAGTTGATATAGTGAAATAAGTAGGAAATACTATAGTAAGATATACCACTTTTGTTGAAATGGACTTTCAGTTAACACATTGTTGGCTTATTTTTATTAATCTTACTGATGGGAAGATGCTTGCCTTTTATTTGAGTATAAGTGACCATACACATAAAGATAATATTTACAAATAACCAATATTCTCATCTTTTTATAAATACTTTTTAATATTATGTTTTTCTACTTATATATTTTAATGCTATTTTTGTACTTTCCCAGGTTTCTGGATGTAGTAGCTTGCTGAATAATGATGCCCATTTTTATTTAGTTTGTGTGTTGGTGAGCTATAAGAATGTGATAAATGTACAAGTGTTAGGGGACTGTCAGAAGATGGCATTAGTCCTTTGAGTCCTTTGAATCAGTCTCTCTCTCCATGGACCTGAGGCTTGTGCTTTCTCTGCTAGGCTGGAAGTCACCAAGGTCCTGTGATTCTCTTGTGTGTGGCCAGAATACCTGGCATGTTATATGTGTGCTGGCATCCTAACTCCATTATTGTGATTGTTCATCAAACGTTCTTTTAAAAAAAATAAATAAAATTTATTTTTTAATTTTATTTTACATTCCAACCACAGTTCTCCCTCCCACACCTTCTGCCATCCCCCCTAGCTTCCTCTCACACCCCTTGTCTCCCCCTGAGCCTACCCCCAGTCCACAGCTCTTCAGGGTAAGGCCTCCCATGAGGAGTCAGCATAGTCTGTCACAATAGGTTGAGGCATAGCCAAGCCCCTCTCTCATGCATTAAGGCTGAGCATGGCATCCTACCATAGGGAGTGGGCTCCAACAAGCCAGCTCATGTACCAGGTTTGTATTGGTCCTGTTGCCTAGAGCTGTCTCTCCAGCCCCTGCTGCCATGCATTTGAGATTGAAACACTAGGAGTAGATTAAACCTAGAATCTATGTAGGTTAAAAGTCAAGAGGTCTTTTTATATATACTTAAGGCTGAGATGTTTTTAGAAGTGTTTTTAGAAGGCATTTCACTATCCATGTCTCTTGGAATTCAGAAAAGACACAGTGGGAAGTAGACGTTTCAGAAATGAAATCTTTAATGTTTTAAATAGTATTCTTAACACTAGCTCCTAATGATAGCAACTGCAAGAAAAGAGTCATTTACTCGGGATGGTCTGGGTATAAGGAAGAACCATAAATAACATTTACATGTTTTTACCAAGTAATTACTTGATAAATTTTAAGGAAATAATTAAATGAATGAAAAGAGTGAAAGGTGTCAGTGAACCAACACTGCTACCATAGCAACTCTCTTAGAAGTTACCTGCCATGATTTTTTGTATTTGTTTGTTTGAAGTTTTTTTTCTTTTTTTTTAAATGGTATCTCATTGTGTAACCCTGACTGGAACACACTGTGTTAACCAGACTGCCTTAAATTTACAACTATCCTGCTGCCTCTGCCACCCAAGGACTGGAATTACAAGAGTATCCTACCACACTGGGTCCCTCAAGCTCCTCTAAGCCAATCATGTCACTGAAACGGTTCTTGACAAGACCACTGATAAAAGCCATATTGCCAAACTCAACTTACTATTTTCAGTCTGTTTATTTTCATTCAAAGTAACAGTTAACAGAGCCAATCATTTCCTTCTTAAAACATATTTACCTTCAGCATTTTCTTCCTCTTCTCTAAAATCATTCTCATACCTTTAAAATGTTTACATTCTGGTAACTCTTGTGAAAAGAATAGTATGAACACATCTCTATAGAAGAATGCATGGAACATTGAGGTATGTGTATATGGTTAGTATTGCTGGGCATATCACTAAATCTATATTAGCTGTTGAGGTAGCAACATACTGATTTCCACAGTGGCCTTTCTCGATAGGGGCTCCTCTTTTTGTCCAGCCTTGCCAGAGTTTATTGTCTTTATTTTTTATTGTGCCCATTCTGACAAGGGTGAGGTAGACTCTCAATGTAGTTTTAATTTGTATTTCTCTGATAGCTTGTTGAACATGTTTAAAACTGTTTAGTGGTTGTTTGTGTTGCTTCTTTTGAGAACTTGGTTCAGATTATTGGCCAATATTGATTGGCAGGAGTTTTTTGGTTTTTTAATTTTTGCAGTTCTTTATTTTAGAAAGTAACCCCTTTTGAAAGTTGTCTTTTAATTCTGATAATTTGTTTTTGCCATTCAGAAACTTTAATTTTATGTAATCACATTTGTCAGTTGCTGAGGCTTTTTTCCTGTGCTGTGAGGATTCTGTTCAGGAGTTGGCATGTCTTGAAGTGTTTTCCCTGTAGTTTTTCTTTGTTAAACATTCTAAGTGTTTTTTGTTTCAGTCAAGTTTTTTGTTTCATCCATTTTAAGTTGATTTTTGTGCTGAATGAGAGATACATATTTAATTTCATTCTGCAAGTAGATATCAACTTTTGTAAGCAAGATTTGTTTCAAAGGGTTTAGGTTGTTGTTGTTGTTACCTTTGTCAAAAGTTAGGTGTCTAGAACTATTGGGGTTTATCTCTGTTACATTCCATTGGTCAATTGTTGGAAGTCTGTACCATGCTGTCTTCATCACTGTGGCTCCATAGTATAGTATGAATTTGAATAATGTTGAGATTTTCAGCTGTGCTCTTTTTGCTTAAAGCTGTTTTGGTGTTCAGAGTGTTTTGTGTTTTCATATGAATTTTAGAATATTTTTCTTTAGTTCCGTGAAGAATGTCCTTGAGAATTTGATAGAAATTGCACTGAAATCAATAGATTGTTTTTTAATAGTGTAGGTATTTTCACAGTATTAATCTTGACAACCTAGGAATTGGCTATATAGCTTTAAAGGTATTAGCTTTTTTCTATCACACTTTAAGTTGTTTGAATTACTATATTTTCAGATTGATTAATCTTTTACTATTTACTTTCAGAGCTGAGAAAATGTAATTTTTCTATTGCTGTGATGAATATTGTTTTTATTTTCTGTAATTTGACTTTTAAGGTTTATTTTTCCTCAATGAGGTATATTTGACTTAATGTATTTCCTCTTCTCTTTGGGGAGTGTTTCTCCCTTATCTACACCACTTATTAAATAGTACTTATATATCTTTTTCTAGAATGCCTAAAGATGCCTATTAAATTTGTAATCTTTATGTAAGCCTTGTGTATATTCTTTTATCTTCTTTAATGTAACTAGCATTTACATTTACACTGGACACTCATTTAGTATTTTTGTTTATCAATAAATTCAGTATTTGTCAATGAAGGGCCTACTTGTAACTCTTTACTGCCTTTATATTGCTAAAGTATTCTTTGATAATTGTCCCTACTTTTAAATTTTGGTTGTTGTCTTCTTGTACTCCTTTCTGAATGCAACAGCTCTTTTTTTAACTTTAATTATTGTTTGTTTTTTTTTCCAGGAAGTTTAGTCTGTTTTATTAAACAGTACCGTATATTAGGTTTAGTAGAATGCTCTTGGTAGTTTTTGTAAAGATTGGGCATATTTCTGGAGTCTGTTCTTTTTTTCCACTATGGGTTCTGGACAACAAACAACATGTCAGGCTTGTGCTTTGCTGAACCATCTTGTTGGCCCATATTTTATATATTTAGATTAAGTTTATACTCTGATTAGATGAACTTACTAAATGGGTTGTCAGACAGTAAAAAGGAGTTTTGCATATAAGAATATGCATCTCATTGCTTTGCTGTTTTATAAAAGGTAAAGTGATTAATTGTTTTCATCTGTGTTGTGACAGCGGATGGTATTCCCAATGATAGTAGTGACAGTGAAATGGAGGACAGAACTACTGCTAATTTGGCTGCTTTGAAACTTGATGAGTGGCTTAATTTCAAACTAGAGCCAGAGGTAAGTTGCTTTTTAATAGGACCTATTTTTTTTTTTAGATAATATGAATTAAAATAGCATGTTAAAATTTGTATCTTCAATATTGATACCATAATATTAGAAATTATCTAGGGCTTGTTTTTCAGTTTTCATAGAGCCCTCAAGCATTCTCTGCCACATTGGGCTTTTCTTCTGTCAGAGGACTCAAAGCAGCATAGCTTCAGTCCAGCATTTATGTGACTGTTACCTTACTCTGTCTGTGCTCCTATTACACAGTACCATAGGCTGAGTGATTTTAAAAACCGGAAATTCCTCAGTGTAAGGTCAGGGTGCTGATGAAGGTTAACCAGATGACAACTTAAACCCTGTGTCCTCAGTAGGGAAGAATGGTGTGTCCATATATGATGGACAGATGAAGGGCAAAAGACATAGACTCCATCATCTTTTTGAAAGGATGTCTAGTCATTGCCGTTTTCTGAAGATCACATTTCCCAATACTGTTGCATTGGGACTTAAGTGTCAACATAAATTTTTAGAGGGATCTAAACCATCTCAGTAATATTTTAGTATTTTTGGATATATAAACTATTGAGTATTGAGTGTAGAACACCATTTATTTTTGCCATTTCTTAGAGAAAGATATGAGTTCATTTTGTTTTCATAATTGAATTGGGAGAAATAAATTTTTGTTTTTCAAATTTAAGATTTTTTTCTTGACATAGTCTTTTCTTATTCCAGGACTTTATTCATTTCTTCCTTCCTTCTTTCCTTTCCTTCCTTCCTTCCTTCTTTCCTTCCTTCCTTCCTTCCTTCCTTCCTTCCTTCCTTCCTTCCTTCCTTCCTTTCTTTCCCCATTCTCTGTCCATTTGGGGGCATAACCTAGCTTTCAGTGCTCAGCACTGGCTAGCTTAACTCTTAACCATCACTCTATTTATTCATGAATTTATTATATGAGCATACTGCAGTCTTCCCATTCACATCAGTCCTTTGCTTCACTGAAACTGCATTTCTGTGTTATTTGCCAGACTGTCTTTGGTAACCTGCTCTACTACTTGGCACTGTTGTGTGTGCCTCCCCCTTTAATAGTTCTTCTCTCCATTTTTTTTTTCTTTCAGTGTCATGCTCCAAATTTTCTGTCTTAAATAAGGTCAATCATTTTTCATTTTTCTTCCTTTGTAGTTGTTTCTTTTTTTTTCATGTGTACTTTGTTTTAAATTGTAAGTAGTTGTGTCTTAAATAAATTTTGTAGCTGGGCGTTGGTGCACCCCTGTAATCCTAGCTCTTGAGAGGCAGAAACAGGCTGATCTCTGAGTTTAGGGCCAGCCTGGTCTACAGAGAGAGTTCCAGGACAGGCTCCAAAGCTACAGAGAAACCCTGTCTCAAAAAACCAAAATAATTAATAATAATAATAAAATTTTCTACTTCTAAGTGCCTTGCTCTTTTCTTCACTCTTGCTCTTCACAATTTCTGCTATTTCTCTGTTAGAAATGACAGCATTTATGTCTCTCAAGTCTATCTGAAGATTCAGCCTTCTTATGCATTCATTTGCATCCTGGCCATTATCATTTGGATGCTCTGTAGATGCTAAAGTATGATATTAATAGGCTAAGTGCTTTTTTTCTTATTTACCTCATTGCTGCCTTTTCAATATTAACCACATACTACCTTCAATGTTTACTGTCTCCTTTATTAGCTGTTTTGCTTCCTTCTGTGTCTCTAGTGCCCCTAGAATATGATGTCTAAAAATTTCATTTATTCAACAGAATGAATGAAATGAATAGAAAATTATATTGAACGTAAGATAGTTCTTCATACAGTCAGTTATTGAGCATAACTAATGAAAAGAACCTTCTTACATATATGATGTACGTTTTGCCTGTATATGAACTGAGGACACTCTGATTACAGGCTGCCAGTTTATCGCTACAGCTGAGACAGAAGTGGCATAGCTTATTTTTACGCCGAATGAGAGCTCCATCTAAACCTTGGTCTCAAGTTGATGAAGCTACCATCCGAGCAATTATAGCTGTTGTAAGCACTGAAGAGCAGTCTGCAGGTTTACAGCAACCATCTGGAATTGGCCAGAGGCCAAGACCCATGTCTTCAGAAGAACTTCCTTTGGCTTCCTCTTGGAGATCCAATAATAGTAGGAAAAGTTCAGCTGACACCGAGTTTGCTGATGGATGCACTGCTGCAGAAAGGTGACTCCAGCATTTTACTTAGATGGGTATAATTTCTCCAGGACAGTGAACTGTTTATACTCTTCCATAATCACATAGTGTATGTAAAAGATCACAATAAAATGAAGTTTATTTAAGATATTTCTTTTAAGTACTAAGGGAATATGAATACTTTTTAAGTTGGTGCTTATGATTTAGTAAGGTCATTTCAAGAAAAAAACAAAAATACTTTATACCCAGAATTCATAAAATTAAGGTCTCTTTGGAAGATAATAAATTCTAAAGTGGTTCATTTTAGAGGATACGTGTCAGATGAAATTTTTCTTGGACACACTGCACAGGAAACCCTTGCCGTGCTCTTTAAGAAGCAGTCTTCATATAGCACTGCCTCCTGTTGGTTCTGCTAGGGAGTGGTGCCACAGAAGAGCATGCTGTCAGTCAGTGATGGCTGGGTGACTGCTCAGCGTGAGCGTGGCAGCGCTGAAGAAGGCAGATATCATTCTCTATTCTAGCAAAGCTGAAATTTCCCACTTGCTATGAATTGTAGAATCATTTGAATTCAGGGTTTGTATGAGGTAGGGTGTTTCTTTGTTTGTTTGTTTGTTTGATTTTTTTAAAAATTTATTGGCATGTGGAGTATTTCCTCTTACTCTTTGGAAGAAATTAGGTCAGTGTTACTATGAGAAGCCTTTCAGCGTCCACCACCAAAAAGGGGCGGCCCGACCCTTTCCCAGCCTTTTCTCCCAGCTCCCATCCGGCCCTGTCTCCGCCCCAATGGGCATGGCCTAAGCCACAGGTGCAGACAAGGTGAATATCTCGCTACATTGGATGTCTTCCTTAGTAGCTTTCCACCTTTACTTTTGAGACAAGGTCTCACAATGAACTTAGACCTCACTAATTTGGCTGGCTGGGGAGGAAGATCCAGGGATTTGCCTCTCTTTGGCACCCTAGTTCAGAGGTTACAGAACCACCTTTTATGTTGGTACTGGAAATTGAGATCAGATCCTCATGATTGCATGGTAGATTAGTTTTTTGGTTTATTTATTTATTTATTTATTTTTGTTATTTTGTTGTTGTTGTTGCTGCTGCTGCTGTGATAAAATACTTGACAAAGACAACTTAGAGAGAAAGGGCTTATTTTGACTTACATTTCCTCTATCCATGATGGATAGAGTCCATCATGGTGGGAAAGACAGGCCAGCAGGGAGGGAAGGCATGGATGTAGGAGCAGGAAGTTGACTGGTCACGTTTCATCAAAGAACAAGAAGTGTAGTGAGGCTCTAAAGCCTCAGAGCTTTCTTCCAGGAAGGCTCAGCTATTCAAGTATCTATAAGCTTCCTGAACAGGACTGGGTACCAATAGTCAGATAGAAGAGCCTATGGGGATGATGTACATTTCACAGCATGCACTGGTCACTTCACTAACTGAGCCATCTTTCACCCCTCAACTGTATTTATTTACATATTTACTTATTTATTTATTCATTGGTGTGCTGGGGATCAAACCCAGGGCTTCAGGCATGCTAGGTTAAGTTTTATATCACTAAGTTACACTCCTAGCCCATTCTAGTTCATTCTTTCTTTTTACTAATGTAAGTTGGAAAATGAAATTCCCCTAAAAGTATTCCATACATTGTATGTCATTGAGATTTTGGATTGAAATAGCATTCCCCTTGTGTTATAAACTCGTGTATAACTGACTTGTGCTTCTTCTTGCTCAAGAGTACTGATGAAATCTCCATCTCCAGCCTTACATCCACCTCAGAAGTACAAAGACAGAGGAATTTTACATCCTAAACGGAGCACTGATGACCGATCAGATCAATCATCTGTGAAATCTACAGACAGCAGCAGTTACCCAAGTCCTTGTGCTAGTCCCTCTCCTCCGTCCTCAGGGAAGGTAAGGCATCCACAATCTGTGTAGTAAGGAGCCGGGTTCATAGCACATCTCATGTAATTAGCTATACACAATTATAAAACTTATATTTTTGTAGCATTGGCTGTGTTCTAATTACTACCACCTAGTGTACTTTAAATCTAATTGATGGTAGAATTTTTCTTCTTCTTTATTTCCATAGAACTTTTTGGTTGGAGCAAAAATATCACCTTGATTTAATTTTTGGTTTATAATTCATTCAAGTGTTTTCTGTGGTTCAATGAATATTTTAAACACATTAAAAAATAAAATATGGAAGTTAGAAATTTTTGATATAGAATTGAAAACTTTCTTAAAAATGTGAGTGGTTTCACATGTATAGAAAGTATATATTTTTACTTGTGTTACTAGTGCATGGATAAGGAAGTATTTGACTGTGAGTTACTTGTGTTTGGTGAACAATGTCAGCTGAATACTTGCTAAATAAGAGAGTATGTTTCTCTTCATACATTATATTGGGAGGGTATTTTAAGCCCCTTTATTAAGGTATACTTTGTTCAAGGAACCTTCTAGTTTATGGGCCACTGAGATGGCTCAGTGAGTAAAAGTGCTTTCCACCAGTCCTTATGACCTGAGTTTGATTCTTGGGTCCCAGATGGTGGAAGGAGAGATTGTCCTGCAGATTATCCTGCTACTTCCACATAAGTATACTGTGTCGTGAAACACCCTTCCTCACATACAAAGACATAATATGTAACAGAAAAAGTATAGCTTAAATTGAACAACTTAGGTGAATTTTGTCAAGTGTATGTAATTGTAAAGATACCATAGTCATATACAGAACATTTCTATTACCTGTGTACCCCGGTAAGCACTGCTCAATTTTCCTAAATGTCTTGTTAAGGGGAATTGTGCTTTTTTGTTTCTAGTTTATTTTACTTGATGCATTGCTTTGGAATTCACCTATGCTGTTGAATGCAACGACTACATTTTTCTCTGAGTAGTATTCCATTGTGTGGATATGCCATAGTTTGTTTACCCACTTACCAATTGATGTAGACGTTTGTGTTATTTTACTTTGTATTTGTACTAAAAGTACTATAATATGTGAATGGAGCCTTTGTATGTAGATGTTTTATATTTGGTGTTGGATACCTAGGAGTGGAATTGTAGGTGGTATCTTAAATGTTTGTTTAGCTTTACAAGAAACTCCCTCACTGCTTTTCAAAATGGCTGAACTAGTTCCCATTTTCTGCAAGTCTATAAGAATTTGTTTTGTTCCATGACAAAAGCTTTTATTTTTTTAACTTAGTCATTTTAGTGGATTACATAGTGATAGTTCTGTTTTAATTTGCATCTCCCAAGTGTCTGTTGATATTCAGAATCTTTTCTTGTGCTCACATATCATTCTGTGTATGGTCTTTGGTAAATTATCTATTTAAAGTTTTGTTCTTTTATGCTGTTCTTTATTGGATATCTTTTTTAAATTAAGTTATAAAATACTTAGAGCAATTGTTTTAAATGATTTGCAGCTTTTCTTCCCTAACCTATAGTTTGTTTTTTTTAACCTTCCCTGAGGAACAAGTCTTTATAGCTTTATTTTGTGGTTTTTGTTTTGTTTTATTTATTTATTTATTTATTTATTTGTTTGTTTGTTTGTTTATTTATTTATTTATGAGACAGGGTTTCTCTGTCTTGGTTTAGAGCCTGTCCTCTGACCCTCTTTGTTTTTCAATTTGTATGTCTATAATTCCATCAGTTCTTAGAAAATCTAAGTCTATAATTTCTTCATATTATTTCTCATATGTACCCTTTCTCTCTTCTTTTTGGAACTCTTGCTAAATATCTATGTATATATCCATATCTGTATATTTATATATAAGACCACTCAATATTTTATAGTGTAGTACAAACTTTTTTTTTCTAATCATTTCTCCCTCTTGACTTCATTTTTAGATAATTTTATTGCTATCTCTTCATTCGGTGATATATTTGAGTATACATTTTGTGTGTGTGTGTGTGTAATGTCATTGTTTGCACTTACTATTTTGTCTCAGGGATTTCCCATGTGTCTTTAATATCTCCTGTTATTTAAAAATACCTCTTTTATAATATTTGTGGCTTTTTAAAAAAATATCTTCAATATCATTCACACAATTTATAATAGGTGCTTTACCATTCTTGTCTTCTGTCTTCAAAATCTGCCATATGAGTCTGCATGTACTGATGTTTTCCCCCTGGTTATGGATCCTATCCTATTTTTTTTATTTCTTATAAATTTGTTTGGCTGCTAGATTTTTGTTATGTTCCTTTGAATAGTGTTAGATTTTATTCTGTTATCTAGGTTAGTTACAATTAATTTAATACTTTGTAACATATGAAAATTATTTGTGTGTATGTTCATGTACATGCATGTACACATGTGCATTCACATGCCAAGTCAATTTTCAGGAGTCTGTTCTTTTCCACCATGGGCCCTAGGGATCAAACTCAGGTTATCATGTTTTCTTGTCAAGCACTTTAACTTGCTGAGCTATCTTTCCAGTTTAATCCTTTTGAGGTTTGATTAAAAGAAGTGTTCTAATAGGTCCTGAGCAGTCTTTGTTCTGGTATTAGTTTCCTTCTAGTACTCAAATTCGACCCTCTAAGGGCAGGTGCACTGTGTCTGACAAGGTGTCTGCTCTAGCTGAGGATAGCAGGTATTCCCAACCATGTGGGAGAAGTGGGAATTATCTAGTGTACTGCTTTCCTTCCATTCTTTGTTTGAACTCTTGTTCAGGTCAGCGCGTAGTCATCCACTTTTGGGGGTCCTTCTGCCTTTTTACATTGCTGTGGAGCTTTAGTTACTTTGGTGTCTGAGCTTCAGTGAGAGTACTGGACTGTTCCTCTTGTCTTCTTGAAATTACCTCCAGGCAGTAAACCAGAGCAACTTTGGTTTTGTTTCCAGCATTGAAAGGTTATAAAAAACATTTTCTGAAAATTCATTCTAAATATAAATTAAAATGAATAAAGTTCCGTTCTTGATCCAAGGCATCTTGGATTCTTTGGAATTAAGTGCTTCTTTTTGGCTTTTTGATTAAGGAGTATAAAGGTTTCAAAGTATGACAACTATTTACATTTGTTGAATATTTGGTAAAGTTTATGTGTTTTGAAGATGTTTGTGAGAGCCTACTGGCTTTGAAAGGTCCAATTACCTTTCAAGAACATATGCATTCTTTCATAGGGCTCAAAATCTCCTTCACCAAGACCAAACATGCCTATTCGTTACTTCATAATGAAGAGTAGCAATCTGAGAAACCTTGAAATTTCTCAACAGAAGGGTATCTGGTCTACAACCCCTAGTAATGAGCGGAAGCTAAACCGAGCCTTTTGGGAGAGCAGCATGGTTTACTTGGTATTTTCTGTTCAAGGATCTGGACATTTCCAGGTGAGCCATCCTGAATCAATAAAATGGGCTTTGTTTTGCCTGTAGGTTATACTCTCAGATTCAGAGAAAAACAAACCAAGCCCTAGCTTTTTATTGTATTGGGTGCAATATAGTTGTCTGTAGTGATTGGGAGTGAGGTCAATTTCACATTTCTGGAAGGGGGTGGTAGAACTGTGCTTTGCCTTGACTTTCCAGAGTGTTTCCAGATGAGTCGTTCTCCTTCTGACAGCAGCTTTGGCTTTGTTAGTGGATGAAATACCATGAAGCTGCCTTTGTAAAATGTTTGTGTGGACTGGAAAAGCTATTGACAATTAAAAGACCATGCTTCTTTTAAAAAGAAATTTCAAAGTTATATTACATTTTGCCTGAATGTCTGTGTATGTACCACATACATACAGTACCTGTAGTGGCCAGAAGAGGGAGTCAGATTCCCCTGGAGTTGTAGTTATATATATAGTGAGCCACCAAATGGGTGGTGGGAATCGAACCCAGGTCATCTGGAAGAGCAGTTAATGATCTTCTCTATTAAGCCATCTCTAGCTCTGAGATGGCTTCTTAACTGCCTTTGACTTAACTTGCAAACCACTGAATTAAACTATTGAATTATTTAACATTTACAGTATTAATAGTTAAAAATTACAAATTTGATGATTATTTTATGTAATAAATGCTGACTTATAGTTGTTGATACATTATTTAGAAATTACTAATATTTGAAATTACATTAAGCTAGAATTGGTTTATCTTCCAAAATTTTATAAAGAAGCTATTTTTGGTTCTTGATAAATTGACATTATTTTAATATTGTATCTTTTCGTGAAAATTTCTTAAAAGTTATAATAAGCCTTATCTGATAAATATAGACATTTTAATATCATCTTTGCTTCCTTCTCTTCCCTTCATTTTTTTATACAGGGATTCTCTAGGATGTCTTCTGAGATAGGAAGGGAGAAGAGCCAGGACTGGGGGTCAGCTGGACTAGGTGGAGTATTTAAAGTAGAGTGGATACGCAAAGAAAGCCTACCCTTTCAGTTTGCACACCATTTGCTCAATCCTTGGAATGACAACAAGAAAGTACAGATAAGCAGAGATGGGCAGGTATATATGTATCTTAAGTTTTTTCCTTTGATTTTGTTTGTTGTTGTTGTTGTTAGTGCTCAAAGGAAAAGAATGTATGAATATAAATTGCATATACCATATACTCATGAACAACAGTGGTTTTGACTTATAAAGAGTGTAAAAGTCAGCTTGCAAATGACTTATAGATTCTTTAAAACATTTTGTTAAGTTTTGTTTCTTGCTGAATGGAATCTTTCATAAGTCACTTCCTGGAGGTTTCTGATGTTTTATTAATGACACATGTCACTACAGCAGAGTACTATGGTGAGGTAATGTGACTTAAGTCTCACGTGGACAGCACAGTCAGCTTCCTTGTAGCTTAAGCACATTATGTAGCCTTTTAATTCTAGTGGCTTGCTTTAATTCTATCTCCTTTGCTTTTTTTGGTGCTGTCCCTGTGCATTTAAGCTAGTAACATGATGAGAATTAATGAATAATGGCAAAATACTGTGCTAGCTGCATAATGTAATCTATTCTTACTAACAGTAAAGTGAGCTATTGGTCCCAGTCTACATGGGAGAAAGTAGATTCAGAGGTTAGTTTTATCAAAAATTACATCCAGTAATTTATCTGAAGCATTGTGACTTACTTCAAACCACTCTGGGGAAAGAGTTGAGTTCTTTCTATGCACTCTTTAGAAGTATCATCAATGCCATAGGAAGACAAAATTGGCATTCTTTTTATTCATGTCACAACATTTTAATTCATTAATTTTGATTTAAATTAAATAATTTCTAAGGTAGGGATATGTAGTCACTTCAGATGCTTTCTTGGGGAGAAAACCTCAAAGCTTCTAGGTTTCAAACCTTAAAAAGTTCAAATCAAGCACTTGTGTGGAATCTCCACTTTACATAATGCATTGTTTCCATCTAGACAAAATTCCAAACTCATTACATGGAAATCTGTTGCTAGTTCATCACAAAAAGTGCAAGATTTCCACCCCAAGTAGAAATTTAAATCTGAATGTCAACTCTATAGAAGCAGAGAATTAGAAATAGTATATACCAATTGATATTAGCATGATCTGATTTTTTAAAATATGAAATTTAAAGTATTTTTTCACATATTCTTTTACTGATTAAAAATAATTCATCCCAGGTCTTTTGTAACGTTTATTTTAACTTTTGACTTATCTAGGAGCTAGAGCCTCAGGTTGGTGAAGAGTTGCTCCAGTTATGGGAACGCCTTCCGTTGGGAGAAAAATCCCCAGCTGATTGACATTGACACTCGGGGTATACAATATTTAGCTTGGGCACTACTTGCTTTCATTGGGATGACTTTGAGGTTATTTACTTTTTTTTTTTTTTTTTTCTTAACTTTTTCACAACTTCTTGGCTTGGAAGAGTATTATGCCTATTGTAACTGCTGAATGCACTGACTTGTTTAAACCTTGGTGAGGTGTCATGTGTCATGAGTGGGTGTTGTAGCTTAGAATGTTACTTCTGAATCATCATTTTCATATAGAGGAAAAGATTGTTTACATTTTTGTAGTGATTGTAGGTGGTGATTATATAATGTTAATTATATGTTTCTGATGAACAAAACAGCAATTTCAATGTTTGATTCAACAGCACTTATTTTAATTTGTAACATTTCTTTAAAACATTCTTCTGATGATGACAAACTTTTTGGGTTTGTTTGTTTTGTTTTTCCAGACAGGATTTTGTGTGTGTGTGTGTGTGTGTGTGTGTGTGTGTGTGTGTGTGTGTGTGTGTAGGCTTGGGTATCCTGGAACTAGCTCTGTAGACCAGGCTGGCCTGGAACTCAGAGATCTGCCTGCTGCTGCCACCTGAGTGCTGGGATTAAAGGCATATGCTACCACCTACCAGTAATGCCAAACTCTTATTGCTGACTGTTTAATTTGGGAAAGGCATGGATATATCAGTACATCTAAACACCATTCTTGAAGAGTCAGCTTTTGGGTATATCATTAAGCAACCAAAAACAAAAACAAAAAACCTAAAAGTTTATCTCTTGAAGAACTAGTGTAGTATTGTAAGTGCTATTCATTTTGTTATTTTACCCTGAGATGTTAAAAAAAAAAAACCAAAAACCAAAAAAACAAAACAAGAACAGAAGAACAGAAGGAATGCTAATTTTCTCTGGTAAGAGAATGAGATAAAATCTGAAGAAAGGTAGTTTCTCTCTGCCTTGATCAGACCAGTGCTTAATTTTATTCCTGGTCCTGCCTCTTTTAACTGATGTACAGTGTACTCATTCTTTTTTCTTCCCATGAAACAAATTTCACATAACTATTACTATTATGACCCCTTTGTTTTTTTTTTATAGAAACCCAATTTAGAAGAACTAAAATTTATGGAAATTCATACAAGTTTTTTAAAAAAGTGTTAAGCAGTTATCAGTAGCTTTTTTGCTTTATTATCTATGAAAAAAAAGCTCACAATGACCACAGTTCTTTATGTTTTCTTCCATTTAGCTTTCACTTCTCCCTGTGTTTTATATAAATGGGGCATTTATTTTAGTAAGTCTATGTGAATTCCAAGTCTCATGTTTACCATCTCAGAGTAACTGTTTGACATCTTTTCCATCACTGGTTAAAGGTTTCCTTACAGACTTTTTAGAGAGAGTAGAAGGACAGGACAGAAACAGCAGACATCTCTGTGTTACTGAGCTCTAAATAAAGCAGGTTTGTCAGTACTTTTCATGGCATTTGAGTCAATGTTATAAAGTGAATTTAAAGTTGAAAAGAAAACAAAAGTCTGCTTCTATATTTGAGAACAAAGATTTGAAAAATCATGGATCAGCATGAAGTCTTGAGAACTCTTCTACTTTCTCTGAAAAGAAAAAAACATATTGGTGCATTGCTTTAAGATATCCGCTGTGACTTTTGCCTGTACATATAGATGAATATGTAATATATGAATGCATACATGTGCATACACACATTCACTTACCCACCCACTCACTCACACACTTTGAGACATACCTGTAAGCTGAGCCAAAGTGAATTATGCTTCATTGTATGTGTATTACATTTCTTTTCTTATTCAAAAAACTTACAGTTTCCCTGATAATGTGTACTTTTTTTAGGTGTGTGTGTATAAGTTTTCAAGATTCCAAATTTGAACAGACTTTTAAAACATAAAACTTGTTTAAATTTTCATCTGTTTTGTAATATCTAACCTTGTAAATAAATGGTGGGTTTGTTGGTAGAATGAATATAATTTAAATGTAATTAAAATGCTGTCTTTTGGAGAAATGAATTTTAAATATACTTATTAAATGAAATTCTATGAAGTTATTCAGATCTTGTGAACCATATCCTTTCTCCCTCCCATGTAACATTTACCACAGTCATTATGTGCTTATGATTGTTTTGTTTGAAACTGTTTCAGACACTTATCTGATACTAAGACTAAAGTAGTCATAATTGATAATATTTTCTGATATCAATGAACTTCATTTACCTTGAAGAAGATTCATATTATCAGTAACCCTCTTCCAATGGCAAGAATCTCAAGAATTGTTTAGTATAAAACCTTTAGAATGCTTTTGCATGAAATTGGTTAACTGTTGAAAAGTGGGGATTTATACCATATTGAAACATATTTTTACATATTGCAAAGAGTAACTTGCCTTCAAATGCTAGTAGTTTACCATCTAGCAAATAGTAACACTTGCTATGTACCAGGCACTGCTTGCCTATATCTTTGTAGAAAAGTAGTACTACCTGAGAAATTTGACTTCCATTAGTCCTTTAATCTTTGAGTTTTAAAATTTGTTATTACTAATCACTGGAAGTAAATTCATGAGCTTTTATTGATAATAAATATTTAGTGTGATAATAAATATTTAGTACACTATATAATGGAATACTAAGATACATCAACTGCAGTTCTTGGTGCATAGAAAGAGCTGATGTGTTTGAAGATAGCAATTTTGTTTTGTGTAGTGTAGCATAATTAAGTTAATGTAGACAAAGTACTAAAGCATTTGAGAAGGATGGTTACTGAAAAAATTATTAAGATCTTTTTAAATTTTTACTTATGTGCATGTATGTGAGTGTATGTCATATAAGTGCAGATGTCTGTGAAGTCCAGAGGAGGGTATTATATTCATTGGAGTTGGAGTTATAGGCAGTTGTGAGGCATACAGTGGGGATGTGGGAAACAAATCCAGATCCTTGGGAAGATCAAGAAGCATTCCTGACTTGTGAGCCATATCTGTACTCCCTATATTTGAGTCCTTTTAAGAATTGATAGGTTTTGTAAAATAATTGGGAAAAATAGTTGGGAAACAGCAAAGTATTTTTGGGAGTTTATGGCTTATAATTACTACCTGCTAAAATATTAGGTAAAAACTTTAGGTGAACTAGGGTTGTTTAAAAAAAAGATGAGAAATGGTAAATAAACCTAGAAAATTTGAAACTTAATATACAAATAGAGATAGTTGTTAAAAAGATTTTCTTGGCCTTCACACAGGTTCTGGTTGATAGATCAATAGTTTTTTAGTAAAGCTCAAGAATTTAATAGATGCCTCAGACATTGTTAATTCAGATAAACTGTGTGTTTTGCTGAGTCAGGATAGTACAGCCAAAGATACTCTTTTGGATATATGCTTTAATGTTTGTATGGCATCAGCCTGAAATATTCACATTAAAAATATGTAATGAGGGCTAGAGAGATGGCTCATCGGTTAAGAGCACTGACTGCTCTTTTACAGGTCCTGAGTTCAATTCCCAGCAACCACATGGTGGCTCACAACCACCTGAATTGAGATCTGGTGCCCTGTTCTGGCCTACAGGGACACATGCAGGCAGAACATTGTACACATAATAAATAAATGAAGTCTTTTTTTAAAAAAAGTATTTAATGAATACTTTGATAGGAAAGTGCCATGTCACATAAGGAAAGAACTTTGGATTTGAACTAAAGTGCTTGTGTTTGAGGATAGGTACCAACACAGTGTGAAAATAGCAAATTGTTTAAAATTTCCATCCTCAAATTTTTACGTGTAAAGAATGAAAATAACATTTCCAACATCTTTCACAGAATAACTGGAAGGATCAAATGATAATTTTACAAAACAGTAAATAAACGAGCCTTCTTCCATCCCCTATGGAACAATGCAAGTTCAAATATCTATGCCAAGAAATACTTAAGATGTCATAACTCCAGGTGCCTAAATAATAGTGCATAAACACAACCATTAACAAGCAAGACAATAAGCCACCCCCAGAAGCCAGCAACTATTTTGGCTTCTGACACAGAGTAAATGAGTAAATCCCTTAACAAAGACTGAAAACAGTAGAATGAAGTAATGAAAACAATTGATAATGTGAAAGTAGAATTTAACAACAAAATAGTCACTAAAGAACCCCTAGCCGCCCCCCAAAAAAAACTGGAAATGAAAAGTTCAAGATACCAAACAAAACAACTCACAGGTAAGGTCACTAACCAATTCAAAGACTTGAAAGGGAGAGTTTCAGGTCTTGAAGGCAAAGTAGAAGAATGATGGTCCAGTCAAAGAAAACATTAAATCTAAAAATATCTAGGAACAAAACATTGAAGAAAACCTGAGATATCATGAAAAGACCAAAACTATGAATAATAGGAATAGAGTAAGGAGAATAAGTACAGGTCAAAGGCACAGACAATATTTTTAATAAAACTACAAAAAACATTTTTGAATCTAAAGGGGTATCTATCAAGGTGCAAGAAGCATACGGAACACCAAATAGAGAGGACAAAAAAGAATTCTCTAAGATACATAGTCAAAATACTAAATGTACAGAAGAAGGGGTGTTAAAGGCTGCAAGGGAAAAGAGCAAGTCACATATAAGACACACCTTTAGAATAACACCTGACTTCTCGATGGAGACTGAAAACCAGAAGATCCAGAATGCATATTCTACAAGCTCTAAGAGACCACAGATGCCAACACCAGGCCTCTATGAACAGCAAAACTATCAATCACAGTTGACAGAGAAAAGGGTCATAATAACACCAAGTTTAATTTCTATTCACCTGTCCTGCTCTACAAAAGGCACTAGCAGGAAAAAATTAGTTCGAAGAGGTTAGCAATATCCAAGAAGATACAAGGAATAAATACCAGTAAATAAAAGACAGGAGATGGGACAACCCCGTACCATAAAAGTGTAATGGGAATCATCAAAGACAGACATCACTTGAGGGTAAAAGGATGGAAAATAGTATTAAAAAAGGGGGGGGGGAGCAAATACATGTAGCTATTTTAGTATCCAACAAAGGAGACTTCAAACTAATCTGAAAATATAGGGACATTACATACTCCTTAAAGGAAAAAATCCACCAAGAGGATGTTATAATTCTAAACATAAACCAAACACAAAGACATCCAAGTTTATAAGAGAAACACTGCTACAGCTAAAATCACATATTGGCCCTCATTCAGTGGTGAATTCCTATCCTACCAACAGGGAATTCAAACAAAAACTAAACAAAGTTAAATATGTAACAAATGGACCTAGCAGACTTCTACACAACATTACATCCAAACATTAAAGGATGTACTTTCTTCTCAGCATCTCATTGACCACACATTGGCACACAAAGTAAGTCTCAACAGATAATAAGAAAATTGAAATAATGCCCTGCATCCTATCTGATTATGGATTAAGGCTGGATACCAACAACAGAAAACGCAGAAAGTATAAAAAACCATGAAAAATAACTCATTACTGAGTGAAAATTGGATGAAGACAGATCAAGAAACAATTTAAAAACATTTTGGAATTGAATGAAAATTAAAATATACACAAGCCTATGAGACACAATGAAGGCAGTTATAAAATGCAAGTTCATATCACTAGGTGCCAACATAAAAAACAAAAACAAACAAAAAAAAACCATCTCACATTAGTAACTGACATACATGAAAACCCTAGGAAAGCAAGCAAGGAAAAAAAAAAAAGAAGATCAGACAAACTCAAAGCTGAGACAAATGAAACAAAATAAGAAATCTCTCCACCCAGCTAGATCTCCCACATAATTCTCCAGGGTCTAGACTGGTGAATTTCCATGACACTCCCTTCCCTGCATCCTGTCTAACCCAACCGATCCATCTAACTCTATCCACATTCCTGTCCTGGCTTGGTTTGACCACTCCTGCCTGTGCTGTAACAAAAGTCCAGCTTTTGCCAAGACCTTCCCTATCTGTCACAACTCCCAGGCCCCTCCCATACCACATTCAGCCTCTACCTAGCCAGATCTCCCACACCTTTTTTCCAGGGTCTAGACTGTGAGTCTCTCTGACTCCCCTTAACCCAGCAAATATAGCTCTGGTCCAATGCTCCTGCCTTTGCCTAGACTTGCAACCCCTGCCTGTGCTTCATCCAGCCTCTCCCGACATTCCAGGCTTAGACCAGAAGGCACATTGTGTACACAAGCCCAGTCCCCTCTCTTTATCTGACTTTATTTCACTCAAGTAATTTCCAATCTTTAGCTACAACTCACCCACAAATGCTCTCCTGCCCCAACCTGCCTGATTAATATCAATCTTAGAACTAATGAAAGTCCACATGTTCAAATTTAATTGCAAAAATACAACTAATATGAAAGACTGAGCCAGTATCTTCTCTGAAACCTGTCAAAATCTTTGCCAATGAAAACTAACCATCTGAACCCCAGGGCACATAAGAATTCAGTAAATAGAAGACACAAAGAAACAGCTCAAAGAATTTAAAGAGCACACAAAGAGCTGGATAAAAATAAGAACAAAGAACTTAAGGAAAATAAATGACCGAGAACAGATTTCAATAAGGAGATAAAAATACTGAAGAGGATCAGGCTGAAATGAAGATGGAATTGAAAAATCCATTAACAACTAGAAAACTCAAAAGTCTTACAAGCAGAATGAACCAAGCAGAATTCTATCAGGACTTGAAAATAGAGAAGCTAAACCAAATAATATGAAAAAACAAAAAAACAAAACAAAACCAAAAAAAAAAAAAAAAAAAAGAAAGGATGATACAAGAAAGGTGAGCTACCATGAAGAAAATAAACCAAATCCAAAATCAGGTTGAAGCCAGGTGTGATGGTGCATGCCTTTAATCCCAGCACTCAGCAAGAGACAGAGGCAGGCAGATCTCTGTGAGTTGGAAGGCACAGCGAGGACTATGAGGGGAAACCCCATGTAAAAGTAACAAAAACAGTAGACAGCAAAATACAGTGAAAAATCAGAGCAGAAGTTAATGAAGTAGAAACAATATGAAGACTCAATGAATCGAAAAGTTGGATCTTTAGAAGATAAACTCCGTTGACAGACTCTTGTATTAGCTAACCCAAAGAAAGAATGAGGTTACCCAAATTAGCAGTGTCAGAAATTAACAGGGAAGAGTTACAACAGATACCAAAGAAAAACAGGCTATTATAAGGAAATTTATTTAAATCCTACATTTCATTAAGCTGGAAAATCTTTTTAAAGGGATTAATTTCTAGATTCAGTCAAACCAAAATTAAAACAAGAAGTCAACAACCTAAACATCCATAACACATGAGATTGAAATAGTAATTAAAAGCCTTCAGTTAAAAAGTCCATGGTCAGGTGGATTCACAGCAGAATTCCACCAGACTTTCAATGAAGATCTGCAGCCAATCCTTTTTAAACTATTCAAACAAAACAAAACATCAAAAAACAAACAAGCTACAGGTCAATATTACTGGTGAACATAGACTCAAAAATTCTCAGTAAAATACTTGTGAACAGATACAGACAAAAATCAAAAAGATTAAGCAATGATGATCAAATTGACTTTATCCCCAAAATTCAGGGATAGTTTAACATACACAAGTCAATAAATGTAGTAAACCATATAAATTGACTTCAAGACATAGATGGCATGATATATCTCTGTAGATGCAGAAAAAGCCTGTAATAAATCCCAACATGCTTTTATGATGAAAACCTCAGAGAATGTAGGACAAATGGAGCATACCACAATATAATAAAAGCTATATATGAGAAGCCCATATCCAACACCATCCTAAATGGAGAAAAACTTGAAGCAATCATACTAGTCAGGAGCATAAATGGAATGTCTACCATCCCCACTCTTTTCAGTATTGTGCTTGAAGTACTAGCTGAAGCAACCAAGAGAAGGAAGGTAAAGGGCTACAAATAGGGAAAGAAGTCCAACAATCCTGATTTGCAGATGACATGATACTATGTATCAGAGATCCCCAAAATTCTACCAGAAAACTTCTAAAAATGATAAACTAATTCATTTATGTGGCAGGTTACAGAATCAGCTTGCATAAATCTAGCTTTCCTATACTGTAACAAAAGCATACAGAGAAAGATTATGGATACACTCCCATTCACAAAGGCCTCAAAATTAGGTGTGTGTGTGTATATGTCTGTTGTATGTATGTATGTATGTATGTATGTATGTATGTATGTATGTATGTATGTATGTTTTAGCCCTAACCAAGGAAGTGAATAGCCCTAACCTCTAACATGAAAAATAAACTTCTGAAGAGATAAAGACATAAGAAAATGGAAAAACTGCCTGTGCTCATGGGTTGTCAAAATTTATATTGTGAAAATCACCATTTAACCAAAAGCTATTTACAGATTCAATGCAATTTCAATCAAAATACCCATCTTGTTCTTCACAAAAATAGAAAAAAAAGAATCTTAAAATTCATATAAAAACTCAAAAGACTCCAGTTTAAGGTGGGTGGGAGTTGTGAACAGAAAGAACAGTGCTGGAAGGATTAGCATTCCAGATCGTAAGATATATTACAGAGCAATAACAATAAAAACAATATAGTATAGGCACAAAAACAGATATGTAAGACAATGAACTAAAACAGAAGAATTAAACATGAGTACATGTACCTTCAGCCAGTAAATACTTCAGCCAGCTAATATTTCATAAAAATTTCAAAAACATAAACTGGAGAAAAGAAAGCATCTTCAACAAATAGGGCTTTGAAAACTATATCCATACAGAGAAGAAAGAAATTAGACTCATGTCTATAACCTTACACAAAAACTGACTCCAAATGCACCAAAGACCTAAGTGTGAAACCTGAAACACTCAAGCTGCTAGGAAAAAAAAAAAAAAAACATAGACAGTACCCTACCTGATACAGAAATAGGAAAGGATGTTCCTTAACAGGACACATTTGCGCATGAATTAAGGCCAAGTAGAACTACATTAAATTAAAATGTATCTGCACAGCTAATGAAACTGTCAAGGTAGGTGAAGGGGAAGCCCACAGAATGGGAGAGAGAATCTTTACCAGCTATACATTTGATAGAATGTAGCTTAATATTCAGAATATATTTAAAAACAAAAAAGAATTAAAAATCAAATAATCTATTTTTAAAAATGAACTGGGGAAGTGAACAGAGATTTCCCAAATGAAGGAAAACAAAGGCTAAGAAGTATCTCTCCCCGCCCCCTGTCCAAAATGTTTATTGTCTCTAGCAATTGGGGAAATGCAAATAATTCTGAGATTCAGTCACCATTGCTGGGATTGCAAATTGTGGAACCAATCTGGAAGTCAGAGTGAAGAATTCTCCAAAAGCTAAAAATAAATCTACACGTGATGAAGCTATATTACTCCCTGGTATATACCCAAATAACTTGTCATCCAACTCCACAGATACTTGCTCAGCCTGCTCTGTTCACAATAGCCAGGAAATGAAAACAACCTAAATGTTCTTAAGATAATGAAAATGTGGTACACACACACTATAGAATACTTTTCAGTTGTAAAGAAAAATTAAATCATAAATGTTGCAGGTAAATGGATGAAACTAGGAAAAGGTCATATCCAGTGAGATAATTCACACTCCAAAAGACAATTACTGCACATTCATTTGATGCTCCTAGCTCCAAATCTTTATATGTGAGTACATAGCCTGGAGAAACTGTAGAAACCAGGAAAATGATAAGGAATCATTTCTAGGATAAGATGTAGTGGAGCCATAAGTAGGATATTAGCAGGGTATAAATGGTTTGATCGGGAAAATGAGAATGGGGGCTGTAATTAGAGAGGGGAATGGAGCTAAGTGTAGAAGAAAGAGTACCCTCTTACTGCTATGCTATTCCCCTCTGTTCAGCCATTTTTCATTTTTTTATGCCTTTGTCACCCTTTCTTAAAAAACAAAGACTTACAAGAGCAAATGTATGATCAAGGTGGCACTTTTATTTTTAAGTAGGTAAAAAAGCAGGAGCTGGCCTCTTCTGCCATGAAAGCTGAGACCCTTCCTAATGCAACGGTATCCCTGAAACAGAGAGGCTTTGGATTCTGGCCAGGTTCCTTTTCTTTCTTTTCTTTTCTTTCTTTTCTTTCTTTTCTTTTCTTTTCTTTCTTTTCTTTTCTCTTCTTTTCTTTTCTTTTCTTTTCTTTTCTTTCCTTTTCTTCTCTCTTTTTTAACCTTTATTGAATTATTTATTTGTTCTTATTTAATTTACAAACAATCTTATTTTATATATCAATCCAAGTTCCCTCTCCCTCCCATTCTCTCATGTCCCCCACCGACCCCCATCACATCCCTCTTCTGCACCATAGAAAGTGTGAGGGCTTCCATGGGGGATCATCAAAGTCTGTCAAATCATTTGGAGCAGTGCCTAGACTTTCCTCCCCCCCCCCCCCCCCCGTGTATCTAGGCTGAGAGAGTATCCTATGGAAATGGGCTCCCAGTGTCTATTTGTACACTAGAAGCCAGGTTTCTTTAAAAAGGCATTAGACAGGACTTAGGTGATTCTAGGATCCTTTTTATTTGCCCAATGATTGAAATCACATATTCCACAGAAGGTTTTTAATTGATCCACAGATGCTTGAGGGGAGCTGTGCAGGTCAGTAATTTCCTAAACTATGTGGAGAAGCATTGTTCGTGTGCCTTTGGCATTTTGGAAAGTGACAGGATCAATAATTTCTGTGGCATTCTTCAAGTTCACCATATATAAAAAGTTGAAGAATAGTACCTGGGAAGTTCAGCTTAATTAGCATTTGCCTTGGTTAATTGCTGACAGTGTTGCCATCTCCTGCTCACTAGATGGTGCTGTTGCGTGCATTTTCACACATTTTCTTAGCTTGTTCGGTAGGAATTGAAAAGGCTCCATAGTTGAAAGGCATACTCTCAGTATCATTTTGGATCTAAGAGAATTTTCAGAAATCTCACTGTTCCATCTCTGTGTTTTACAGATCCACAACATAATTCCCTAAAATTTAAGAGAAGATTTATACTGAAAAGGCCCTTTATATATTTGCTCATTTACTTTTGTTAATTTTTTAATGTACAAAATTGTTGTGGTTTCTATTGCTGTGAAGTGACACTATGGCCATGGCAACTCTTATAAAGGAAAACATTTAACTGGGTCTGGCTTACAGTTCAGAGGTTTAGTATATTATTGCCATGGCAAGAAGCAAGGCAGCATGAAGGCAGACGTGGTACAGGAGGAGCTCAGAGTTCTTACATCTTAACTCACAGATATCAAGAAGTGGTCTGTCTCACTGGATGTGGCTTGAGCATATATGAGACCTCAAAGCCAGCCTCCACAAGGACACACTGTTGTGGTCTGTCAGGTACTCTTGGCCTTAGCCAAAACTGGCTGTACCAACGTTGCTGTGAGACCTTGGGTGACTGTCCATGTAGCTTGCTGTTTCTGTCCTCGCTGCATCTTTTGGAAGTTGCCCATCCGCAACTGTCTACCCTAGTATCGCTATTTTCCTTCTCAGGTCTTGAGGTTGTAGATTAAACTATCACAACTATTATTCTCTCTTCCTAGTTAGATATATTAGGTACTAGACTTAAGCTTTCTAGCTTAGGATAACTCTATTGTAAACTCAGTTATGCCTTCACCCTAGGACTAGATATGTAGATCATTTTGTTCTCGATTTTCCTTGTCTTAGAGCACACTTGTTATTCACTGTTTTGTATATAGTTTTGTATCAAGCCCAAATCTTTTTTTTAGACTAAAAGGGGAATTGTAGCGAGATATTCACCTTGTCTGCACCTGTAGCTTAGGACACACCCATTGGGGGAGGAGACAGGGCCTGACGTGACCTGGGGGAAAAGGCTGGGAAAGGGTCTTTGGTGGTGGACACTGGAAGGCTTAGGATCTGGTGGAACCTGCCATGTTCATCTGCCTATGTTGTGAGTTATTTCTCCCTTAATAAACATCTATTCGCCCTAATTGTTTATCCTGATCCTTGTTAAATCCCAATAACACACTTCCTCCAACAAGGCCATACCTACTTTAACAAGGCCACACTTCCTAATAGTGCCACTCCCTTTGGGGGCCATTTTCTTTCAAACCACCATAAAAATGATGAGCTTCATTAGGACATTTCATACACATATTGCATTGTACTGTTTGAATCTTTTTGTTGTGTAGCAGCCCTAGCTGTCCTGGAACTGTCTTTGTAGATCAGACTGGCCTCAAATGCACAGAGATCTGCCTGCCTCTGCCTTCCCAGTGCACCGCCACGTCCAGCCTATACTGTTCTCATCTTACCCCTTATTTAATTTCCCTTGTCTTCTGTCCCCCTCCAATCGTTCTCCTAAATAGTCTTTTCTGCTTTCATTTTTTATTTATGTTTTAAAATCTATACTCCATATAGATGAGAGATCAGAGATGTTTATTTTTCTGAGTCTGACTTATTGAACATAACATGATGATATCCACTTCTCCTTCTTGAAAATTATGTAAGTTCACTCATCTTTATGGCTAATTAAGCTTTATTGTGTATATATAAAAGAAGCAGCAGTTTTTTGAACACACTGGTCTGTCATTCATAGTACTCATACTTGGACTAGCCTGACTTTGCCTTGCCAAGCCTGACTCTTTGTCAATTTCCCATGGGTCTGAAGCATTGGTCTTTGACATTCTGTGCTCATGTCAGCAATACACATTCACCTATGACTTCATCTGATCTGTATACATTCACTCATGGCTTTCTCTTCTCCCCGCAGTTCTTGACAATACATATGGGATGGTATTCATGGCATAAGTTAAATAAATCAGGCATAGGAGAATATGGTGAATGTTCTCCTGCATGACATTTAAAACTATTCATTTCAGCCACTTATAATAGTGATGACCAGACGCTAGGGAGAACATTGGGGGAGAGAGAGATGGGGAAAGGCAACTTAAAGAGTACTAAGTTAGAATCAGATGGTCACAGGAACTTTTGTATTCTGCCTCTCAGGGGTGTGATGATGGATAATGATAATGTAGTATTTTTTAAAGGCCAGAAGGAAGAATTTTGAAATTTTTCACCATAAAGAAATGATGTTTGAAGACAGATATTTTTATCCTGATTTGAATATTACCAGCCTATGCATGTGTTGAAATATCACATGGTACCATTTCATTTATTAATATGTCAGTCAAAATTGAAAAGAAAAATAGATTGGAAAACATAAACAGTTAAAAATGTTAAATAGGATGCTCTCATTTGATCCTTGAGACCCACATGGTGGAAGGAGAGAACTAACTCCCACAAGTTGTCCTCTGACCCCAACACATGTGCTGTGGCATGCACATGCTTCTCTGTCCCCCAGTAAATAAATAAATGTCACATACTTTGTAAAAGCTAAATACAAATAGAATTGAGGTACTTTTCTCTTTTAATGTTCTATGCATTCTACATTTTCTACTTTTCTAACCCAAAAGACACATATAGCTGGTTAATTGGTAGCCCAGATAAGATTAATCAGTTTCCAGGATTCTTTTAGGGAAGGACATAGGATTTGGTAAGGGTTAGTGGAGGTATTTGCTCTGGGCTGTGGGGTTTGGAAGAAGGAAATCCTCAATAGAACTGAAGGCTACAAAGCAGAACAGCTGGGGAGGATTATACACATCAACCTAGGATTGGATAAGCTGATGAGACTTATCCAATTCAAGCCAATGTATGTGCATCTTACAGGGCAAGGGAACTCTAAGTACTGGCAGAAGGAGAAAGAGCAAGCTGGTCCATAGAAATTGATGGAATAAGTCAGAGAAACCAGAGGGCACACCAGATTCCAGACCTATGAGAGCTTATTCCTGTTCCACACTTATCTAACCACTGAGGGTAATGGAAGTAGCCTGAACATCCTGGATACAGTGTATATTCTGAAAACTTCAGGAGGAATTTGGCCACATCTGTCTGTTTGTTGATATTCATTTGAGACTCTGCCTTGCAGCCTTCAAAGAGACACATATGATGGCAGACAGAGCAATAGATTGAATTAAAATGCAGCTAGTTAGTAGGTGCTTGTGGTGGTTTGAATGAGAGTGGTCCCATAGGCTCATATATTTGAATGGTTAGGCATCAGTGAGTGGCATTATTTAAAAAGGATTAGAAGAACTAGAAGGTTAGGAGGTGCGGCCTTGTTGGAGAAAGTGTGTCACTGGGGGTGGGCTTTGAAGTTTCAAAAGCCCATTGCCAGGCCCAGCCTCTCTCTCTCTCTCTCTCTCTCTCTCTCTCTCTCTCTCTCTCTCTCTCTCTCTCTCTCTCTCTCTCTCTCTCTCTCTCTCTCTCTCTCTCTCCCTCTCTCTCTCTCTCTCTCTCTCTCTCTCTCTCCTCCCTCCCTCTCTCTCTCTCTCTCTCTCTCCCTCCCTCCCTCCTCCCTCCCTCTCTCCCTCCCCCCTCTCTGTCTCTGTCTCTGTCTCTGTCTCTCTCTCTCCCCTTCTCTCTCCCTCTGCTGGCAGAGCAGGATGTAGCTCTCAGCTACTGTCCAGTGCCATTCTTGCCACAATACTCCCCACCATGATAATAATGGTCTGATCTCTGAAATGTAAGCAAACACTCAGTTAAATACTCTCTTTTATAAGAGTTACCTTGGTCATAGTGTCTCTTTGTAGCTATAGAACAGTGACTGAGACAGTGCTTATGCACAGGACCAGAAGAGTTGTAAGACAGCTTGTAAAAATCTGTACATATGCTTTGATGCTTTGTTTGCCTGTCTGGGGGAAGAGTGAGGGGTTTACTATCACATAAGTGCACAAAAGATGTCAGACACCTGCAAACCAGGAAGTGGACTGTTGCCAGAACCTAACCATGCTGGCTTTATGGTCTCAGACTTCCAATATCAAGATTGGAGAGCTACATTTCAGTCATTTAAGCCACCCAGCCTTAGGCGGCTTCTTCTTCTTCTTCTTCTTCTTCTTCTTCTTCTTCTTCTTCTTCTTCTTCTTCTTCTTCTTCTCCTCCTCCTCCTCCTCCTCCTCCTCCTCCTCCTCCTCCTCCTCCTCCTCCTCCTCCTCCTCCTCCTCCTCCTTCTCTTTCTCCTTCTTCTCCTTCTTCTTCCTTCTATGGCATCCTTGGCTGAGACATTTCTCATTCATGAATTTGTCCAAGACTTTGAAAAAACTTTACTTGAGTGATTCATCTCCTAAAGGTAATGAGCTCTCTCAACTTGTTGCCCACATTGCCAACAAGAAATTGTATTATTTATTCTCAAGGTACCTCTTTTAGATGCAAGTGCTATCCTTTGCTGTTTCATCAGACATAGAAAATAAAGCAAAGGATGCTTTGATTCTGGTGATGCACACTAACCTTGTAGATGAGATAGCTTGAAAGTGACCTGACACATGAATAAATGATTTATAGCAGGCAGAAGGCACTGTACGGTCTACTTCAGTGAAGGACTGCTTATTTCTGAAATGCATGCTTCCTTGACAGAGTGCTGGCTTTCTCACATTTAAAGTTTGAAAACTGCTGTCTAGGATAAAACTTCTCAGCAAAGTGCATGTAATTTTTTTCTAAGGTATGGTTATGTAGTACTGGATAGAGATCTGGTGTAGCGTGTATGTTTCCGCCAGCCCGCCAGTCTGGGCCCACAGCCACGCCAGCCCCAAATAACACTCTGAGACTCTGTATTTGATATAATCCTGTTGGCCAGTTACCGTTATTGTTTATGGGCTAGCTCTGCCTTAATTATTAACCCATTTCTACTTATCTAAGTATTTCCACGTGGTCATCTTATCGGGGAGCCGCGGCGGGCGTCTTCCTTCCTCCCCGGGCTACATCTCGACTCCTCCTTCCCCCTTCCTCTTTCCTTCTCCTAGTCTCCTAGCCCCACCTATCTAGTTTCCTATTGGCCATAGGGCTTTATTAACCAGTATGAGAAACATATATACAGAATAACATCTCCTATCAATCTGGCTTTTCCTTTTTATGGTTATTGTTGTCTTGGTAAATGCAGTTCCAGATGGCATTTAGCTGACTGAGTGCATACTCTACAGACAGGTCTTCTTTCGCAGCCCACTGATCATTGTAAAATATTTGGTTCTTGCAACACACCATGCTTTACTAGGTTCTGTTGTTGTTGTGTTTTTGGAAAGTGGGATTTTGCACTGGAACAAGGAAGTGTGCATTCTGTGACATACCTCTTGCTCTAAGGAACTGGTTTGTCTGTTAATCCAGGAGTTTAGTGTCTTTCTCAGGATCTCTAAGCTGTAGCATGTGAAGAGCAAAAAAGAATGAATTCTCAAAGGAAGTTGAGATGTGATTACCAAAAAAACAAAGCAAACAGCTGTCAGGTATCTGCTGTGGCTGCAATACTTTTTTTTTTTTTTTTTTAAATCTGTGTCCTTTTCTACTACTGATTTTATTGGTTAGAAACTTTCTTGCTCATCACTCAGGACTCAGTCTCTAACCTATGAATGATGTTGATCTCCTTGATATCCCACTACTAAAAAACTACATTATACAAAATGGGTGCTCATGTTTAAAATGAACTTCCTGCATCCCTTGGCTATGAGTTCTTAGAGCACAGAAAGCAAATTCTATGGGGTTTATTAAAGTTTTCAGCGCATCTTAAAGTAAAATATAAAAAGTCTCAGCCTAGTATAATATATGTTCACGCCTATAATAATAGCTCATTACTTTTATAAGATTTATACTGTAGGGAAAGTCAGTCTGAAAAGTTGAAAACCTACAGAAAATTGTTCTTTAGGTAAATATTTACCGTGTTCTAATTTTCCCAGTCTGTTAGATTATGCAATGACTTTGGACTATGGCAGGGGACTTAGAGTCAGTGTAAGGAGAGATACATACTGATGAATACTTGCATGAAGATGTGATTGACACTGAGCATCTGAGTACCTCATGGGTGGGCTAGCTGGACATGCTATACCTCCATAGCATGCCTCACCCCAGTTTCTACCTCCTATAAAGAGCCTCTGGTTAACAGTTTAGTGCTACCTCATTTCCAAGGCCCCACTCCTGCTATATAGGGGATTTCTCTCTCTCTCTCTCTTAAGTTCCTCCCTATAATCCTAGAACAAAACTTTCTTTTGAAACTCAGGATTCTCTGGTCCATGAGTTTTAATCTTCAAATTCTCAAGTCAAGAACTCAGAGGTTGGGAACAGACCTTTGACAGCCATTCATTTTTCTGGCCCAACAAATTGGCCCTACAATCCACTAAGGCTAAACAGCCCTCCCCCATATTCTCAAGGACATCCAACTTTCTCAAATCAAATTAACTCTTTCTTTGTAGAGATTTTACCCAGGTTTCTTCCCTTGTCATGATTTCTTTTGTAGGGATAGACATTATTATTCTTTCATAATCTTGATTCTTCACTTTCACCTGGTATGACAGATGTGGCTTCTTATCTGCCCTCTTACTCGGAATTGTTGAGTCACTGAGTTTTTTATGAGAGAGATTATTTCAGGTCCTCATCTTAGTCAAATATAGCCAAAATGAAGTCAGTAAGAGTTAACTATTGCTTTCTGTTAGCCTGGGCCTGCTAACGGACTTCAGCAACAGCTCTGACCCACGCCATGAGCTGGGGCGGCAGAACTCAACCAAACACAGCCTGGGCTTTCTAGCTTTCTAGACCCTGCCCATCAGAGGACTCCAGCAACACCTGTGCACCAACCAGAAGCTTGCCCAGAAGCTCAGAGAGGTTGGGCTCCGTTATGATCTCTTTGTGATGAGGAAACATGGTCTTTCCAGATCCATGATGGATTGAACAGGACAAGGAGATGCACACGCAGGCCTGGGGTGGTCCTGCACAGCTCTGAGGAGAAAACATATCCATCTAGCACCTTGCAGTACCAGGCAAACAGGCACTATTATGGTGAGCAAATGTATGGTGTGGTATGGGAGAGAGAAACAGAATGGTTCATGTCCCATGAATAGGCATATCTTAAGAGGTGGAAGCGGTGAGAAGTGGACAGAAGTGGGTGGCTTGATTGCCACCCCGGGCCATGGTGATGTCTGGGCCTGGGCTGCTGTTGGGGCCCATGTCCCCAACATGTTGTGTTCATGGCTCTGATACTGCCACAGTCTCTGTTGATGCCTGTGGTTCCTGATACCACCAAAGGTCCAGAGGATAGGGCTGTCCAGATTGGCCCTGCTTCTCACTGGCTGCAACACTAGGGAGAACCGGTCCTGTCTTTCTCCAGCTGAAGTACCCAAGAGAGAGGGGTCCTACACCTCACCTGGGCAGCACAACAGAGCTGACCTTGTTCATAGCAGCATGGGTGAGGTGGCCTTGAGGGTGTGAGAAAGGGAGAGCAGGTCGTGCTCTACATGGTCACCACGCTGTGGCATTGGTGAGGGAAAGACGCCTTCCTCCCCTCACCCCTCACACTCTGCAGCAGGCGGGGGACCTGACCCAACCCCTCACTAGCTGCAGAACTCTTGTGGGGGAAGGCCCTGTGCCTAACCTGGACAGCACAGTAGAGCTGACCCTGTACACAAGCAGCGGTGCGGGTGAGTCAGCCCTGAGGGGGTGAGAGGGGTATATGTGGTACCACCTCCCTCATCTGTAGTGTGGTGGTGGAAGTAAGGGAAAGATGTCATCCCCCCTCCCACCTCTAGCTGACAAGGGAACTGACTCTCCTTTACCAACTGCAGCACTTGGGAAAGTGGGCCGTTCACCTCACCTGGGCAACATAGTCATGCTCGAGGTGTGGAGAGCTGACCCCCATTTGCATGAAAGCAGGAGAACCAGCCTGCCCTTTGCTCATTGTTGCGTGGGATAAACTAGTCAGGGGAAACCCTGGTGGTGAGGATGGGGGAGAGCTGGTGGGCTGACCAACCCAGCAACCACCCAAACCCAGAACCAGAACTTTGAGTTGGTCCATCCCAACATCCACCCCATCTACGAACTGCTGGAGCATGTGAAGGGGCCAGTCCTGCAGACCCAAAGCTGCAGGATCTCCACAATACAAGGCAACAACAGGATATCCAACAGGAGTCCCAGCCCAGTGAGGGCTCAGCATCGATAGTGTAGCAAAAACCAGAGACCTTGAACCAGTCCAATAACTCTTTGCAATGAACACATGCAAGTAAAGATACATGGATAAAAGGATTTACTGCAGTACTCACTGTGACGTAGTACTACAACTTCAATGATGAAGATTTATTTATTTATTTCTCTCTTAAAATTTATTTTATGGGGCTGAAAAGGTGGCTCAGAGGTTAAGAACACTGGCAGCTCTTCCAGAGGTCCTGAGTTCAATTACCAGAAACCACATGGTGATTCACAACCATCTGTAATAATATCTGGTTCCCTCTTCTGGCATGCAGGAAGAATACTGTGTACCTGATAAATAAATAAATAAATAAATAAATAAATAAAATCTTTAAAAATTATTGTATTGGGGGGTGTTGTAAGGGCAGAGGGCAGATATTAAGGGATGGGGAAATGAACAGGATCAAGCTGCATGATGTGAAAAACACAAATAATAAGTTAGAAAGTTAAAAAATAGTTAACTATAGAATTAGAGACTAAATTCTGAATCTAGATATAAAGAAAATAGATTTGCTATCCTCTGGTCAGCTTGGAAATTCTTTTCTTTGTCATGACTGAAGATTGAGCTTTTCAGGGGTGAAGGACCCAAAGCAGAAAGAGAATTCTTTGGGGTGCAGATGGCAATGATGGCTGCTTCTATTTGCTATTTTTTGTTTTGTATTTCAATTACTATTACTTTCCTGTATATGTTGCTGATACTAAACCTACTTCTAGTTGTGGGGATACCCCATATTATTTTAAACTCAAGTCTGTGAGTATTGAATGGACATACATGAGAACAGGATATGATGTCATCCCTACAAACAGCTTATGAGCCCTGTGTAAGAAGACAAACCTTAGCCAGGTGGTGGTGACCCATGTCTTTAATCCCAGCACTTGGGAGGCAGAGCCAGGCCGATCTCTGTGAGTTTGAGGCCAGCCTGGTCTACAAAGAAAGTTCTAGGACAAGCTCCAAAGCCACACAGAAAAACCCTGTCTCAAAAAACAAACAAGGTAAAGCAGGGTAAAAGACTCACATGGTAAAGCAGGATAAAAGAGCTATGCAAATGCTAGAAGAGTTTTGAGGAGTGAGAGATCTATCAAGTTTGGAGCAGAGTGACTCAGCAGGAGATGTGTTTGGGAAGAAATATGTAGTTAAAAATAAGCAGATGAAGACAGGAAGGGAAGGGCTTCCTAAGGAGAATGGCAGGCAAGAGCAAAGGGGCTTCATGAAGTCTGCTCAATGAATGAACATTGCTTAAGTTGGCAACATTTGTGGGTTAGACTGAAACTCCAGTAGTCTACTTGACAACCACAGTTGCAGTGTGGTTAATACTTAGGTAATCTTCAAAGTACAAAGGAAGGTCTACTACCCCTTAGCTATCCGTGCTATCGATGCTTCCTGTACCCCTGACATACTTGGGAGAAACCACCTAGACATTTTTTAACCAATCTGTGTTAATAAGCAAAACCATTACAATTAGGAATTGCTTATGCCTATACAGTTTTTCTTGTAGATTTATTGATTTTGTGTTCATAGGTATTTTGCCTACATGTATGTCTGTGTACCACCTGTATGCCTTATGACATCAGATATCAGAGGAGGGCATCACATGCCCTGGAAGTAGAGTTACAGACAGCTGTGATGTACTATGTGGGTGCTGGAAACTGAATCTGAGTCCTCCCCAAGAACAACAGGTTAACAATGGAGCCATATCTCTAACCCCTGCTTATTCATTAAGGATGTAGACTAAAGACTGAAAACTTAAGTCCCTAGAATCACTCTCCAGTTTCTCATAAAAAGAAGGATATATCCCTTGTATGTTTTATCCAAATTTGGAAGGTGGTAGTTTTTGTCCTATTTATTATAAATGAAAGGGAAAGTATCAGCTCAAAACCCCAAAGACCAAGTTATTAGCACAAAGGAGATTTTGTAGACAGTCTAGTCCTGTCTTACAGCTGTATGAACCCAAATAAACACACTACAAATTGTTTGGCCAATGGCTCAGGCTTCTTATTGGCTAGCTTTCTCTTAATTATTAACCCATTTCTGTTAATCTAAGTATTTCTACATGGTCTTGGCTTGCTGGAGAAAGGCCCTGGTGTCCTACCTTCCCAGTAGTTACATGGCATCTCCCTGGCAGCTCTTCTCTGTCTCCTCACCACAGAATTCTCCTCATTTGGTAGCCCCACCTATATCCTGCCTGGCTACTAGCCAATCAGTGTTTTATTCATCAACCAAATAAGAGAAACATATACAGAAGGACATCCCCTATCGAGATTTATTTGCCCCAGAAGGACAGAGGGCATGGATAAGGGACAAAGACAGGAGATAAAGAATGAGGGTGGAGGGGAAGGGAACAAGAAAGAGAGGATAGAGGTATTTGTCCAGGAGGACAAAGGATTGCCACTGGATAGAGAGGAGACAAATATCACCCAGAGCAAAATGGTGGTTTATAAAGGTACAAGGGGAAGTCCCATGTTGGGATGAGGTGTTTAATTTTAATTGGACATGTTAATTAGGTGAGCCAAACGAGGCTTCTGATTGCTGGATTTCAAAGCCTTGATAGCTGGATTTTGGTAGTCAGCCCTCGTAGGAAGAAGTAACCAAACAAGGGAATAAACCTTGGTGGTTAGCATTAGGGATGTAATCTAATGCAAGGCAGAGGGAATGGGGAATGGCAAGGTCTGCCAGAGCCATGCTCACCATGCTCATCCTCGGGCTGACCAGAATCCCTTCAATAAGTCCACACTGTACAGCAATTACTAAGATTTTCAATAAGTATGTATAAGATGTCCAAACATACTTGCAAGTCTAACCCAATGGTGTGGAATAATCATCATATTTTATGTTTGCTATGAGGATGGGAAGCAGGGGCAGGTGATTTCCAGGGATTAGGGAGAACAGGGGATGTAAGACTTGAACTGTCTAAATATGCCTGTGTGACTAACATGGCAACAATGGGTTGTGACCAACAACATGGACAGGGAGAGCTGTGCTGTGGCAGTCTCCTGGTCGATTATGGATTTGGGGTAATAGGCAGTAATTCCCATTTGCTCCAGGAAAGTGTCATTGTGTTGCCAACTATAATGCGGGCTTGACTTTAAACACAGACTTTTACTGGAGTTACCACTGCCTTCCAAAGCCTTGGGGCTAATGAATAGGACCACAGTCCTAGAGTGGGGTATTCTCACATCCCCTTCAAAGAGCCAAATATGGGCCTTTGTACTTCAGGGATCAGTCAGTCTGGCCACTTAGTAGCAAGGATCAGTGGTCAGAGGATGCGATAAAGGTCAAAGGTCTTCCCCCTGCTAAGTTCAGGATGGCAAAGTAAGTTCTGTTTACAGAGACAGTGGCTATCTCAGGAAAAGTAGGTTTTGAGAGAACAAAATCTGAAAAACTAAACAATCGGCAAAAAGCACCTACTTATCTCAGGGAGATCCCCAAAACTAGACACTAGATAAGGCTAACTCTGAATAGACAGGATATCTATTTATTTATCTCATCATTTAATCTGCCTTAAATTGAAAAGATTAAAATATTAGTAATTTCAAATCAAAATTATCCGTGCCACTTAACAAAATGAACTTGTGAGGAAGATGATCAAGGAAAATGCTGCTTCCCGGCCCCATCATGTGGCCTGAAGAGATGGCTATCTGCTCCCCCAGCCCAGGGGCTTCATCTTTCATTTCCAAGGCAGTGGACACCTTTAAAGTGTTCCTGGTGTCAATAACACCTTCTCCATTACAGACCTCCTTGCTCTCCTGAAGGCCCAGCTCCAAGATCAGGAACCACCTTTACTTCCACAACAATCCAAAATAAAATATTTTTTTATAGAAATTATAAGGTTCAATGTTCTCACTGTGGGATTTCTTTTAAGCTCTAAAATAATCAGGCCTAATGAATATGCTTATTATGTATGTATTTTTGGTTCACATATCTTCTTTTCCTGAATCCTAAAATATATGAAAATACTTTAGATAACAGAATGGTGATGAGTCTCCTTATATAAAGTGGCTATAACTAGAGATTGTTTTTTCAAAAGCTGGCAATGCAATACCACTAAAAACATCCCCGGTCTGCAGAAAGGGTTTAGGAGATGACGTGTGAAGTATTAATTCCAACTCGTTGCTTCCCACATGTCATGGAATATTCCTTAAAAATGTTTAAGGCTGAAAAAAAAGATGATTATCGCTAATGTCAAAATTATTTTTCAGTCATCAAATGTCAATTATGAAATGCTTGTCATGTGCCTCTTGGTAATGTCACCAGAAAAAGATGGTAAACTAGCCCCCAAGCACTGTGTTGCTGTTCTTTACTGCAATGTGTACCCCAGCCACTGCACTCTGTTCAGGGTCCAGTCTCACCTCTTCTGCCTGCTCTGTTTCTCTTTTCTTTGTTTCCCCAGAAGATACATCTTGATGTGGCACTTTCCTGTTGACACACTTATAACTTGTCACAGAACATGGGAATGGCACGGTTAACATGCTTTGTGGTCTAAAAATGCTGTTTTAAAACTGTTTTCTTTCTTTTGCTGAGAAAGGGTTTGCTTGGTAGCTCAATCTGGCTTGGAACTCATGGATATCCTCCTGTCTCAGCCTCCTAAGTATTGAGGTTACAGGTTCATATCACCATACATGGCTACTGTTTTCAAAATGAAAAGACCCAAGTCACAGTCTTTACACTTATATTGTATATGGGAAAATGGTAATATGGCTCGTTAAAATGTCATTCTCTTTGCTGTTTTTCCTGTATTATGTTCCTGAGCTAAGTATTGCATAAATAAATAATGAAAGTTGGTTAAATTAGACATGATGGGTGCCCAAATAACATCAGTTCCTAAATGTACACCTGTAGTTAAGAGTTCCTCCTGTCTCATTGACCCCTGGGTTCTCTGAGGACACTGCTGTGATTTAGGAGAGAGTGCTCCATAAGGAATAATAAGCAAAGAATAAAGAGACTTCACTTACTGATGCCATCCTTGTGGACATTTTTCTCCTTCAATAGGAAGAGGTGTTGTGTTGACCATTTGGCTATACACCTTTGTTTCTTTGTAAAAGGAGAATAAAGGGTTACTGGGGTAGTTGTTCTGGCACAGATCTTAGGAGAAAATTTTTCCAGTAAATTCCATTCAGTCACATACAGTGGCAATTGTCATCCATAACTTTCATGATGAAGGTCATAGGACAATATAATAACTACTGTGCAGGGGTGCTGAAGGAATTAGTCTGAGAGGTTCTGCAAAGTGGTCTGAAGAAAGCTCTTGGGATATAAGTGCTAAATAGCCCCATACTGGCAAAATGTCCAACCAACTAACTTCCTTCCTCTAGCAATAAAGATAATTTCCTCAAAAACTAGAGCACTTCTTGTTTTTGAAAGCTTTATCTAGAGTTGGGAAGAAAGCTAGAGGAATGCTACTGAGTACACACTTGTATTTGTTGTTGATTTGATTCTACAGTCTCCTTTTAAGGTTCTACTTACCGGCTTTTGAATGCACCTGAGGATGTTACCGCTAGATGGAGCTCTATCACCATAAGGACTGTAGGGTGCTGACAGTGCCGGGGGTGGAGGGGGGTCGCTAATTTTGTAATTAGTCAACAGTGTAGATAACAGAGGTTTAATTTAAGTAATTTCCCTCTCATTATACTTTACACGGAATCATGACCTTTCAAAATAATGGAGGAGGAACAGAGATCTACTGTATTATTTTATCTTACAGAAAGCAAGTTCAATTTGATTTAATTCTCACTTGGAAGGAGAGAAGGCCAGGCTGCTGGCAGCTCTGTCTCACAGTGTGTGGCGTTAGTAATGGGCTATAGCAGCAGTCTCCTTCTACCACCGTGTCACAGGAGCTGTCAGAGGTGACTTGAGATTTGAAGAAATGAAGGGGCCCATGGTTCGTCCTCATGACAGGGTGGTGCTTTCCAGTCCTTCCTCCTCTGAAGCCACTGCTTATTTAATTCTCAGAAAGAAAATGATAGAATAACGTGAACACTAAAATAAAAGGGCGCTGCTTCTTCTCAGTCTCTGAAAGCTGGCATAATTAACTAAAGGGCTTTCTCTTAAAAAAAAAAAAAAAAAGTATAATGATTTAAACTGGATTTTTTTTTTTAAAAGAATCATTGATACTGAAGCCTTGAAGTAATAGATCACAGTACATTCTAGCAGAAGAGACCACTGGCTTTCACTGTAATTTTAATTGTCTTTGTGGGGACAGGCAATCATTTCCCAGCTTTCCATAGATAGCAATGTAAAGGGATAGAGTATTTCATCTGGGTAATCTATGTTTGATCTGCTCAGTGTTCAGAACATTCCAAAGGGGTTAAACCCTTTGAAGAACCTACAGGGAAGGAAGTGAGTCCTTGGCCAGGATGTAGGCTCCTGAGCTATTACTAATTATCACAGTGATGAGACCCTTCGCTCTCCATTTCTGTGTTTACCTTTCTATCTGAGCTTTATTAAGACTGTTTCCTTTGGGGGGGGGAAGCCAGGGGCGCTACTGGGAAGGATGGAGGGGCTTGACCTGGAGAGGACAGAGGCTTCCCGTGTGCTGTCAGAGGGCCTCAGCTGTACTGGTATCCCTCAGGTACACACTTAGGGATGCCCGGGGTGGGATCTATTTTTAAGAAAAAGAGAGCAGCAGCATCCAGAGACTGAGCCAAGGTCTAACATGATTAGTCAACGTTAGATTATGCTGTATTAAATTAATGTATGATCTAGGAGGGCCAAGGTCGTGTCAAGGGAATCCACAGACACAACTAACCTGGGCTCATAGGTGATCACAGGCTCTGGACTGATAGCTACGGAGCCTACATGGGACCGACCTAGGCCCACTACATATGTGAGACAGTTGTGTAGCTTGGTCTATTTGTGGGACTCCTAGCATTAGGATCAGGGCCAGATTGAACTGGCTTTTGGGAACCTATTCCCCACATCGGGTTGCCTCGCCCAGCCTTAATACAAAGGGAGAAGCTTAAATCCTACCTCAACTTGATGGGCCCTGCTTTATTGACACTCATGGGGCCTGCCCCTTTCTGAACAGAGACAGAGAAGGAGTGGATGGTGTGTGTGTGTGTGTGGTGAGGGGGGCAGGGGTGGGTAGGAAGAAAACAAAAATAATGAAATTAATTAAATTGAGCCATTTCTTCCTTCAATTTATGTTGGTTTTTTTTGTTTGTTTGTTTGTTTGCTTGTTTTTGTTTTTTTGGGGTTTTTTTTTTTGGTTGTTGTTTTGTTTTTTCAAATTGCTGCCAAGCCTTTAGGGCATAAACACTTCTTAGGTTTCTGTTAAAAGGAGGTATTACTTAACAAAAGGAATGGCTAAGTATTTTGTTCTAGAGTGATCACAGGAAGTTTGGGAACTCTGGGCTACTCCCATCAGAGTCTCTTTGATGCTCAGTGAGGGATCATGTTGGTTCCAGAGTCTCTTCTCTCACAGCTCTCTTCTGCAGCATGCTTTTCTCAGATAACTTGACAGCTGAATTTATCACCTGCAGAAAAAAAAAATCTTGCTTGTATCTTGTATACTAAAGGAGGCCTAGCACCTACACCCCTTTTATAATGCACCCCATTGTCCCGGGTGCTCAGATGTCCTTCCACACTATTTTTTCCCCTATTATTCATGAAACTAATACACTTTTCCTTGTCCTCAATTTTTAATCACAAGGCTGCCATGTGCCTAGGGTTGTATTTACTGAGTCCCTTTAATTGTCTTCCAGGAATGGCTAGCCATTAGTCTAAAAGGATGGACAAGAATCTCTAGGAATTAAGTTGAAACTATGGAGTTTTGTTTTTGTTTTTGTTTTTTTGAAAGTCAAAAAAGAAAGAAAGGAAAGAAGGAAGGAAGGAAGGAAGAAAGGAAGGAAGGAAGGAAGAAACTTAGGCAGAAGCACCATGCCTTTTAGATTGGGGAACTGCAATCATCACAAATAAGCTAGAGAGGATGTTCCTAAATGTTGATTGTTTCAAGTGAAAAGAGGTCCTAGCTGTTGAGAGTATATTTATTGATCCCATTTATGAGCTTTCCTCTACGTATAACAAGCTATCACAACTTAGTGGCTCAAAACGACCCATTATCACAGATGAGAAGACTAGGCTCAGATTACTGAATGGAATCAGGCACATTGTCTGTCTAGCCTGTTCTATAAAATAAATACTTAAGGATTGATTTAAGAAACAATAGTAACAAAAGGAATTCATTGACTAATTTTCAAATGAATGAATCACAAAGCATTTTCACAACAGGAAATTGTCCCTAAGTTTTTGGGTATTTTTTTAATATTTTATTTTCTGTATATTTTATAGGAAAGCCTATATTAACTAGGTTTGAAATGCCACCTACCATTATTTCTCTTCTGTTTGCTGAGCTGGAGTCTTATGTAACATAGCCATGGGGGTGTCATCCCATCACAAGGCTCATCCATGCAAAAGACATTTCACCAGAGTGTCAACACAGAGAAGTGGGGGGTGTGGGTCACACCCCATGGCTGATAGCAGAAAACGAAGCACCCATTATTTTCTGTAAAAGCCCCAGCTCCCTGTTTGCTAAGTTGTCATTAAGAGCAACTCCCCTTTCCAGATTATATTTTCCACCCAAAGCCATGCTGCTCACTAAAGGTCATTTGTGCTCCTGAGATTACTTCAGAGAAATCTCTGTAGCTGGCTGACACTTCTGGGCATAGGTGGCCTTAGCAACCCCCACCCCCCAATTACCCTTTATTTAACATAGGTGTTTCTTCATTATATTCTCTGCAGCAAAAATTCTGTACTTGTCAAAAATAAATGGAGTCAGGAAGGTGTTTATGAGCCCTGCCCTAACTGAGGAGCTATAGTTGATAACTTCTGGGGTGGGGAGAGTCAGTTTTCTTAAGGATGTGGTCCCTAGTAGGTTGACCATACTCCAATAGGTGGCCTCAAACCAAGAAATATATGGACAGAAGAAACTGGAGTTGATGGGTTACTAGATTACATTGAAAAAAAAAAAAAACCCACAAAGTTGTGGGGGTAGAAAGGTGAGTCGTCTGCCTAGAAGGAGTTAAGGAGAGAAGTTCGGCTTGAATATGATTTAAAAACATGGCAAGAAGTTCTCAAAGAATTAATACAAATATTTAAAGACTTTAAAGTTTTTAAGGAATTTTTCTTTCTTGGAAATTTAGTGGTACCTTCATGATTCAATAAATTATGCTATACTATGTATAGCAAAACATGTTTAGACCTATCTAGATTATGTGATCTCATTATACATTTTCCTTATCTGAATACAAAACACATAGCTATAAGAGACCCTATGTCTTGGCTTTGTTGTATAAAATAAATTGTGAGTATACTTATGGGCCCCATAGGGAGTGAGATGATATTCTCTTAGCTGAAAAGAAAATTGCAGCAGAAGGAAGTGGCGAGTAGGAAGATGGCCTCTCAGAGAGCTATACAGAATCTCTAATTTTAAAAAAATCTTTGTTTTAAGTTGTCCTCTTTCACTGAAACACAATGGCATTAAATACTGGTTTTCAATATATCTCAAGCAGATTGATAGACAGTACTATTTAACATTAGAGAAAGAACCCAGAAGTGCTTTCTTGCTTGTAGCTGTAAAAATAGCTCCAGTCTTTTGATAAATACTACTAATTTTAAAAGTGAATTATAAAAATTAAGAAAATGCCAAATACTTGAGTTTAATTTGTCATTTTAGAATTAACATATGCTTTTTATAATAAGAAAAAATTTAATGTTATTAATAAAGAAAGTTACCTATCAAAAGACATGGGGGAGCTATTCAAAGAAAAGTAAAATAATAATTCATATTACTAAGTATTATGAGGTAAAATCTAATTGAGGGAGAAGACTAGAATTTTTTTTCAGGACCCACGAGAATCATAAATCCATGGAAACTGAGGAGTCTCATTTTGCTTTGGTATATATAAAAAAGAACAATGTGAAGCTTTGTTCATTTCCAGTGGTATGAATCTACACTTATAAAAATGTCAGCAAAGCCTTAATTTTAGTCATCTTGCCATCTTATGTCTTTCATTGTACTGTGTGTCAGTTCTGAACTCAAGAGCCCACAGTATGGAGTTACTCGGTAATGTACAGAGCTCAGAATCCAGCTGTAGACAGCATTTAAGCACCTGTCATCTATGCCGTGAGTACCTTCTAGGAAATGACTTGTTTCTTTCTGTTGTCTCACACTTCAAAGTTTGGGCTGCCGTGTTCCTTTGGTTGTCTAAATACAATGTGTCTGTGTACCTACAAGTCTGTGTTCTTATATGAACTTTGCTTTTGTGAGCATGTATACTTATTCTCTTATGGTTTTATAAGTTTGATATAGACATCATCGGTGAGGTAGGTTTTTAAAGGGGTTTTAAGCCAGGCCTATCCCTGTACCTGAACTGAAATTACACCCTGAAGGAGGCTCTGGGATATCTATGGCAGGTGATTAGGGTTTGCTAAGAGGCAGAATGATAGCAATTACAAGTGTCTGGAACCATGTTGAGGTGGTATAGCATCCCGAACAGCTGTGCAATTGACAGCAGCATCCTCAAATAGAAGCCTTTATTAGAGTTACCAGGGAGGTATATTAGGAGGAAACTTTCCTCCTGTACTACCTGATTTAGTGTATTTGTATGTGGAATCTGAGGTTTTGCGTTTCTATCATGTTCCCAGGGGGTGCTCATGTATCATTTGAAGACCACATTTTGAGAAGCCCTGACCTAAGGGCTAAAGTACCCATTGGGCTTGATTAGAAAATGTCTGCTTGCCAGAGACAAGCAGGTAAGGGCAGCTGAAGGGAATGCATACAGCCAGAGAGATCAGGAGACTTGCTGTGAAATACTTTCAAGGAAGCCTGTAGTTAACAGGGTCCTTGGTGTCCTAGTTAGTTCCAGCTGTCAGCTTGTGGTGGCCCAGAGTCATGTGGGGTCATTGCCCAGATCAGCTTGACCTGTGGTCATGTCTGTGAGGAATCTTCTTGATTGGTGATTGATACGAGAAGGCCCAGTCCACTGTGGGTAGCACCATCCCTAGACAGGCAGGCCTAGGCTGTATAAAGAACCTAGCTGAGGGGCTGGAGAGATGGCTCAGAGGTTAAGAGCACTAATTGCTCTTCCAGAGGTCCTGAGTTCAATTCCCAGTAACCACATGGTGGCTCACAACCATCTGGAATGGTGCCCTCTTCTGGCGTGAGGCATACATGAAAGCAGAATGCTGTGTACATTACTAAGTAAATTAATAAATAAGCTAATTAATACACGAAGAAGAAAAGAAAGATACATAGCTGAGTAAGCCAGAGAGCACTCCTGTAAGCTATATTCCTCCATGGCTCCTGCTTCAGCTCCTGCCCTGCCTCCTTAGTGACAGATGGTGACCTGGAAGTATAAGCCCAGGTTATACTTTTCTCTCCAAGTTGTTTTTGTTTCATCACAGCAACAGAAAGCAATCTAGGATAGTTGGGGACAATCCATGCGTTCCTCTAATGCACACTGGCAATAGAACAAGAGGGAAATGGTTCTTTCTGACTTGGAGAAAGCTAAGACTTGGAGCTGATCCACTCTGCATTGCTATATCAGCAATTTGCTCCCTCAAGGTCAGAATTGCTCCTCAGTGAGCTAAAGCCATAGAGAAAGTTTCCTCCAATGGCAGTGAGATTGGCATTCACATCTTCTCCTTTAGGGAACTCCCAGAGAGTAATATCGCAAGGCATCAGCCCCTCTGTCTACTTTCAGGAACCAGGGCAGAAGTACACGTAACCCTGGCATGGCTATGTAGATGTTCTCTCTGGAGTGAGGAGGAATGGGTGGGTGGGTAGGGGAGACAGTGATGATCAGAGCGTTTCCCTGTGCTGGAGTGGGACTTGCAGTGACTATCTGTGCCTTAGTGGTCACGGTGCATGTTCTGTCAGAATTGCTCCACACTTTCCTCTCTGTGACTTTGTTCAAATGCCAACTTCCATGGCCACCCTCCCCAGATATTCTTATTTACAGAGTGCTATTCGCCTCCCTGTACATAGTCTTCCTTACTCTTATGCTTTGGTTTTGTCTGACTTTCTCATTAAGTGATGAACTTAGAAGTGAATGTATCTGATACCTGACCCGGAAGAACACTTGATAAATATTAGTATTTCCCTAATCACTGTGAGCCTGCTGTATTCTCCTGTAAGCTCACTATTTGCTTGCAAGAGCTAAAATCTATTGTTTTTCCCTATTGTTGACCTGGAGATATTTTTAAGTCCTAAATATTTTTTAACTAGCTTGTTAATTTTGTAATATTTCACCCACATAGAGAAATTATCCTAATGATTTGATGTAGAGAAATTATCAACTGAGAATATTTCTTATTAAACAAAATTTGGTGGTACAAATATGAAGTAGATATGTGTATTTTTCTTTTTCTTTTCTGTTTTTGTAACTATGAGCAAATATTTTGTACCTTGAGATTATTTTGGGCAAATTTCACTGCTTTGTGAACATTTTGGGTCATGAAATTCTTGTACTGGTTTAATTGAATACTTTAAAATCTCAGTCTCATAACCAATAGAGGAAAAAAAAAAGGCTATTTGCAGGGAGCCTGGGTGCATAGCACCCTGCATCAGTGAGGGAACTGTCAGGGCTGGAGTTTCTGCTGTGAAGGGACTGTGGTGGCTGGAGTCCGGCCTGTTGTTTCTCTCCCTTCCTGCTAGTCCTTGGGAGTTCTATTGGGGGGGGGGGAGGTATGTTAGGGTTGGGGTAGTTAGGGAAAAGGGCAGATAATCCTATATAAAAATGTTGTATTTTTTCCATTCCTGACCACATCTTCTATAGGGCAGGCATATAATGTCAGTTGTCCCCATTGCACAGTCCCAGCCTCACGCCTTCTGCCTAGATGACTTCCGTGTAGCCCATTTGACCTAGGGGGTTCACAGTTACAGGCTGCAGACTAGACTGGCCACTGCCCCCATTTTTCAGCCAGTCTCCTCCCTACTTTCTGTTGAAAATCACACAGAGGGAAACCATGCTCTCTCATGGATAGAGGGATTGGAGAACTGGTGTTGGGCTTCCTACAGGCACTGCCAACGTCCTCCAGCATGTGTAACTTGCCTTTTCTAGGGGAGAGAGACTCTGAGCCTGGATGGAAGATGAAAGGACATAGAACTTACACATTTTGCTATTGTTTCTTTTTAAAAAATTTTGTCTTTGATGGTTTCATACATGTGTACAATGTATCTTGATCATACCCATCCATACTACCTGCCTCCAATTTCCGCCAGGCTCCCTCATGGACTCTTCTTTCAACTTCATGACTATTTTCTTCCTTTCTCTCTTCCTCCTTCCCTTCCTTCTTTGCTTCCTCCCTCCTCTCTCTTTCTTCCTTTCTCTCTCATTCTTTCATAACCTGTCGAGTCCAACTCTGCCCATATGTGCATGGGCATGGTATGAAGGAACAGGAATATCAAATGTAAGTATTCTTGTTATGCTACCATTATGGAACTGCTTGCTATGAGAGTTAATATCAAATGAAAACAGTAACCACATTGTGAGTTTTGATTAATGATTTCTAAGGGTCTCACAGTGTGTACTCTAAGGGAAATGTGGTTCCCGACATTTCCCAACCCACAGACCAAATAAAGATTTAATGTTTACTGCATTCCCCTATAACTATATCTTTTCCTTGCCTTTCTCTTTCACACCTGCCCATGAGGTGAGCAGGCTCGCTGTACCAAATGCTTCTGACACAGTGCCTTGTCTCATGGCAGCTCCCAAATCAATAGTGTCAACCAATCTTGTACCAAGAGTTTAAAATGAGCTAAATGAATTATTTTCCTCTTCATGAGTTGGTGGGTATAGGTATTTATTATTGCAGTACTAAAAAAAGATAAAGAGAGTGAGATGATTTTTTTTTTTTAAGTTATTGGAAAAAAAAAAAATCCGGAGCTTCATTTTGTTAGTTTCTTCACACAGGAAGTCTACTTCCATATGCAGGTGTGATGGCTGAACTTCCTTGTCAACTTGACACACCAGGGAAGAGGGAGCCACAACTGAGGTATTGCCTCTGCCGCATTTGCCTGTGGGCAGGTCTGTCGGGGCATTTTATTGGTTGCTAATTGATATAGGCAGGTGCCTGCCCACCGATGTGGGTAGTGCCATCACAGAACAGCTGGGTTCGGGCCATATAAAGAAAAGTAACTGAACAAGTGAGTAAGCAGTGTTTTTGCTTCAAACTTCTGCGTTGACTTCCTGCCTTGGCTTCCCTAAATAATGAACTATAACGTGCAAGCCAAATAAACCGTTTTCTTCTTCCCTAACTGGTATCTTTCCCCCATTGTTTTATCACAGCAACAGAAAAGCAAAGTACGACACTGACAGTGATGTGAATTTAAGAAAGTGAGCTTTTATAAAGTGAGTTTGACCTCTGGGCCTATTTGTGAGGGTTTGGAAACTGTAAGCTGTTGATTCATAGGACTCACATTTGTACTTTGTTTAATATGTGATTGTTTTAGCTCTTTTTCCTCCCAGAGAAAACAGGAGAATTCTGCAACTAAGCCTTTATTATTTGCAGAAAGAAACCCCAATGCCCTGTTTATTAGTTTGTTTAAGTCTTTTGTTTGTCCTTGGTAATGACTTTTGGTGAATTTCTTTCTTAATTCCCCGGGGAACAGTTCCAAATCCCTGTAATTCTTTCTGTCTTTCCTATAATTCTGCCATATTTCTCAGCAGATGACTTCTGTTGTGCCCAGAGTCTGGACCCCCAAACCACCAAGAAACATATCCGATGCAAAAGCGAGGATTCTTTTTAATTATGAGTTAACTCAGGTCTGTCCAACATAGCGGGAGGAGTAAGAGGGACTCCAAGCAGCAGTGGGGCAGGGCATATATTGGGGGTAGATCAAGTGGGGAGGTGTCTGGGGGTCTGCTTGATAGGGGAACCTGTCCTGAGTTGATTGGTCAGCTGCAGCTGCAGAAAGGTTGCTATGCCTGGAGGCCATCCAAGTGCCATTGCTACCTACTGCATTCCACCGTTATCAGTAAGGCACATCCAAAGCCCACCAGCTAACTTCTGATTGGTTACTTACCACATGGAGGGTTTCTGACAGTTTCTTTCCAGTAATTAGAACAAGGTTGGGCAAGGTGGTGGTGGGGGGAGAGGGCCTCAGCACATCTTGCTGAGTCAGGGGCTTACATCTTGCTGGGTCTTTTCTGCAGCCTGTCATGGCTGCCAAATTAGGGGGCTGGATGAGGGTCTGGGATCTTCTACTATTACAAGTCAGGGAAATGTTGAAGGGAAACAGATAAAGGAATGTTGGCATCTTTCTAGTGAGAAACTTATCGTGTGTAATGGCATTGAAGCATCAGAAACATCACATGTCATTCTACACCTCTTCGGGTACATCTGTCTTTTGAATACAACATAATTAATGTGTAAATGACAGTGACATGCTTGGTGGAGAGCTAGCAGTTAATTACACTTGTCTTCTGTCTAATTTCAATGACCCTTTGACCAGCAAAATTGGAAATCACTTGGCAACTGATTTTCAGCAATTCTGATTACCTATCGAGTCATTGCTGTACCTGATGTCCTGGCTTCCCATCAACGGGTTAGCCACAGTAAGTTTTTGTGTGACAGCTGTCACAAAATAATGACTCCTGTTTTCCAGCCACCTGGGTAGAAATACGTTTTGCATCCAAGCCTCACCTTATGTTGGGTTCTTAATGAAACACGCCACATGATCTCACTTTTGGATACACCTTGATTAAGCAGTCAATCAGTTCGTGCAGACTCTCAGCCTCTGTGTAGTTTTGCAGCTGTGGTGGTTCTCAGGCGTGGGTTTCCTGGTGACCTGCACCAGTGAATTCTAAGTCGTATTTCACAGTGGCCTTCTGACTTGGCTCAAGCACAAGAGGCTTTCTGTCCTTTTTAATGAGTGAGCTACAGTAGCACTGACATAGCCAAGCCTGGCTTTTGTGGTAAAGCAAGCCTCACAAATCCTCTACAGTGCTGCAGCTGTGACACTTCAGCGTGGCTCTCTTGTGAAACTCTTGGGAGAGATCCGCTAGTCTTTGTAACTCATCCTCTTTAAGTTAGTATGTCGTTCCTTCTGGAAAGGATTTTGACTTGGGAATCTATTGTCTCCTGGAATTCTGCAGTTCTACTCCCATTTCATGCCTGCCAATAATAATGCCATCTCTGGTGGTTTGGACATCATTCTTTCCTTATTTGTGGCTTCCTGTGATTGAAGCAGTAATTAGTTATGGAAGACCGCCATCTGCTTTTGTTTACCTCTGTTACTGGGTGGCCTCATCCATCTGGAGAAACTGAGGCCAGTTCAGCATTGCACTTCCCAGTTTGCCTGCTGTCCATCACCCAAGAGTGGTAGGGGTGGTACTTTCTCAGGATATTCATTCCTGGGCACTAGTTTAGAATCTCAGCTTCAGGGTTCTGTGCCTCATGTCTCCCACCATGTCATCTGCCTGCACTGCTGTCTGTCTCTCCTCGGACAGTATGTTCCACACTTGGTCGATGTGTTTATGGTGTTTATCTAGGTAGTCTTTATCAATTCAAAATCAGGAGTCAGATATCAGGATAAGAACCTGGATATTCCAAGAAATAGCCAAGAAGCCACCAGTGTCCTCTTATCTCTTCTGTTCCTCTATCCAAAAGGTCCGAGATCCTCTCTAAGCCCCACCTTACTACTTCCTATCTTTCTATCTGTCCTTAGTCCTCCAAGAATCTATGGTTAATTTTGTTCAGCTCCACCCTCTGATTCAAAACAAACTTTATTGTCAGAATGCAATAGCACTATCATACAACACTTGGTTGTATTCTCCACAGCTTAGTCAGTGTATCTTTAGCTTTGTCTTCTGTCAGTGCATGTTTCCAGAAAGGGGAAGCACCCCTACCCCTCACCCTATCTCAGGATAAGCAGCACAGTGTGGCTGGTGCTGGTGGGCAGTCCACTTGGCTAATTCTTTATGGAGATCTTACCTACACTTATTTTTTGAGAGAGAGAGAGAGAGAGAGAGAGTGTGTGTGTGTGTGTGTGTGTGTGTGTGTGTGTGTGTGTCTGTCTGTCTGTCTGTGTATTGTGCATCCATGTACAGTTTAGAAGTCAACCTCACTTCCTAGTATAGACTTAAATCAGTATTGGGCACAAGTGCAATAGATTTGTCTTGTCTCAAAGGGAAAATCTGTCATTGAAGCTACCTGCCAGGGGAAAACATCTATTTACGATCTCATGTGTATGCATGGTGGAGTGTACATATGCTTAGCATTATGCACACTCAGATAGATCATCCAGACTTATGTAATATTCCATCTGTCAATCAGTGTAAAACACCATCTCATTCCAGTCTCTGGGCAGTAGCATCTCCACATAAACTCATAAAGTGACCCCATTCCCCAAAGAACTCAGGACGATTACACCCAATGTTTTCTGAAGGTCACTCTCATTCTGTGGATAGTACTCCAGGTCTTGTCCAATCTGTTGTTTGAGAAGCAAAGAATCTGGACACTGTGGTGTTTTAAATGACAGTGACCCCTGTGGGCTCATATATTTGGTGGTCTGTTTAGGAAGGATTAGGAGGTGTGGCTTTCTTGTTGGAGGTGTGATGGGAGATGTTATTCTGTATATATGTTTCTCATACTGGTTAATAAAGCTCTGTGACCAATAGAAAACTAGATAGGCAGGGCTAGGAGACTAGGAGAAGGAAAGAGGAAATGGGAAGGAGGAGTCGAGATGTAGCCCGGGAAGAAGGAAGACGCCCGCCACGGCTCCCCGATAAGACGACCATGTGGAAATACTTAGATAAGTAGAAATGGGTTAATAATTAAGGCAGAGCTAGCCCATAAACAGTAATGGTAACTGGCCAACAGGATTGTATCAAATACAGAATCTCTGAGTATTATTTGGGGCTGGCATGGCAGAGGGCCCAGACTGGCGGGCTGGCGGAAACATACATGCTACAGAGGTATGTGGTAGCTTGGATGGACTTGGCCTCATAATTTAATTGGGAGTGGCTCTACTAGGAATGTGGCTTTGTTGGAGTGGGTATGGCCTTATTGGGGGAAGTGTGTCACTGTGGGGGTGGGCTTTGAGATTTCCTATGCTCAGGATACTGACCACTGTCTTAGTCAACTCTGTCTGCCAGTATGCTATTATGCTCCCCTTCATGATGATAATGGACTGACCCTCTGAAACTGTAAGTGAGTCACTCCAATTAAATGTTTTCTTTATGAGAGTTGCTGTGGCCATAGTGTCTCTTCACAGCAATAGAAACCCTAACTAAGACAAGGTTGTATGTCTTAGAAGGTGTGTTTGAGGTTTCAAAAACCCAAATCAGACCCAGTTTCTCTGTCTCTGTCTTTCTCTGCCTACTGTCTGTGGATCATGCTCTCAGCTCCCATTCCAGTACCACACATGTTTGCCTGCTGCCATGCTCCCTGCCCTGGTGATCATGGACTAACCCTCTGAAACTGTAAGCAAGCCCCCAATTAAATGCTTTCCTTTGTAAGATGCCTTGGTCATGGTGTTTTGTCATAGCAATTAGAATAGTAACTAAGACAGACATCGAATCATGGGATGCTCTAGAGGACTTTTGAATACAGCCTATCTCCTTTCCCATTTCTAAATTTGTAATTTCTAGGACTGTTACAAGGACACCCATGTAAAGGAAAGGGCATGTCCTAACTACATCAGTAAGCTTTACTACCCCTGGATTTACCTTATCAGATTACAGTCCAGTTCAAGGGACTTCCAGAACCACTCTATAATTGCCCCTATTGAAAAAGTAAGAGATAAGTGTGTGGGGGGTGTTTCTTAAAAATCCTCCAAGCAACAAGATTCCAGAAGTCTCCAGAATCTTGTATGAAGCTACTGCTAAGGCACTTAACCCAAGTAAGGATCTCTTGAGAATCTGATAGCTATATTCCTGGGTATGTCAGCATTTCCAGATTACCTGTCTGTCTATTGATCCCCATATATAAGTCTGTGTTGAAAAATGTCTTCTTTAAAAAAAAAAAAAGCTCCAATTCTGCTTCATATTGGCTCATCTTGAAATTCTTTTCTGTGTAGGCAAAAAATGACAGTTTTACTTGAGTATAGGCTCTGAACAGAGCTCAGGTGGTTGCAGGAAGCAGCATGGAGTTGTGTGACACTTTAGACAATTTTTTGTTTTGAAGAACAGATATATAAGTAGAACATCATATATACATATGTGTGTGTGTGTGTGTGTGTGTGTGTGTGTGTGTGTGTTTGTCTGATTTGCTGAGTGGGTGAAATGGGTGAAGTTTATAGGGAATTAACTCTTCTTTCAATGTTATAAATCCTTCACAAATCATTTCGACAAAGATGCTAACAAATGGGAAAGACTTTCAAAGTTGATAGTCATTGAAGTTTCAAAGGCACTAATGACTATTGCAAATACAAACGAATTGCAATGAGACAAGATCCTTAAGGAATTAGTTTTTAAAGACACAACAGCGAAACCTGTTTTTATTATGTTAGGTTTCACACTGGGGCAAATGGCTTAGATGCCTATTTAAGATATCAGAGTGGTTTCTAGCCTCCAGGTTCTCCGAGCATTCCTCAGTTCCTAACTGTTACAGAGTTCTCCTGGCTGCCTTACCCTGTCCCTTACCCTAAACTTATAAAACCCTTCTCCTAGCTGCCCTTCCCTGTACAATTCAACAATATTGGTCACCTGGCCTTTTTCTTCTATTCTCTTTGGGCCTCCTGGCTGTGGCACCTGGTTCCCCTCTCCCCTCTTTCCCTGTTGCTGTCCTTTCTCCTCTCATGGCTCAGGGTCATGTCCATTCTGGACTCTCTCAGATGTTCCTGCCTCTGACTATGTTCTCCCACATCTCTATAATAAACCCTCTCTTCCACCATACCTAGGAGCAGTCATTCATTCATCGTGTGTGCTGAAACCCAGGACCATCAATGTTCTTTTTTCTTTTTATTCTTTTTCATTCACATTAGTAAAGCTTAAACAAAACCACCATTAAGAACCATTGATATTTTAGCCTAAAAACCCATGGAAAAATGCAGTATTTCCTTCCAAAGAGCAACATATTAAATTGGGAAGAAGGGTTTCTAGTTTGGAATTGAGTGCATAGCTCTTGTATGGTCTTCAAGGCATTTCTAAAAGCCATCCATTTGAAGTGGCAGCAGCCGCGAAAACAACATAGAATTCAATTTCTAGTTCCAGTAATATAAAGAACTAAAAATAGTAAGAGTGGTTTGGTCTTGTGCACAGTGTGGGGCTGGAGCCTCAAGATGCTAGAGCAAAGGTCTGGAGCATCTTTCTCTTTTATCCCAGGCCAACTTGGATTGGTTTTATTTGAATTTGTAGTGTGACCAACAATTAATTCCCTGTGAAGTCTCAGGCCTTGAGATACATGCATGGAACTGTAGATTTCCTGGAGCTAAAGGGAAGGACTGCAGGGTATGCCAGGGAGGTTTCAAAATATGGATGGATTTAAAAAAAAAAAAAAAAAAAAAAAGGGTGTTCTAGTGAAGAGCCCAATGGAAGCTGTGTTCCCTGCACAGACAAGCATTACAGCTTATAGAAATTTGAATCACTGTCTAGGAAACCATAATCGGCAATGAATGAGTGGACAGGAGTCAAGAGGCTTCACATAAATGGCATCTCTTATCATTGCTCTTTCATGCTGGGTACATTAGGATGTGAACAGAAGCAAACCATAGGCTAGGTTGCCAGGTAACCAGGATACCCACAGACTTCCACTTTTATTTTATGTCTGGTTCAGGAAAACCATCTTATTTTTGCTGCTGTTGTTGTTGCAGGAAAGACACATTGGTTTCTTTGTTGTTTTGGGGCTGTATGGTGTGTGTGTGTGTGTGTGTGTGTGTGTGTGAGTGAATTGAGAAAGAACCTCACCTTCCACCTCCACCTGCCTGTGGATAAAATGTTCTAACACAATTGTTTCTAAGAGCTTAAATTAACATTTAAACTCTTAGAAAATCAATGGTAATCTCTGGATGAAAATCAGAGGGTGGTAATTAAAGGGCAGCCTCCTGCATTCAGGCGGCCAAAGGGAAAAATCCCATTGGCTGAGCTAATTAATCCTACAACTCCAGTCTATAAGGGTCTTCTGCCCCCTGCTGAGTATTTAAGAGTCCTTAAAACATTAGGCTTAGAGGTCCCCTCCAATCCTTAAGTCCTTTCCAAAACCTTGTTGGCAAACTATCCCTTTTGGAAAGAAAAAACAGATTTTAAAAAATGTTTAATTAGAAAAAGAAAGAGAAGAAGAAATAAAAGAAAAAGAACTAAATAGGACTCCCTCCTCCCCTCGCCCCCACGGATTTATTTAAAGCTTAAAGGAAGGTTGAATAGTCTTCTCAACTAGTTCAAAAACACCTTGGGAGTTGCATGGAGTAAAGTTTGGAGGGAAGGCTAAGTACATCTCTAGCCTCCTTGTGTAGAGAGTCACCCTTTGGTGTTGTCTATGCCTTTGGAAAGTACAGCTGGGTGTCATTGGGTTTTGTTGTATACAACCTAAGCTGCATCTCTCAGTGTACCTGACTGGACAACACGACTGAGTTTGAGTGAGTCTGAGGGGAAGAGATCCTTGATCCATCTTTCACACTGAATTGATGGAAAGTTTGCTACTTAAAAAACATGAGTAATTTTCCCAAATGTAAAGGCTAAGGTCAAATGAGCCTTAACCTGGCTTACAATGGCTACTGGCACCTTGGATAATTAACCCTTGATGTGCCGATGAGCTGAATTTCTATCTGGAAAAAAAATATCTCTACATTTAGAAGTTTTAACTAATATGAGCATGGTGAGAGAATCATAGAAACAGGCTCCTAGAAGCTGTCTTAGCACAAAAGTGTTGGCTCCTCACTTGGACCCACAGAATGAGAATCTGATATTACTGCCTCTGGTTTATGTCTGTCCTTTTTAGTTTGGCTGAGAAATCAGGTAAGTCATTGTCCTTAACTCTTCCTATTTAGTCCTCTTGGAGTCTCAGAACAGCAGAACCCCCAGAATACACCACCCTCTAGACCAGTGGTTCTCAACCTTCCTAATTCTGTGACCCTTTAATACAGTTCCTCATGTTGTGATGACACTCAGTCATAAAATTATTTTCATTGCTACTTCACAATTAATTTTGCTACTGTTGTGGATTGTAATGTAAATATCTGTGTTTTTTGATGGTCTTAGGTGACCCCTGTGAAAGGATCATTTTATACCCTGAGGGGTAGTGACCCACAGGTTGAGAGTTGCTGCCCTACAGGAAGACAGTTGTCCATGAGGACAAAGCTGCATCCTGGAGTAGAAGTGATCTAGCAACTGAATTGATCCCTGTCAGGACATGACCCAGGGATAGAGCTGTGTGAGGAGAATTCTGAGTGCTTGTGAGAACACTGGAGAAGCCTAAGACAAGAGTCTTGTTACCTCAGTTCCTTCCAAACTTGTTTTTGTCTTTGGACTGTGTTTCTGTGCCTCTCCCAAGTGTAGCAGGTAGGAGTGGGGTTTGCTTCAGATTACCCATTGAGACTTGGTATTGTTATTCAGAATGTTTACAGCCTGAACTAATTAGAAACTTTATTCATATGCCCTTTCTTAACTCTCAAAGTACATATTGTCTGATGCTGTAAAGTTGGTTATTGCATGAGACTTTAGTTGGCCTCTTGTATAGGCTCCATTCTCCCAGGTCTTACCATTTCTAGAATGGTGACAATCCCTTCAAGCAAAGACAGAGATGGGGGAATGGATTTCTTTTAATAACTCTGCAGATCCAGAAAGAAACAGTGATTTATTCTCAAGTCTTGTTATTCTTTCCCCACATCCTGGAAACTCGTCACCCCCCTAAGAAATCCTCTGAAATAGGTCCCTCTCTCTGGTTGCCAGACAATTCAGACAATGTGGCCCAAGAAATTGGAATTTTCCAAGAAACCCACAATGAGAGAAGGAATAGGCTGAAATCTAATGCCAACCAAAGAAGTGATTTGCCTTCAGTCTTCCAGAAAGAGAGTTCACACAGTTCTGACAGTTTGACGGCCATCTTACAGGAGAGACGCAGTGGAGACAACAGTGATTGATAGGACTAGACCTCTATAAACGCTGTTTAGTTATCCATATCCTTGTTATAGTGGTTTGAAAGAAAATGGCCCCCCAAAGGGAGTGACACTATTAGGAGGTGTGGTTTTATTGATGTAGGTGTGGTTTTATTGGAGGAAGTTTGTCATTGTAGGGGAGGGCTTTGAGGTCTCATATATGCTCAAGCTACACCCACTGTCTCAGACTACTTCCTGTTGCCTATAAGTCAAGATGTAAAAACTCTCAGTTACTTCTCCAGCACCATATCTGTCTGTATACAACCATGTTGTACCATGATGGTAATCTACTAAATATCTGAAAGTATCAGCAACCCAATTAAAATTTTTTTTTTTTGCAAGAGTTACCATGGTCATAGTGTTTCTTCATGGCAATAGAAATCCTAATGAAGACACTGGTCCTCTATTTAAACCTTGCTCTCATGTGAAGACCCTAAAGATGGACCTCTTTATTCCTCTGGTCAATGAAGTCATATTAAATATATCTCCTTATATGTTTTTCACTATTACTTTGTCTCTATAATTAGCCTATTGAAAGTATATAGCTGAGATTTACTTGTAAGGCTGCCAGGTCCCAGAGTCCTGAAACTCTAATAAAAATTCCAGACTTGTCTGAGTTTGACTTCATTCCTTTGATAGGGAAAGATTGCAAGTTTTTTGCATAGACTTTTTTAGAGGGTAGCTTCAAGATTCCTGCATTACTGGTAAGCACACTGATTTTGCAACTAACAACAGGATAAAGAAAATTTAGATATATTAGAATATTTAAATATCTAGAACATTTAGAATATCTCTTGGCATTCCAGAGTTATAGGATCACAGCTACAATGGTTACAAAGCTTGTAAGGCCCACTATGTAAAGGACTAATGCTGATGTTTATCAGATGCCTTTGGCCCTTGACCCATTAATGTTAATAATTCTACTCAGGTGATTTATAAATTCCTCATAGGAAACAGTACATATTCATGGTCCTGATGTTGGAAAAATTGTAAAACATTACAAAATGTTCCTATGATTTCCAAAGCCTCTGGAATACACAACCTTTCCTGAGTAGCATTTTCTTGTCCACAAGATTGACTCTTACTGTGGAAGACACTGAAATGCCACACTCCCCCTCCCAAGGCCTCCAGCTAGGTAGAAATCTTGTAAGGTTTAGCTAACTATCTCTTAATAACCTTCTAAGCCTGCTAATGTCTAATTAGCTACCTAACCATAGTTCATCATCAGAGTAGATATGATATTTTGAAGGGGGTGGAAGGTGGGATGGGGATAGGAGGGGAGACAGGGAGGAGAGGAGGAAGGGGGAATTGTGATTGGAAAGTAAAACAAACAGACAAACAAATAAATGTAGATTTAAATAGAGAAAGACAAGAGATCTACATAATTAGTTTTGGTCTAGATGTGGTCTGATTAATTACTGCTGTAGCTTTAGTTCTATAAAGTAGTTTGAAGAAATCCTTATTATTTGAAGAAACAAAGTAATTCTCAGGAGGTGATTTCTTTTAATTTTCAAATCCAGGACAAATGGCTGAGGTGCTTCTTAACATATCAAATCTGACCTGGCTGCCAGCATCCCTCAGTCCCCACCATCACAGGGTATGGATGGCAAATCCTACCCTCTACTCTGAGCTTCCCAGCTCAGGGGCTGGGCTGCCCTTTCCCCAGAGATTCTTCCCTGTATAATCCAGACATTTTTATCTACCATTTCAGCAGCTTGGACTCTTGGCTGCTGCACCTGGTTCCACCCGTCCCATCAACCTCCTTCCTGCTCCTCTCTCAACAGTGCCCAGCTAAGCTTGGGGTGCCCACCCTGGACTCTCCCAGATGTCCCTGCCTCTGGCTGTGCTCTCCCACACTTATGTAATAAACTTTCTCCACTACCACACCTAGGAACGGTCATGGTCATGTCCTTCCCTTTCCTTTTTATTTCTCTTTTCATTCAATTACCTCTGCTTTAGGGCGAAGCCTTAACCTTACGATTAATTGCCCTCACCTTGGGGTATTCGTTTTTTTTTTTTTTTTTACAAGGACTTTTTCCTTGGAATCTAAGGTGACTGGTGGCTTACAATAATAATTTCTCTTTTCCTTCTGTCTTGCAGGGAGATAATACAGTTTACACTGTCACTCCTTGACTGATTAACATGCTCTCACAGTTACTTCCTGTTGCTATGATAGAAATCATGGTCAAAAGCAAGTTTGAAGGGAAGGGTTTATTTTATATATCAAATTGCAGATCATCATTGAGGGAAACAGAGACAGGAACTCAAGGCAAGTGCTTAACATGGCTGTGACCATGTCAACGATACATACTCACTCAGAACTTCACATCACTCCCTACTTTCATCTTTAATAATGATCCTTGCCTCGGTCAAGTAAATGGCACCATCATCAATATTAGATCAAAGTTTAAGACCTGGGTTATATTGTGTCCTGACTTTCATGCCTTGTCTGTTATGGTCCACATCTTTCTTCTCTGTACTACTGTCTCTCAATTCACATTTGGCCCCTGTTAACCTTCCTCGATGGGCTTTCTAAATGGTAAATCACAGCAATGTCATCCTTGCTTGAATACTTACACTAAAACCCAGTGTACTTGACAGGGTGTAGAATGACTATTCTTTTCTAGCTCCGAGATTTCATTCTCTTTTGCTCTTTGTTACACAGCCCTCCAGTACTGAAATACTGGGTTTCTTTGACTTGAGATTGCCACACCTATTTGAGTATCTGTGCCTTTGTACGAATTACTCCTTTTTGTAAGTATACTTACCCACCATTTTAAAAAATGATTGCTTCTTTCTCAATCTGTTGTCCATTAAATTATGCACATAGGTATTATTAGCACAACTGCTCATATTTATTTGGAATTCTAATTTTTAAAAAAGATTTAAGTTTTTTTCTTACATTCTCTCTCTCTCTCTCTCTCTCTCTCTCTCTCTGTGTGTGTGTGTGTGTGTGTGTGTGTGTTTGTGTTCACGTGTGTGCATGTGTGTGTCTTATCATGCATGTATGGTGGTCAGAGGACAACTAGTATGTTTCTTCTAGCATGTGAATTCCAGAGATCCAACTCAGGTTGCTGGGCTTGGTGTCAGCTACCTTTACCCAATGAGCTATCTCACCAGTCCTTAGGACTTTTATTGATATTTTATATTTATTATTGCCATGAAGTAAAAGCATACCTTAATTTTATTCTAAAATTTAGCTATTTGTTTCAATACTATCTTATTTAATGGCACCATTTTCTATACTTTGCAATAACAATAGACAAAAGGAAAAAAAGTGCTGGTGCCACACACCTTTAATCCCAGCACTGAGAGGAAGAGACTGATAGATCTCTGTGAGTTTGAGGACAACATGGTCTACAAAGTGAGTTCCAGAACAGCCAGGGCTACACAGAGAAACCCTGTCTTAACAGAGAGAGAGAGAGAGAGAGAGAGAGAGAGAGAGAGAGAGAGAGAGAGAGAGAATAACAGCCAATACCTTGATCACTTGTGTTAGCATTTCCCATCAAAAATTGTTAAATGGATTTAAGAATCCAGACCTAGGCAGACATAGTGGTGCGTATCTTTGATACTAGCATGGCAGAGGCAGAGGAAGGCAGATCTCTGTGTGTTTGAGGCCAGTTGGGTCTACACAGTGAGTTCCAGGATAGCCAGAGCTACATAGTGAGACTCTGTTTAAAAACAAAACAAGACAAACAAACAAATAAACAAAAATACAGACCTAGTTTTCCAGCACACCAAAAAATCTCTGTGGACTTTTCTGCTAATCCTAACAAAGGAGAATAAAGATCATTGACTCAAATATTTTTGATCAAATTAAGCAAGCTTTATTTTCTGTTCTCAGCAAAGCCATTCTGGGTGCTGCCTCTCCCTAAGATGGGGTTCAAGAAAACAGCATAGGGTTAACTCTTCAGGCCTCTGTTTTAAGGAAACAAACAAACTGCAGGTTTTCAGAACAAATTTTGATAAAATAGGAATTTGACAGAGAAAATACAGAAACAGATCTCAGTTTAAGCAGTTATTTGTCATACTATCTTGTGGTTTTGGAAGAGTTTGGGTCAAAGCCCGGTCAGGGTACAGACCCAGTTGAACAGCAGGAAAGTCAAAGTACTATAAAGTTAAATTTCAAGAAACAGAAATTGTAGTTCACAGCAAACAGAAACAAACCTATTTTGACCTTATTACAAGGTGGCTTTGGTTTTTTAAAATGGAGTCAGGCTGGTCCATTATGCCCAATGTTTATACTTGGTTGGCTGTAACAGGGCCCTAGACTTAGTAGTCCTTGTGACCTTGGCACAACTGAGTCCAGGATGGAAGTACCATTCAGGCTGTAAAACTCAATGCGTAGACTGTACCACCTGCAAAAACTAAAACAAAGCCCTAATCCATCAAAGCCCATAGTTCTGGGGAGCTTCTAAACGTACTAACTTCACTTTTTGACTTCTGATTAGCTCTTCTTGTTAACTGAAGTATGTCAATTTGGGGCATGGTTTTTGTGGTTAAAAGCTCACCCAGAGAAAGCTTTGGGGTTACACTGAGATCCTGAACACCCAGTGTAGTCCCCTGTCCACTAACAAAGACTTTCTAGAATTAAACCCATGTCTGAGCAGTCTTCTCTGGGGAATATCCCACATTTCTGGATATCCCAGAGACCAGACCCCCAGACCCTGGGTGTCTCAAAGCCCCTTAGATAGAGGAAGAGTGCAGTAGTCAGAGGACTCCTAGGGGGTGCACAACATGAGATGTTCCAGGTTCCCAGGGTGTCCTTTGGTCAACTGCTGCCTAAGGCTTCTAAGCGGTCTGGCACCTCCGCCCCAAAAGGAAACAAATTAGAAAGTCACTTGGTCTGTCACCTCTAGAGGTTAAGTCTGGTTAAGGTGTCTTTTGTTTGGATACATGGGAGAGGTAAGGACCTGATCCAGTGCCCAGGACCCATGTGAGATGTCACTGAGTTCCCTGCGTATTCAGGTATATGAATGTGATGTAGCTAGCCCTGGTTGTCTTTGCTGTGTGTCTCTCTTTGTATGTGTCTCTGGGTGTCTTCCTATGTGTTTCTGTCAGTTTTGTTTTTCTTTATTGACCACTGGCTTTCTCTGGTGTGTGACCCTCCTGTTGGGGCTCAAACCCTTTTGGCTCTGCCAGAACACCCAGAGAAACCAAAAACCCTCCACCTGCCTCACTCTGAGAGCAGGAATGCTTGCTTGTTTTGTTGCTTGACTCCTGTTCAGGGCTGGGGTTGGTCCCTGTGTGGAGGTGGGGAGGGGCTGAGCCTCTCATCTAGAGCTGCCTGCAATCTAAGAGGAATGTATACAGGGAAGGGGAAATTGCCCCAAATGAGCATTCCCTAGGCTCCTTGCCTGCTCTGAGGAGTCCTGGGGAAAAATTCCTCTGGGTTGAACCTAAAAGCAAAGAGGAAGTCCACTCCCTTCTCTTTCATAATTTTTGTCTCCTTTTCAACCACTGGTCTGCAAACCAAACTATTTTCAAAAAAAAGTAGAAAAAGCTCCGTTGGCTTGGCTAGGAGACAGATGCCAGGCAACACACCTGGGCAGAGTAGATTTTCCCTTTGGTCCAACATTGACCAAGAAGATTTTAAACACTTTTCACTAGGTACTTTTTAGAAAGATTGAAGGCAGCTGCTAAAGATTTCCTTTGTCACTCAGTTGGCCTCAGATGTATATACATACATATATATATATATATATATATATATATATATATATATCCAAGTTAAAATAATTAAAGATATAAGTAGATTGCTGTAAGTGGCTCAAAAAGTTTTCAACAACAGAGAGCTAGTTGGGATAAGACCTTTTGTGTAAACTAAAAGCCATTGTCACCTTCTCTGATGATGAGATGCAGTTGGACTTTGCAGTTAGCAAAACTTTTGTATCTTAGCCCCTGCCTGAAAAATATGTCTTAGCTGAAAGTCCTGCCTCCAATCAGAAGACACAGTTGGGCTGTCTCTCAGTGGACAAAGATTCCCAGAAGTATGGGTAGAAACCAAGCCCCCAAGACTGGCCCAACACCAAGCTCCTATAACTGTTGAAATAACCAGTTCAGTTACTTCCACCCAAATAAAACAATACCAAATGACACTAGAAACAAAGAGGAAAGTGTAGTCCATATTGCCTGACTTGAAGAGGTAGGCATACTGGTACCCCAGCAGTCACCCTGGAATAAATCTTTCCTGCCTATGAACAAACTTGGGGATTCTGATTGTCATGAGTCTGATTCTTCCAGAGAAACGGGTTCACTGTCTTGGACCTGAAGGGTGCATTCTGCAGCCTTCCACTGGCAGAGGTGAGTCAACCCATTTGGGAGGTTACAACAGACAACATTCTTGGACCAGGTTGCCTCAGGATTTAAAGACACTAAATGTCCCCTGAGAAAGACCAGAATTCTGATTGTCTAATGACTGTATGACGCAGTACCAACACTCCTGCCCTTCTGACAGAGGTTTCCTGGGAAATAGATTATAAAAGGGCCACTGAGGGAGGGACTGCTGCAGAGTTACAGACCTTGGGCTGCAGAATGTTGGCCAAGAAAGCCCAGCATTGCAAAAGGCTGCCTATCTTGAGCTGAAGGGAAGCAGAAAGGAGCCTGTCATAGAGTATGATTACTGGATTCTTCAGATCCAAACTCCAAAGACTAAGAGACTAGTTTCAGAGTTCCTAGCTATAGCTGGATATTGCTATCTCTGGGTACCATTTTATGGAAATAGCAAGGCCTCTATATACCAACACTAACACCCTAATCTGGGCTGAAATTAAACAAAAGACAAAGAAGATTTTAACCCAAACTTTGGTGCCATGGAAACACCCCATGACACACCTTTCCAAACAATTGGACCGTGTAACCACATGATGGCCCACCTATCTTAGAACTGTGGGGACCACTGCTAGTTTAATAAAAGAAAACAAATGTGTTAACTCTGGGTCAAGATTTTATACTCACAGCATGGCAGGATGTGGTTGAGGCCCTCCCCTGAGGAACACCAGAATTCTGATTGTCTAATGATTGTGTGACCCAGTACCAACACTCCTGGCCTACCCTGAGTCCAGTTTGAGAAACTCATTGCTAGCAATTTGGCTACCCTCTTGCCTGATGATACAGGTGCTCAGCCATGCGGTCATGAGATGAGAGATGAAACCTGGTGTGTGGGAGCATCAGTAGTTACTTTAACTGATGGTTTGGGCTCAAGCCACTTACATCAGCTCAGAGAACAGAACTGTTTGATCTGACCCAGGATCTCAGACATAGAAAAGAAAAGTTCTCCACCATATACACCAATAGTTGCTATGATTTTACTACTGGACATGGCTACAGTATGATCTATAGAAAAGGAGGGCTTCTCACTACTGGGAAAAAGACAATACAGAAAAAATTGTTCCTCCTTGAGGCTAATTTGGCTTCCCCTACAAATTGCTGCCCTCCACTGTCACACTGTTGACCTGGATGCCTGACAAATGTTCCTAAGACCAGTGGAGCCTATTGATATTCTGATGACATACCATGACAGGGTGCTGCCTGAGACTCCATGATAATGAAAAAAAAAATGGACAGCTCAAATCCATAGGTTAATAGAGGACACTAGAGGGAAAGATCATTCTTCTAGAAACAACAGTAGGACCCTGGTAACAGACTTTCACAATACTCATCTGGGATCCACAAAATTTCCTTAGTTGCTCTGACCAAGGACCAAGGTATGTTATACATGGACTGGGCAACCTAGTGTGAGATGCTTCAGCCAGATTCCAGGTTTGTGCTCAAGTGAATCCTTACCCGGGAAGGGGTCCAAATGAAAGACCAACATTCCAGCAAACTCTGGGAAGACTGACTTCACCAAGATCCAGCTTGCTGTGGGAGGATTAAAAAAAGTCCTTGTTTGTTAGTTTTTATAGATACCTTTCCCAGGTGGATAGAAGTGTTCCCCATCCAACTGATGCTGCTCAAATAGTAGCTAAAAAGAGCCTTCAGGAACTGGTGCCCTGATTTTGCCTCCCCCAGAAATGGGGTTTGACAATGGCCTGAATTTCATAGCCAAAACCTCTCAATCAATAGCTAAAGCTATAGATATGGATTAAAATCTTCATTGTACATATAGATTTCAGAGTTCTGGCCAAGTAAAAGGAGTAAAAAGGACATTAAAAAAAAAAGTCTAACAAAATTCTCATTAGAGTCCAGTGAAGGATGGATAGGCTTCCTTCTTTTGGCCTACTGGATCCCATATAGAGAGGGATTTACCTGCTATGGGATTATGTTTGAAAGACCTCCCTTCTGTTTCCTAGTTTCTGAGACCAGCAGTTGGCAGAACTTCCTAACCATTCCCTTCTCAAGTTACTGCAGGGCCCTCCCGTCCTCTGTAAAGGCTATTCTCTGGATTGTCTGAGAGACTCAGCCATCTCTGAGTCCACCATCAGTTTCCCTTGTTCCAATCCAGTGATACTGTCTGGGTCAAGCAGATAGCCAAAGGGGCACCAAAATCAACGTGAAAAGGGATATGAAGGAAGCTGGCATTACACCATGAGTCCACCACACCCATGTCAAGAATGTTGAAGCCATGGATGTTGCCAAATGGCCTGTCATTGGATTATGGTACCACTGGAAATTAAGATTTTATTGGGCCCCTGGGCCCTTCTACTCCCTGCCCTTCTAGTCAATCCCAAGATTTGTGCTTGGTATGAATACAGGGTTATGGTTCAGTCCTCACTGTCCTCAGGCCTGGACCTGGGAACTAAGGAAGACATATACAGGGAAGGTATTAGCTGGCATAACTACAGTCCACCAACTCATGTTCATCTCTGCTCACTGATGCCCACTCTAAGTGTCTGGTTGTATTGGAGGAAGGAAAGATATTATAGTTTATCTTTTAAGAGAGGAATACAGAGTTTCCAATTCTATGCATGTCCTGCACCTGGGCCCCCTGGTTGCCAGAAATAAGGGAGTTTCCATTAAAAAATTGGAGTTATAAATCTGAGGCTTCCTAAAATTTTCTTAAGAAAGATTCTGGCCTTTGGAAAACAGGAAAAACCCTGAGAATCAGACTCTACCCCAGTAAGAGACCCTGGGTATTGAGTTAATCATTCCCAGCCAGAAGTCACCAGGATTGCTGATTTTACTGTCAACCCATTGACTGACAAAACTCACTGTGACTAGAGCATCCCAAATTAACATTAAAGGACTTAAAAGGGGGCTGAAACTTGTCTAATATCCCAAACCTTTAACCTTGGCACTTGTCCTTATTCTGATGCCTGCTACTCTGCCTTGTGGGTTAATTCATCTGGATAACGGAAATAGATGTACTAACCTTGCTGTTTGGCTTCTGTAGTTACACTTCTGGCTAGCTGTTCTTGTTAACTGAGGTATGTCAACCCAGGACACAGTTTTATTTTTGTGTGTGTTTAAAATCTCACTCTGAGAAAGGCTCTGGCCTACAACTGGCATCCTAGACACCCAGTGTAGTCGCTAGCCAGCTAACAAAGACTTTCCATTGGCCTAAACCCATGTCTGAGAAGTCTTCTCTGATGAATTCCATACAACATTGACAATTACTCTGCATCTAAGAAATTTTGATTTTATACTGTTATCTATAATCCAAATAAATTTGTTATGAGCATCTATAATAAACTTGTGGGGCCTGTGAAATGGCTCAGTGAGTAACTGCTTGCCACTGAGCCCAATGAGTTGAGTTTGAGTCTTGGAACACCCCGTCGCCCCCCCCCAAACAATGCACAAAGAAGAAAGAAGAAGATGACAACGAAGAAGGAGGAGGAAGAAATGTTCATGCTAAAGCAGCCTGGTTTTGAAGTTGCCACTCAGCTCTAATTTCCTTGATCCCAATTTTGAATGTCTTCATCTGCTAAGATAACTTTCAGGTCCCTTGATCTCCAAGTCTTGGATTCTATATTTCTGTTTCAAGAAGGCTTTTCCCTTCTATCTTTGATTGAATGCCACTTCTGTACATTGATATATAAGATATTTTGTAGTTTCCATACTCCATTTGATGTAGAGACTGTAGATCCCCATCTTTTATTTTCTTCCCCTCCTCTGTTTTCCCCTTCTTTGTACCACTGAGGCTCAAACCCGGGGCTCAAACCCTTGTGCATGCTAGACAAGCATTCTGCCACTGAGCTGTATCACCAGTGGAGACATAATAGGTGACTTCAACTGTTTCTGGGAGCTGTTCTTTTTGGAAAGCATTTGTGCACATGGAAGACACTGTGCTGACTGTTAGCATTTTGAGGTTCTCCTGTACATTTTTATTCACTTTATTTTAGCTGTTGCATTTCATTTCTTGTATAAGACTGGACAGATTGTTGATAATAGTGTACCCTAAGAGTATGCTTGACTCATGAAAACGCTATCCTTTTTCTCCCGATTATTGCTAGAATTTTGACATTTGGAACCAAAATGCAGAATATCAATGTTTGCTCAAGGTAATTTTTTTCTCCCCAAATAGCTATGCTTATTTGGATAATTTCCATATGGAACAACTCAGAATGGGCCTCTTTGTCACGGCTTTTTGCCCTCTAAGGGAAACAAACAAACAAAAAACCTAAGCATTTAGAATGGGGATAGCAAGCCCATTATGTAGGAGGTGAAGCTGTAGCAGAATGTCTATTGGTAAGTATTGGTAACAGGAAGCAGGGAAACATGAGCAGGGAGCTTGGCTCCCCTTGTCTCAGTGCTCAATAAGTCATGCATCCTTCAGAGCTGGTGTCTTTAGATGCAAACCTAGTTTTTGGTATAGAAGAAAAGCTTTTCAACTCTATTATTGGCCTTTAGACTGGATTGTTTCTGTTTTCTTTTTTTTTTTCTTTCCTTTTTTTTTTTTCCAATTCTGAAATTGCAGTCAATTAGGTACTTCTTTGCCTGACAGATTGGAAACCAGAAGGGAGAAATTCAAACAGAAAATTGAACTAAAAATGTCTTTACAATACTTCTTCTTCACATTTTTACTTAAAATTTACAGGACACATTTATTTTTGTATATGATTAATTACAACATGTTTTAGACTGAGCCTTATGTAAAATTAGTAGTGGATCTGCTTTATCATGAGTCCCTACTGACTTTATGTATTTATTTTAATCTCTTGCATTTTACAATTGGGAGAGGTTGGAGTGGAGTCCCCATCCCTTCTAATTATAAATTCTGTTTTCTGAGACTTGATGTCTTGTTGATTTGTGATAGCTAAAAGGTTTCTTCTTCTGTTTTTAGCAATACCGTCTGGATTCATTGTATGCCCATGGCATGAAAATGATACTTGTTTTTTGTGGTTGAACCCAACATTTTTTGGATTTCTTGTGGGCAAAACTCCCATTTCAATATCTTTATTTTGAGAAGGCATATAGAACCCAACCGATAGATAGCAATGCAATATAGCAGCTCTCGTGTTAGAAACATTTGTTTGGAGATGGGGAATTTCATGGATGCTGGAGAACATGAACTAAGATGGTTCTACCAGAAGAGGGATTCTGCGAAGTGAACTCTAAGAGTTTCTAAAATTGGATCCCTTCCCAGGGGACTGGCATAAGTTCCTGTCACGGACAGGAGAGAAAGTCCTTGTTCTCCATGACATTCAGCAGCAGTGAAGTTAGTTGTTAAGCTTAACACTGGGACGTGCTTCAGGTAGAAAGAAACACACTGGCTTGTGAAGTATCTACAGCAACAGAAATTCAGGAGCAGTAGTGTTATAGTCCCTGACCATTTCACTTGTTTTTATGTTTTTTGGAGACAAGATTTTAACCGTGTAGTCCAGGCTGACCTCAGATTCTTTATCTTCCTGCATCAGCCTCCAGAGTGCTGGGATTATACAGCTGTCTTTTTCTATAGGTACTGGGTTCTTAAGACTGGAGGAGAAACACTTTTGAGCCATCTCTCTAGCCTTGTAAGTCTTATTTAGAAGTGGCCTTGCTGTAGGAAGTGCTGGATGCTCAGACAAGGCAAGTCTTCTATGATAAAGGTCAGCTCCCTTTGAGGGAGAGAATGGAGTTGGACATGTGACATGGAGAAAAGTTAGTTGGGTAGATGTGCTAAAGTGCTTGAGTTCCTGCTTTTGCCTCTGACTGAGTTTACCTCCACTTCCACCACTGATGTTCTGGTACCTGGGACTGTAAGACAGTAAACTCTCATCTCCTCTACTTGATTTGTTTGTTTGTTTGTTTGTTTGTTTGCTAGAATGCTTTGTCATAACAACAGAAGGCAAACTCAGAAATATATTAACATATTTGTTGCATCTGTTGATACTATATATATCACAATGATGACAATACAATGGTAAGTTTCAAATAAATGAAACCTTATGAAAGGAAATGAAATAATACTTAACTCTGTGATAAAATGTTTTTGTATAATGATAATAATATAAGAATTTGCTTTATGTTTAATTTAAAAATAGTCTTGTTATCGTATTTGTTAGTTTATGGATAGGCAATGGGAACCCTAGAGGGTTAAATTATCACCATATTAGAAGTGAATAGGTAATGTCTGAAAATATTCTTAGAAAATGTCCAAATAAAATATTGTTCAGAAATATGGAAGCAAAGATCAGAAGAAACACCTAAATCATTGACTAGTCATCCTAGCAAGTCCCACCAACGCTTGGGAGGAGTAAAAAAAAAAAAGTGAGAGTTCTTTTGCATTATGTGCCTTTTCAATACTATTTCTGTATTACTTGAATAAAAATATAAGTTCATTTAATCAATTCTGTGAAGGCATCCAGTAGTTTTGTGATTACCTGAGACTGATTCTTAGAATTAAATCAATGAAAGTGGAATCCAGGTCTTGTAGTTGATTATGCCCTAATGCTTTGTAGCGCAGGGAAACCTTCTAGAGAAGTGAATATGTACCACTGAGGATGCTGAAACAGACATCTGTTGTGGAGTATTAGTTGAAGTTTGATGGGAGATGTTATTCTGTATATATGTTTCTCATACTGGTTAATAAAGCCCTGTTGGCCAATAGAAAACTAGATAGGCAGGGCTAGGAGACTAGGAGGAGGAAAGAGGAAGTAGAAGGAGGAGTCAAGATGTAGAGCATGGAGGAAGCAGGACGCCAGCCGCTGCTCCCGGATAAGATGAGCCATGTGGAAATAATTAGATAAGTAGAAATGGGTTAATAATTAAGACAGAGCTAGCCCATAAACAATAATGGTAATTGGCCAACAGGATTGTATCAAATACAGAGTTTCTGAGTGTTACTTGGGGCTGGCGTGGCTGTGGGCCCAGACTGGCGGGCTGGAGGACTGGTGGAAACATACATGCTACAGATTGGCGCCAAACCTGCCGTAACAGAAGTTGAAGATGTTTTACATTCCTTTATGCTGTGGAATATTTGTTTAATGATGCAAAGATGTGTTGTATTCTTTTATGTTTCATTTGTTTAATTCTGTGAAGCTGTATTACTTTGTCTATCTGAAATACCTGATTCCTGTAATAAAGAGCTGAACAGCCAATAGTTTGGCATGAGAGAGAAAGGCAGGACTGCCAGGTAGAGGAAATAAAAGAAGGAGGAGAAGGAAGGAGTGAGAAAAGAAGGAGAGGAGGATGCCAGGGGCCAGTCGCCCAGCCATACACCCAGCCATGGAGTAAGAAGGAAAGAAAGGTATAGACTAGAGAAAGGTAAAAGCCCAAAGGCAAAAGATAAACAGGATAATTTAAGAAAAGCTGGCAAGAAACAAGCCAAGCTAAAGTCAGTCAAAAGTAATAGTAAGTCTCTGTGTGTTTATTTGGGAGTTGGGTGGTGGGCCCCCAATAAAGAGTTAACAACAAGTCCAGACATCCGTGGAGGGTATCATCAGAGGGCTGCACATTTACTGGAGCTTAGGAATTAGACGGTCATTTATGATGTCCTTTCCCATTGTGCAGGTATATTTTTGAAAAACATGTATCCCCTATACTGTTGTGGCAAGGTTAATACTGCATCTTCATAGAATTAAGTGTTCAAAAGTTAGCAAGCACCAATATATATTAATTTAGTAGATTTATTATTTGATAAAATCTGGGAAGTAAATTCTAACTTTGGCTTCTATTTTGTATTCCCAGTGTTACCTTTACCACTTTAAAATTTAATTTAGTTTCTATAATGTAATAATAAACATAATTAGTTAATATTAGTTAATTCAGTTTTAGAAAAATAATGGAAAATAAAAGGAATCTTTTCAATACGGAATGCAGCAGATATTGGCTCAGCATAAACATTTACCTTAAAAACACCTGCATAGGGGTTGCATGCTTGCTGACAGTTAAATGTTGTGCTCTTCTGAAATGACATGCTCTTCAGTGAGTTTAAAGCATTCACCACACTTCAGATTCTTACAACAGAATGCGTGGGGACTAACTGTTGAAAATCCTTATGCATATGTTATAGATGAGGAAACAAAAAAAGGCAGAGTGACACTGATGCCTAAGTGAGGTAGGTGATAAGATGAAAACAGTCACTGAAGTCAGAATCGAAGGTGGCTTTGATTCTCCAAACCCTTACTCTGCCTTCTACCCTTTATCTTCTTTGAGTTCTTAAGGAAAGTCCTCCAAAGTTATAGCTTTCCATAGGAAGAAGATTTTGCTATAGGTTCCATTGGCTATCTGTCTTATATTCTCTTGAGTAATTTCTTTTGCAGTTTTTCCATAATCTTTTTTTCCCCTCTTCCTGTTATTTTCTGACTCATTGGAATATTTAATTATTATTTTGCCCCTTTTAAAAATTAAAATATTATAATTTATTCAAATCTTGTTTGGACTAGCAGTTCCTTTTGCATTAGTACAGAGTAATGACATTATAATAGAATTCAGCAGTTAGAGTGATGTTAGTATGTTGAGGAAGAACAGAGGACATTGGTCAGGTGACTAGTTAGACATGGGATACTGAATTGTGGTGGGAGTGGGGGAGTTGGGTAATAGAACCAGGGTCAAATAGTATGCACATGACCCATTTTATTATACCCAGTATGATAACCTTTTGGCTAAATTCCTCTTTTATTGTTATGATTCATGATATAGTCACTATGTATTAAGTTCTTTAAGGAGGTCTGACATCATAATAGCTTAATGTAACTTATTTTTTAAGAGATCAGTATTTTTAAATAGTGTAAATAGTGTCACAGAGACACCTAAATAAAATTACTCCTAAAGATTTGCAACTGTGGTAATAAGAAAGACAAATATAGAATGTCTTCTAACTCCAAAAGTTAATATTGTATATCATTTTATAACTCAGTTTATTATGGAAGAATATATTATTAATTTGTACTTAAATATGGAAAAAATCTATGCTATTAAAAGATTTTAGTGCAAAGGAAACGTTACACTCTTCTCAGTAGTTCAGTAAACTGGAAATGTTCCACAGTGCACATGATGGAATATTGGGAGATCTACAAGAAGCTGCATGAGGGAGGTTGTCAGAAGGTTTCTATTGCTGTGAAGAGATACCAAGACCAAGGCAACTCTCAAAAAATAAAGCACTTAGGGCTGGAGAGATGGCTCAGCCGTTAAAGGCTAGGCTCACAACCAAAAAAGAAAGCACTTAATTGGAGCTTTCTGCAGTGTCAAAGATTTAGTATATTATCACGATGTGGAGCATGGTGGCATGCAAGCAGACATGTTGATGGAGAAGTAGCTGGGAGTTCTACATCCCAATCCACAGGTAGCAGGCACAGAGGAGAGGGGATGGGGGGGGGGGTGGGAGAGGCGGAGAGGAGAGAGAGACAGAGACCGAGAAAGACAGAGACAGATGGGGGGAGATACGGGGAGGGAGAGGGCCAAGATTGGACTTTGGAAACCTCAGAGCCCACCCCTGGTGACACATTTCCTCCAACAAGGTCACACTTACTAATCCTTCCCAAGTAGTGCACTCCCTGATGACTAAGCAGGCCTATGGGGGCTATTATCATTCAAACCAGCATACAGGGTAAGCACTTACTTCATTAAGGGGACAATTGCTCTCTCCTGTCCTTAGCATATATTCAGGTGGATCAGATTTTCTCTTGGGTGGATTTCTAGGCAGTTGATCAACAGTCTCAGCTAGATCAGTCTTTAAGGGAGGAGATAATAACTTTAAAATTTTCTAATTTGACCCTCATGTGCTAACAAATAACTTACTAATGTGCCGCATTTGTGTTTTTCTTAAATAAGCCGTGATTTAAAATAATTTTTCTATGAAATGCTGTCTTTTTGACGATGTGGCCATTTGTAGTTTTCTCATGTTCCTGCTGATAGCCCCACACCCATGTATAGACTTGGTGGATTATTGAAAAAGAGAAGAAAGATGTGAAGTTGGGAGGGGGTCATGTTGGGGGACATAAGGGAAGTGTTAGAGGATAGAAACAGGAAGTAGATATGATCATATGCATGTATGAAATTATAAAAAATAAATAAAAATTAAAAAACCTTAATTATTTTAAAGTTTTGGAAGATAATTCCTTTATCTCCTTGGTATTCAGAATCACAAATGTACAGTATAATTTGTAAATTTGTAGGGTAATTTATTTTAGTGGTTAGAAGCAGTGCTAAAATATGACTGGTATTTGCATAGATCTATAAATATAAAAAAGAGAGGCAACAAATATTCAAGAATCTGTGGTGTACCATGTACTGTCTGAATAGGAGAGTAAAGAACTTTCATCATGGTCAATAGAGACTCAGGAGTTTAAATCAGAAAAGAACATAAATACATGAAATTAAGCACTTTTGTAGTTTTAGGGAAACTTTTGCACTCACATGTTTGCCATTAATCTTGCTGTAGGTACAGTGGATTCATTGTAATCATTAGCAGCGCAGTTCCTATAGTGTCTCTGTAGGTTGACTTTGAGACTTCAGTGGACTGTTGTGGCCCCTGCTTATTTTCTTCTGCACAGAGGACTGGTGTTGGCTTTTTTGGGTATGGTACAGTGTCTCTCTCTCTGTCACAGCTGTGGTTTCCTACTTGCTTCATGTGGTCTTGTAGTTTCTCTGTCAGGGGATGATGCATGTGTCTTCCTTTGCCACGCTCATCACTGTCACTTTCTTTCCACTCTGGCTTGGATGCCATCTCAATATTCCTTTCCTTCTGACACTTCCAGGCAATGATGGGCTGATCATGAGCCCTTTCTATGTGATGTCCCCTGAGCTAGAATGTGAGAATTCTTACTGAGAGAGTCTATGTAACACCCTCTCATTCATCTGAGCATCTCAGCACTGTGTAGTGGCTGTGAATTTCCTTTCCTGCCCTTACAATTTCTTAGTGTTATTTCTTCTCTCTGAATTCTTTATCAAGTGGGCAGCTTTCTGCTGTTTTTACAATTCCATTCCATGATTTTTGAAGTGAATTATCAGAGTTCAAAGCTCAGAACGGGAATCAACTTTAGAGGCTATTCCACCCCTAATTTAATTTCTTCAATGCATAAGTAATGTAACAGTTATAAATGTCATGCATATTCAGTTAAGGAAACTGAGGACAGAATAAACAAAAACAAATGTCCAATATAAATGTATTTTGCACATGAGGGGGACATGAATTTTGGATAACTGCTGCTAGAAAGCTATATGGTTTGAATGGCTAATCTGGTAATCTCAAATGGCTTTTAAGAAGTGATTAGACTATGAGTGTGCATCCCTCATGGAAGTCCCTATAAAAGAAACATTGGGCCATGTTGCCCTTTCACCTCTGCCATGTGAAAGCCCCAGCAAGAAGCCCAAACACTAAATTGTTAAGACTGTCTTGAGCTTTGAGAAGTATTTTTCTGTTCATTTTTAAGAATCTGTGGTATCCCGTTGCAGCACTACAATGTAGACTATGACAACAATGAACATATTTAAAACAAGTTTTATACTTAGAATTTAATAAAGTATAAGCATTTAATTCTCTTCATTTTTTCTTTTAAAATATTCTGATCAAGTGTGCTACCTAGAGATGTAGTCTCTATGTTGAGTTCCAGCAATGCAGATACAGTGGAATTTCACTCATTCCCTATCTCTTTTCTCTGCCTACCTCCCCAATCTATGCCCCTTTATACATAATCACTGCACTCAGTGTACATTCTTTCATATCTGTTTCTCCATATTTGTATATACATATACAAATTTTATGTGCAACCATTGGTTATGGCCTTTTCTTCTGAGAGCTGCATTCTTCACATAATAAATACATTGAATCTTTTTTTTTTTCTGTATCAATCTTTATGTCAGTCATGGTCCAGACAGAAAAAAAAATGACCTAACTCAGACTGAATAATCTGAAGACATTTAAACCAGCTACATTTTTAGTCTGGGGTATAGGAAACTCACAGGAGTTGAATGGAGTACCTTGAAATTAGAGACAATGAAGACAGTATTGCCACTCTAGAGAAGATCAGGGGGAAAGGAAGATCAGTCATTGGGAAAGGGAATTTCAGAAAAGGAGACAGCCACATAGATGGTAAGAGACAGCAGCAGACACATTTAGGTGGCATGGGCTGCATGGCAAGGCTGAGACTCTCAAGGGTCTGAGCTAGTCTCACAAGGACAAAGCCAGGAAAATAAGTCCTTTGTTTCACTTTTCTTTTCTAGCCATCTTGGACTGGCCATTTTTCTTTCTCCTTTAAATGATATAAAGTCAGCCTGTAACTTCCAGTTCACTAATATTTGGAGCAGAGCCTTTGCAAAACCAATAGAGGTAGATGTTGACATAAGGGTTGTGGGCTCTCATGATGGGAATATTGCCCCTGTAGGATGAGGCACCAGAGAGCTTTATCCATTATATATGGATATCTGTTAGACCATTAGAAGAGCCCACCTCAGAAACCAAACCCTGTTAGATTTTTTTAAAAAAAGATTTTATTTATTATGTATACAGTGTTCTACCTGCATGTTTGCCTACACAACAGAAGAGGGCATCACATCTCATCCCCAAGTAGTTGCTGGGAATTAAACTCATGACCTTTGGAAGAACAGCTAGTGCTTTTAACCTCTGAGCCATATCGCTTTGCTTTTAAAATTTATTTATTTGTATGTGCATTGGTGTTCTGCTATGGGTGCTGGAGGTACAGACAGTTGTGAGCTGCCTTGTGGGTTCTGGGAATTGAACAAGAATCCTCTGGAAGAGCAGTCAGTGCTCTTAACCATGGAGCCATCTCTCCAGAGCACCCTGTTAGATTTTGATGTGAGAACCTCCCAAGCTATAGGAAAACATTTTTTTTTGTTCAAGACTACCCTTATGTTTATATTTTATTATGGCAAGTGGGTACACCAACGTGTTGTCCTTGATCTTGGAGGAAGACCCTCATTGGTTGAATCCAAAAGGAAGCTGAAAGGGAGATTATGTGCTGATATGCTACTCCTTCAAAGTACAATGCTTACACAGTCATACAGACTTACTAATTCCTTCAGTACATTCTCAGTGCTCCTTATAGCACACACTCTCGGAGGTGTGTGTGGTCCAGCAGACTTATCTGGGTCATGCTTGGAAGGAAGAGTATGGATTGAGGAAAGACTTAGATAAAATAGAAGAGATAGATACAAAGAGGTAGATACCAAGATACAAAGAACAAGCAATACCGAAAACATCAAGTAACCACACCCTAACTCAAATATCCTGCTGTCAAAGTAAGACATCCATTAGCTACACATTCGGCCAAATATCCTGTTTTCTAGGTAAGACACACAATAGCCACACCTTAGGCCAAACATACTGTGCATTTAACCCTGAAGGAGCAATATTATGAAATGGAGCCACCTCTATGGGCCCCAACATAGGGGCCAAGGAATGAGATTTGAAAAGTCATTGTCACTACAAAGTTCACAATCTATTGGAGTTTGGATCCTATAGATACAAAATCTTCCTAGCTTGTACATCCTTGAGTTGGCTCAATTGTTAGTGGTAGAAGTGTAAGCTGCTTTAATTTTTAAGATGTAAACATTGCTGTGTAGATTCTTTGTACATCTATGAAGTTGTTTCTTGCCAGTAGACTGATGGATGAAAGGGTATGCTCATTAGTGTTGAATAGATTGATTTAATGTCTACAAACAAAGTTTAAGATTACTTAATACCTTTCCTTAACAACAGTTAACTTGTCTCCTTTAGCTTTGTCCTACCAATGTGTAGGGGTGGGGGTGGGGTTGGAGATGTTAGGTAATTAACTTTGCTCCTTCCTGATTATTGGTGGAAATAAGAAAGCTTTCACATGTTTCTGTCCATTCCTATCTTTCTTTTGTAAGCTACCTTACCTGTTCATATAATTTAGTGTATTTCTTTTTTGGGGGAGGAGGGAAATCATTGTATTTCATTTTACTTTGAAGTGTTCCTCATATACTCTCTGCTATTATAATTGTATGTCTGTTTCTTTCTGCTTTGGTAACTGTTTGCTCAGTCATTGGGTTGCATTTATAAATGGGGCCTCTCAAAGGTTAGACAACATTTGATGGAACTCACCTTTGTAATTAATGTGGTGATTCCCTCTTCATTATTCTGTGAGCGTACCATCTCTAAACCATAGTCCCTCCAGTGAGTTGACAGAGATGTGTCTGTATTTGTTGGTGGAATGTACCAATAGCTATTCTCCTGAAAATGCAATCTCCCTGTGTACCTGGGTATGGCCAGTTGCTTGTGACCCACACCTTTCTAATACAGCACATCATGTGCTCCCTGTCATTGTCCCCCAGTCAGGAGAAAAATGTCTTTGTGGCTGAAGCTGTTGTGGGGAGGTTGGAGAAGAGCACACATCTGGTTGTAAGTCACACTGCCAGCTGCAGGGACCCTGCCCTCTCTATATTTGCTCTTCTAAGCTACATTGTTCGCTGAAATCATTCCTACCTTCTACATCTATGCTTCTGTTGTCTGTAGTATCGGTGGTAGCTTCCCATTTTGCCCTAAATCCATTTATCTTTTGTCTCTCTTTTATTTCTTAGCATTTTGTTTTGACTAAGAAAAGCTCTTCTGTTTGCCCCCATGATTTTAACAATTCAAATATATATATATGTATATATATTATATTTTATATTATATATATTATATATGTTATATATTATATATTCCTGTTCCCAGAGTCCTAGGCTGATGACCTAATTCTGGAGTATTAACTCTAACCACATGCTACCTCTACAAGTGGTACTGTTGACAGAAGGCATGGTGAAGCAAGCAAGAGATTTATTTTTGGTTTGGGCAGATCAGGAAGATAGCTAATCCAGAAAACTGTCTTCCTTGTGCTGGCAACAGATTTAGGTTTATATTGGGGAAGAACAAAAACGGGGAGCCAAGAGGTATGCATATGCATGTGGTAGGCCTGGTTGCTGGGAATGGAAAAAGCAACTTCAAGAGACCAGACTAGTTGTAGAAAGTAGAATGAGTCAGGACTGGATGCTTCTTTAAATGCCCCAATTATTAAGGAACCTCTGTTACATTTGGTCATTACCAAGTACTTGCTGTCAGAGACAGAAGGCTGGAGACGTTCTAGACCCAGGAGTTGCCAGGCTTCTGTACACGACCAAATACTGAATGCTTTGTGTGCAGATGGGCTCTGTCAGAGATGCTTAGCCTGTTTGTCATGCAAAAGCAACCAAAGAACCAAAGATAATAAGCAAGGTGAAGGTACCTGGGCCTGATGTACAAAGTAGAGTGGTTTGGGCAGCAGATCTAATTTGCAGACAGACCCCTGACCTCTTTCCTATGTAACTGATAAGATTCTATACCCATCAGTTACTGAGCAACTCTGCTGGATGAACTAGTTGGAACCAGCGTTGGCTTCTTAGCTGCTGTCTTCCCTCATCTTTCTGCTTTGGGCAGCATTAAGGAGAGAAGCCTAAATGTCAGTCTTCTCAGAGCTGTTGCAACAAGGAACTTAACTTCCATTTCATTTATTTTTTTAATTTTTATTTTGTGACATGAAAGCAACCCAAGTCCAAACCAAGTCACCCCATAAGGAACTTGTGGGAACATCACAGCTGATGACATTTGGCTGGATTGTTGGCACCAGAGCTGAGTACAGGACTGTGGCTCATATTCAACATTTCCTGTCATAAGCAATTGAGAAATTTGGCAAATTTAATGATGCATCAAGTATTTGGGCTCCTTAGCAGCAAGGCTCTATGTTTGGAACAAGAACTGTTATCCAAGTTCAGCTCATATGTCCCACTAAAAACCGCATTTGATAGCACAGTGAAAACTACCTTCTTTCTGTCTAGCTTTGGAGTCATAGGAGAGGGTGTAAGCTTAGTGTTTGGACTGGGGTTTGAGTCTGCATTTTTGTCACTTACCAATGATGTAACCTTGAAAAACCTCCTTATGCCCTTTTGGATTTGGTTCATTCTAAAGTGGGAATAATAGTGGCCATCCTATAGGGTTATCTTGAAGACTAAGTGAGTATTTTATATGTTGAAAAGTCACTGCAAAGGGAGATTTCAGTATGTGGGCTGAGAAGACAAGCCCCAGTGCGTATAATTTCTTGGTGCCAGTTGCTGTGGTTTGTTAGTTGAAATGCAGAGAGTGGAGGGATGTAACAGAAACAGTGCACACCAGGCATGTTAACTAGCAAAGCTCATGTTACATTTAGCAGGATACTAATTGTTAATTTATTTCTGTTTAAATTTTATTGTTCCCAGGGGCTTTATTTCAAGTCAGTGCATCTACTTTTAATCTTCTTACAATTATCTAGGAGGATAATTTAAGCTTTCTTTCCACTGAGGATATTTAAATGAAGTATTCCATTTGAAATCACATCTGTATGAAACATAGCCTTACCTACTAGGGAAGTAGTGAAGTGGATGGATCTCATCTGTTTGTTTAGTGATTGGGGAAAGTTCATTTCATGTGTCGCCACTGTTGTAGTCTTCTTCTTTTCCTTCTCCTCCTCCTCCTTCTTCCTATTCTTCTTCTTCTTCCTCTTCTTCCTTCTCTTCTTCCTCCTTCTGCTTCCTTCTCCTCCTTTAATTTTTTTTTCAAGAGAGGGAGAAGGGCATTAGGTTCAGAGTGTGGTCTCTGGACCTAGACGACATCTGCTTGAGTTCCACTACGGCTAGATATTAATTATGTCACTTGAATACGTTCCTTAATCTCCCTTCATCTCAGTTTTCCCATCCACGGGTTTTAACTAACAGTAAGGCACACCTTAACTTTACTTTAAGGGATAACACTTCAGAGGTTGGGTATGGGGATACACGCCTGTAATTGAAGAAGGAACAAGAGTTTGAGGTAACTCTAAAATACTCCTAGCAATACCCACCCCAGAAACAACTGAACAAAAAGAGAACAGAGGGTTCAGTGCACGTGAAATACATCGAGTGGTACATTTTTGACTTGCTGGGTGAACAGCATCGTAAGAGCTCACTAAATAGCAGCGAGTAGGTATTATTGACAATACCATGCTAAGAACAGCATTAAGAATCTAGCCTTAGTAAAAGAGAAAATTAACAGGTATTGGATTTTTTAAAAATAATATACCCCATAGCATCAGGTTCAGAACTGGAGGCATGCAGAGATACAGAAGGCCTGAGGAATAGGAACGAGAGGTTAGCTTCTCTTACTGTACTCCACAACAAGAACACTTGGGGACTGAACATGTGGGACTTTTCTTCCACGAAGTCATCAAGCCATTAGTTCTACAGAAGACATCACTGGGTGTCTTCTACTTTAGTTCTGATATCTGGATATAGGATGAGTGCTGTGAGTTAGGAGTTCAGCTCTCCAGACTAACTATTCTTCAGCTATCTTAAGTTTGATGAGTTTGCTGCAGAAGATCCAGTTTCAGGAAATACTTATTTACTCATTCATCACAGGGGATGTAGATGAACCTCCAGAGAGGAGATGCATCAGAACAAGAAACTGGAAGGGGACATTTCTAGGAGCTCTGGAGTCACCATGTGTGTAGCAACACAGAAGCGTTACACCTTATTGAGTTCTATGTTTTTTTCTGAAGCTTTTTTTTTTCTTTTAGAAAAAAATTCTTTTTCATACAATACATTTTGATCATATTCTGTACCCTCACTCAACTCCGCCCAGGTCCTCCTCACTTCTCTACCCACATGACTTCACTCTCTTAAATAAATATAAACAAAAATTATGGAAGCTATGTTAGACAGCCATGGTTGATTAGCTCACCAGTGATCACCTCAGCCTTCAGTTACTCTCCCTTCTTAGAGATGGAATGGGATTAGAAGTCTCAACCCTATAATCATGTCTTTGTGTTTCTTGTGATCAGCCTGCGTCTCAAAGCTAGATAAACTGCCAGTCATTTCATCAACGCAGAAATGACATTATTAGAACTCTGGAAAATTTAAGTTTCAGAAGCCTTTTCTTTTCTTATTTTTTAAATCAGGATATGGAGAAGAGCAAATGTGTATTTTGCAACACCACAGCGGGAGAATGCTTAAGTAATAAAGCTGCTGTTTAATTTTAGAGAAATCTTCTCCCCAAACAGTCAAGGCCTGCATTATTGTTTGTGTTTTCATTCACAGCTAAGAGAACTCCAGCTGCTGCTCCACTGATGGGGAGTTGAGAACTTACATTTGACCTTGCATCTATCTTCCTGGTCCATCCATGTAATACTACCCAACAGCCCAATGGATTAAAAATGGGTGGTTGCTGGATTCTAAAAGGGTTTTGGTGCTGCTAGGGGCTGTGCAATGTTGCTCACATGCACGGATACAGTGTTCAGGAGTTAAGGACGTGCTGTCTTAAGACACACTGAACTTGTATATTGACTTTTCCAAGCTGAGATCACTTAAGTAACTAACTTCAGAAAGGGACTCTCAGCTCATCCTTCCCTACACTCAGCAAAGCATACAGTTCCTTTTTTTTTTTTTTTTTTTTTTTTTGAGATGGGTATCATCCCTGTACTAAAGCAAGGACATAGGTTTTTAATTTTATTTTTTTTTGAAAATATCTTTTAAGATTAGAATTATATAGTTTTCCCCTTCCCTTTTCTCCCCCCAAACCCTCCTTTTCTTTAATTGTTGTTTTTGTTGTGTCCATATACGTGTGTATTCCTGAAAATAGAAGTACATGTTCAATCCATTAATGTTATTTGTATGTATATGTTTTCAGGGTTGATAATTCTGTATTAGATGACTAATTAGTATGTCTTTGCAGACACTGGTATTTGGGGCTGTATTGAATCTGAGTAAATAAATTTATTTATGTCTTCTAATAGCTTCAACATTCCCTCATGCATCGTCTACTGATATTGTTAGAGTTGACCACATTAGTTCAAAGATTCATTTGTCTTGTCATCCCTTCATAAATTCTCTATTTTTTTTTTTAAATAAAGAGAAGCATACAACATCTTGCCCTGGTTATATTTTTGAAATTCCCTTTCTTTTGAAGAGCCAATGCTCAGATATGTTATAAAATTTGTACACTTTCTTCTTGATAACCAGCACTGTATGAACTCAGCTCAAGATCTGGCCAAGGGGTCTGTCAAAGAACCAATAGGAGCTGTGCCTTACACTTGAATTGGAATATTAGTTAGCTTAGTATATGGTAATTAGTTATGCCCTTGGGTGCTGATTCTTTCATGTCCTTTCCACCTACAGTGTAAGTTCCCATGTCTAGAATGAGACAAAATAGTAAATATTCAGTTTTTAACTTTTCTGGACCCCAGGAGAGAATCCTTTTTGTATTTTCAGTGAAAACACTAAAATTCAGCTATACCTTAGGGTGGAGGAGTAACATGTACTCTCAATTTTTCATGGATTCTTGAGTCATATATTTCTTTATTCAGTGATAAGGTGTATGAAAAGCAATGGTGTTCAAGGCAAGACATCATCATTCTCCCCAATCTGAGGCATTTTGGACTTGCCTCTTTCAGATATTAGTGTCTGGCACATCATCCATTTTAGGCTAAACACTTGAAAGACTCTCCAGAGTAGTTTGAAGTTGTAATTTTTACCTCTGGCAAAAACTCAAGGAGAATGGAAAGGACGATATAAGAAGCCCTGACATATATGATCACTGTGGTTCATGCCTGCAATTCTGGCTCTAGGGAGGTGAGTACAAGAAGGATCAGATTACAAGCCCAGCTTGAGCTACATAGCAACCCATGATGAGCAAGCCAGCAAGCAGCATTTCTTCATGGACTCTGCTTCATCAACTTCTGCCTCCAGGTTTCTGCACTGTTTGAGGTCTTGCTGTGACTTCCCTCAGCTACAAAATGGACTGTTAAATGGAAGTATAAGCTGAAATAAACACTTTCTTCCTCATGGTCATGGTGTTTCATCCCAGCAATAGTAACCATAAGACAAATTGGTACCAACATAGTGGGGTGTTTCTGTGACAGACATGACTATATTTTTAGGAGGATTTTGGAAGAATTTTGGAACTTTGGGCTAGAAAATGTATTGCATGTTAGTAGCTCAATGGGAGGTACCATGGGAGCCTAGAAGACAAGAATGTTGAAAGCAGTGCAGGTGATCAAGACTTGGTTTGTGAAGTTTCAGAGGGAAGTTTTTCGGGGCCATTTGCTATTTTGAGTTAAGAGTATGTAGTTCTGGTTAGTTGGAGATGAAGAATCAGCTACAATTATCAAGAGACCAGGATAGACAAAGGAAAGCCTTTGTGTTCCTGGAACAATGTGTGCTGGTCAGCTGGAGCTAAGACATTAGTGAGCATCAGCCAGGTGAACTCTCTGGGAAAGTGTTTCCTTAGAGCCCACACACAGAAGCTGTGTTGCAGAAGTGGTCAAGGTTCTGCCTTACACTGACAGCTGAACTGTAGTGTAAGAGTCTCCAGGATGGTTTTGAAGGCTGGAAGGGGTCATGGAGAGGAGCTGAGGTTTGGCTTTGTATGGCAGGGTTGGAGACCCTGAAGAGAGCTCAGGAGACGCTATTGGCAAAAGTGTAGCCCAGTTATACAAGAGATCTATGCATTTTGGAGACATCAGTACCATTAGACGGCCACCAAGCAGCAGTGGAAAGAGCCAGTGACATCCTAGAAGACAGGCTGTGTGTGCTTCAGAGAACAGAGACAGAGAAGTGACCTGAGCCCTTTGGAGGAGCTCAGAAGAGATACCTTGAGTGAAGCTCAGACATTGGATGTTGTGTTACACTGTCGAGTTTTGGTTTGTTTTGTGCACATTGTGACTGTGCTCTAGTTCTTCCCTCTTGAATTAAGAATGTATTAAACTTATTTTTGCTTTTATAGGATCCACCGTGGTGATATATTGCTCATGATCTAATAAAGCTTTCCTGACGGATCAGAATGCAAAGCTAGCCACAGCCATAGAAGCTGGGTAATGGTGGCACACACACTTTTAATCCCAGGACTCATGGGACAGAGGAAAATACATCTGTGAGTTCAAGGCCATCCAGGGGTACATGAAAGTGAATTGGTCTAAAGGAGAAACAGAGCTCACACCTTTAATCCCAGCACTAGAGAGAGAGGTATATAAGATAGGAGCACAGCATTCAGGATTCAGTCTTAGGCAAGTAATCTCATGGATCTCAGACCTGGCATTCAGTCTCGAGCCATGCTGAGGATTCATGGTGCTAGGATCACCACCACCCCTAGCCTGATGTATAGTCGGAGTTAGTAGCTGGCTGTTTTGCTTCTCTGATCTTCAGTTTGAACTGCAATATCTGTTTTTATTCTTTGCACTACATCCTCCAGTTAAAGAATTTGAATTTTAAAGGAAACTTGAATTTATTTAAAGAAAATGATTTTTTTCTTTTGATAATTTTTTTGTTTAAATTTGAAACAAGCTTGTTTTACTTGTCAATCCCAGTTCCTGCATCCTCCCATCCTCCCATGACCCCCACCAAACCCCATCCCATCCCCTGTCTGCTCCCCAGGGAGGGTGAGGCCTTCCATGGGTATCTTCAAAGTCTGTAATATCATTTGGAGCAGAGCCTAGGCCATCCCCAATGTGTTTAGGCTGAGTGAGTATCCCTCTTTGCAGAATGGGCTCACAAAGTCCATTCGTATACTAGTGATAAATACTGATCCGCTACCAGAGGCTCCACAGACTGCCTAGTCTTCCTAACTAACACTACATTCAGGGAGTCTGTGTCAGTTTTATAGTGGTTTCCCAGCTATCAGACTGGGGTCCATGAGCTCCCTCTTATTCAGGTCAGCAGTTTCTGTGGGTTTCTCCAGCCTGGTCTTGACCCCTTTGCTCATCACTTCTCCCTCTCTACAACTGGATTCCAGGAGTTTGGCTCAGTGTTTATCTGTGGGTGTCTGCTTCTGCTTCCATTAACTACTAGATGAAGGCTCTAGGATGACATATAAGGTAGTTATCAATTTCATTATTGGGGAAGGGCATTTAAGGTAGCCTCTCCACTATTTCTGAATGTTAATTGCGGTCATCCTTGTAGATATCTGGACATTTCCCTAGTGCCAGATTTCTCTTAAAACCTATAATGGCTCCCTTTATTATGGTATCTCTTTTCTTGCTCTCCTCTATTCTTTCCCTGACTCAATATTCCTGCTCCTTCATGCCTATCTCTTCCCTCCTTTTCCTCCTAACCCCCTCTTCTCTCCCTCTCCATGCTCCCAATCTGCTTGGAAGATCTTGTCCCTTTCCAATTCTCCAGGGGACCATGTATGTCTCTTTAGGGTCCTCCTTGTTTCCTAGCTTTTCTGGTAGTGTGGATTGTAGGCTAGTGATTCTTTGCTCTATGTCTAAAAGCCATATATAGTGAGTACATACCATATTTGTCTTTTTGTGACTGGGTTACCTCATTTAGGATGGTTTCTTCTAGTTCCATTCATTTGCCTTCAAATTTCAAGAGTCCATTGCCCCGCCCCAATGAACTCCATTGTGTAAATGTACCATATTTTCTTTATCCATTCTTCAGCATGAGTTTGCTTCCAGGTCCTGGCTATTATAAATAAGGCTGAAATGAACATAGTTGAACAGATGTTCTTGTTGTATGAATGTGCATCTTTTGGGTATATTCCTAAGAGTGGAATTGCTGGGTCTTGAGGTAGATTGATTGCCATTTTCCTGAGGAAATATCATACTGGTTTCCAAAGTGGCTGTATGAATTTGCACTCTCGCCAGCAGTGGAGGAGTGTATCCCTTTCTCCACTTCCTCTCCAGCATAAACTGTCATTGGTGTTTTTGATTTTAGCCATTCTGACAGGGGTAAGATGGTATCTCAGAGTTGCATTTTCCTGATAGCTAAGGATGTTGAGCACTTTCTTAAGTGTCTTTCAGCCATTTTAGATTTCTCTATTGAGAATTCTCTATTTAGTTCTGTATCTAGCTTTTTAATTGGATTATTTGGTGTTTTGGTAACTAGCTTCTTGAGTTCTTTCTATATTTTGGAAATCAACCCTCTGTCAAATGTGGGTTGGTGAAGATCTTTTCCCAGTCTGTGGGCTGCCGTTTTGTCTTGTCAACTATGTCCTTTGCCTTACAGAAGCTTCTCAGTTTGAGGAGATCCCACTTATTGTAGATCTCAGTGTCTGTGCTACTGGTGTTATGTTCAGGAAGCGGTCTCCTATACAAATTTGTTCAAGGGTACCTCCCACTTTCTCAAAGAGACTGAATCTTAAAGAGATTGAATTTGTAAAGGCTGTGGGGCTTTTTAAGTCTGTAAAATGTTTTATATTGTTATATTGATACTAATGTGTAATCTTGGAGATGAACAAGAAAGAAAAGACTGTGGATTAACAGTGATGTGTGGGCCCAGACCGGTGGCAGGCGGGCTGGCGGGCTGGTGGGCTGGTGGGCTGGTGGGCTAGTGAGCCGGCGGGAAACACCTGCCCGTAACATAATGGTGTCAGAAGTGGGATTGAGAACTTTCACTTAAAACTTAACAAAAGCTTAAAAAATAGTTTTTAGAAACAAAAGAACAGAGACTAACAAGTCTTCGTGGTAGCAGCATTTTCTCATTTTCTCATTTGTTTTGCTGTAGACAGAGAGTTGTGAGGCTCCTTTAAGGGAGGTTTCCAAAATTAGCATAAGTGGCAAAAAACTGCTTTTAAAAAGAGCTCTGCTAACAATTCATTGGTGTGTACGAGAGCTGCAATGAAAGTTTACACTGTGTTTTAAAAAATACACTGGCTTGGGACAGAAAAAGAAACAGGATACAATGGTTTAAAAAAGAAAAAAGGAAGTAGAATGGATGGGTGTAGTGGCGCACGCCATTAATCCCAGAACTCGGGAGGCAGAGGCAAACAGATCTCTGTGATTTCAAAGAAAACTGGTATACAGAGGGAATTCCAGGACAGATAAAAGTTACACAGAGAAACCCTATCTCAATATATGTAAAAATAGAAGTAGAAGAAATAGAGTAATAAAAAAGCCACGTAAAGATGGAAAGCACAGAGAAATTTTGGATACTATATGCGATTCTGTTGTCTTTAAATTATTTGATTGCTGAGAAAATAACAACTACTGATAAAAGAAATGCTGCTGGATTAATTCAATTTATATATTTTAAAAATGCTTTGACTCCAAAATTTAAGGCTAAGAAGTTACTGGGGAAAAGGATTTCTATTTTTGTTTCCACAGAAAATGAAAAACTATGGATTTCTTCCAGATTAATGTGGTTTGATCAAGCAAGACCTCCTGAAGCAACGTCAATGGGACATTGCAACCTTACAGAACACTACAGCCAGGATTTCTGGGTCTTCTTTGGACCCTCATGGCAGTGCCCTCTACCAGCAGGAAGTAGTTTGGAAAGAACGACGCCAAAATTCCCAAATATTGTTTATAAATGTTTGTTTTCATTTAAATGGACTTGGTTATAAATGGCTATAATCACAAGCAATCTTTTTAAAGGTAAAAAGGGAATTATGGTATAGATATGAATACTTTGCTTTGGAATGGATTTTCTTTTATTGATACAATTTAAGGTCAATTTTGTGATATGTATAGTTCTCCTCTTGTTTAGGTATTGTGTTTATATAGCTCATTGGAAAATGTAATGTATAATTTAGTACAGATTAGAGAATTACCTATGATAGTCAGAACTTAGAGTTAAGTTAGTTAGGATTTCTAGATATGCAGAGATTTATTTGAGATGAATAGGCATTCTTCAAACCTTTCAAAGACCTACAGAATATGGCATTTACAATGGTTTAGGGTTTTTCTTGACAGTGAGGCACAACTGTTCCTGGTAAACCACCTGCATCAGAAAGGAAGATGGACATCGAAGAAACACATTATGGAGATTGCTTCTAGTATGGCAAGACTAGCCAATTTGGCAAGGTACTGCTCTTCTGGACTGTTTGACTTTATGTTGTAGAAACTGGACATGCAGGGCCCACAAAAAGGTGACTGCTGATTCAAGATGGACATTGCTACAGGGTTCCTGCTTCATGGAAGAGGCTGCCTGCCAGACAGTCTACAGGACACAAAGAAAAATGACTGACAAACTGCCAATACAGTTGTACAGTTTAAAGTTTCCTGCTTTGTTGAGGAGTCTGGAGACACACTATGGCCTATGGGCTGAAGATGGAACATTACAAAAGAACTTCAGGTGACTGACCAGGCAGTGCATTGTCTCTGTCATTTCTAGAGTTTATATATTATCCTTCTGTGGTCTTTGAAGGAGTTGAAGACAGATAGTTATGGTTATAGTTTTCCTTAGTTAGGATTAAAGATAAGTTACATATAGGACTTTAGACTCACAAAGATAGGATAGATGATATTTTCTTTAAGTCTTAAAAAATGTTAATGGACTAAATATTGTTAACTGTGATTCTTATTTGATAACTGTTGTATGATATATTTTGCTATGTCAAGGTTAAAACCTTCTTTTTATTTTAGACAGAAAAGAGGAGATGATGGGAGATGTTATTCTGTAAATATGTTTCTCATACTGGTTAATTAATAAAGCACTGTGGCCAATAGGAGACAAGATAGGCGGGGCTAGGAGACAAGGAGGAAAGAGGAAGTGTTAAGGACGAGTCAAGATGTAGACGGGGAGGAAGGAAGACACCGGCTGTGGCTCCCCGATAATCAGATGACCACATGAAAATATTTAGATAAGTAGAAATGGGTTAATAATTAAGACAGAGCTAGCCCATTAACAATGATAGTCATTGGCCAACAGGATTGTATCAAATACAGAGTCTCTGAGTGTTATTTGGGGCTGGTGCAGCTGTGGGCCCAGACGGGCGGCAGGTGGGCTGGTGGGCTGGCGGGCTGGCAGGCTGGAGGGCTGGCAGGCCGGGGGCCGGCGAGAAAAACCTGCCCGTAACAGTGATGTGTTTATGTGTCAAGTTGTCAAGGGGTTAATTGTACTGCATAGTTTTATGTCAACTTGACCAAAGCTAGAGTTATTTGAAATGAGGAATTCTCAATTGAGAAAATGCCTCTATAAGACTAGGCTGCACAGCATTTTCTTAATTAGGCATCAATGGGGGGGGGGAAGGCCCAGCCCATTGTGGGCGGGGCCATATTGAGGCTGACTTGTAGTCCTGGTTTCTATACAAACAGCAGGCTGAGAAAACCAGGAGGAGCAAGCCAGTAAACAGCACTCCTCCATGGCCTCTGTATCAGTTCCTGGCTCCATATTCCTGCCCTGTTTGAGTTCCTGCCCTGACTTTCTTCAACAACAAATTGTTATCTGGAAGTATAAGCTGAAATAAACCCTTTCCTCCCACAAGCTGCTTTGATTATGGTGTTTCATCACAGCAATAATAACTCTAAGGCAACGAGAAAATAAACAAGGAAAGGGAAAGTATTAGAAAATGAACAGAAAAACCCAGTAGGAATTAGACATAGAGAATAAATAATAAATGACAGACATATTAATAATTATGTAGAAAGAACAAGACTGTCAGGTGAGGCAAAAATGCAAGACCCTAAATGTGTACTGTCTTTAAGACACACATATTTGCTTAAAGAATGCACAGTGTTCTGAAAGTAAAGGGATGGAAAAGGATTACCATAGAAATAGCAGCCATAACAAGGCTGGAACAGCTTTGTTAATTTCAGCCAAATAGACTTAGTTTTCATGGCAAAAAAAAAATGTTACTAGAGACAGTGAAAAAACATTTTCTAGTAATAGTGATCTAATAGATCAAGATGAAAACATTTATAAATGACTAGCCAATAACACAGAATCAGAGTACATGAAGAAACAAGTCAGAATTGAAAATAGAAAATGATAATTGAGCAATTATAGTGGGAAGTCTCAATAGTCTTCTAAAAGTAATTAAAAGAACTATTAGACAGAAAATCAGTAAGGATACAGAAGAAATGAAAAACACTGTCAAACAGCTTTGCCCATTTGATGCATTTGAAACATTCCACTCAATATAACAGAATGTAGATTCTTGTTATTGTGGATGTCTAAGTTTTGATCAAATACTGGGCCCACTCTGTCAATGAGCAGATGATGCTGTGCCAATAGGAGCCCTAGCTGGGATTGGCATGTCTCTTCAGTTTTAAGGTGAAGACCTTGAGGTAAGTTGATTCTAGGACTTGCCATCATCATAACTACCACTGTTGGACCTCATCCTATCGTGGACTCAAAGATGCTAGATTTTGTTTTTTCTCTGAAATCACTTCACCTTCAACTCTAAGAAGTCTTGAATGTTTGTACTACTAGAAGCTCCTTCTTGGGGCCAGAGAGGTGGGTAAGTGGGTGCTTGCTGTACAAGCACAAGACACACATTCCATTATCTAGCACTACAGAAGGCAGGACTAACAGTGCTTCTTTATAACTCCAATACTGGAGAAGTGGGGAGAGACAGGAGGGCCTGACTTTAGCACGCATGCGTGTGTGCGTGTGCGTGCGTGTGTGTGTGTGTGTGTGTGTGTGTGTGTGTGTGTGTGTGTGTGTGATGGTTAGATCCTAGGTGCCTTGCTTTCCAACCAGTAGCTGAAAAGGTAAGCTGGGTTCACTGAGAAACCCTGTCTCAAACAAAACAAAAACAACATGGAAGTAATAGAGGAAGGCAGTGTCAACTTCTGGCCACCACAGAAAGATGGATAAAACTGAGCATAACCACACTCATTACCATGTATACCACCTGTACCCACATGTGTACACATGTGTCCTGGTCCATGGCATTCAGCACAACTTGGGAGATGGTTTCAAATGTGTGTTTTGGATCCATGTTCTGGAACCATGTTGTGCTCCCAGGAGACTCGAATGTACCATACATTTTTTTGGAGTAGGTGTCTTGGCTGATGAGGTTTACAGAGTGAAGGAAAAGCTTAAAGGTCCTCAGGTCCAACCCAACAGTGACCAGCTGTTGATATGTATATAGTATTGACCACTAACCTATGTTAAATCAATTAAACCAAACTTCAAATAAAGTTTAATAATTTTTATTTAGATCTAGGACAAGCAGTAATTATGTTAGAGTTTACTTTTTGCCCTATGTAAATAGTTTTGTTACTGTTAAATTTTTGGAATGTGTTTTCTGGTCATTTACATTTACCAATTGTTTGCAGTTGGTTTCCCCATTTTGTAGCTTACCTTGCTACCCTTGATTGTTTCTTTTGTAGTTCAGAATCTCCTCAGGTGGGCATAATCTTATTTTTATGTTTTTGTTTCTGGCACATTCAAGGTCTTACTGCAAAAAAAAGGATTGCTCTAATTGCCTCTACTTGTGTCTGAAAGTGTATCTCCCCCTCCCTGCCCTCCCACCCCATAGTTTTCATAGTCTTAGGTCTTTCTTCTATCTTGAGCTGATTGTTGCTACAAGATGAAAGCTAGATTTCGCCAGTCATTTTGTGCACGTGGCTGTCTGATGTTCTCAGTATGGTTTATGAACATACTGTCCCCTCTCCAGTGTGTATTTTTGGTCTCTTTATTGAGAACCAGTTGGTTGTGGATGTGCAGATTTATTTCTGGAATCTAGCTGTCCCATCAGCTTTGGTATTTGTTTTCATGCCAGCACCGTGGCACCTTAGCAGCCTAGACCTGTGGTATGACTTGAGTTCACAAGCAGTGAGCCCTCCATGTCTGAGTTCCTAGTGTTTGTTTCTGCTTGAGACTGAGTTGGCTATTTTTTGGGGGGGGGATCTTCTGCATTCCTATATGAATTTTATTACTTTAAAATGTTCAATAATGAATACCATTGACATGTTGATAAAGATTGTGTGAGTATTTTTATATTGCCAACTTAAAAAATATTTCTTGTCAATGGTTTTGTTTGGATCTTAGCTTGCCTACTTGAGAGTTCTGCTTGGATATATCAATCAAACTGCATTTAAATTTAGTAGTTCTAAGGATTATCTCTAGTGTTTTCCTTAACAGGAAACAGTTAGCTCTGGCTGCTCAGAGCCATGCCAGGTGTCCAGGAGCTGGCCTCTCCTTTGCATCCTCCTTAACCTCTGTGACCTGTCCTGATGGCCTCCCAAATATTGTGGAGCCCACGTCCTTTGGTTTTTCTTCTGCCACCACTCTTATCTATGTTATCATTGTCTCCCACCTATTCTTCTGAAAGGGCTTTCTGTTACATTCTTTTCTTTTCATAATCTTACCACACTAAAAGCAGTTGTCCTCAATGTAACCAGACTGACCATAAATGAAAACAAGATCAGATCTCATTTCTAAAAGATAAAACCTAATCTCCTTACCAGGTCTATAAGATGCCCAGCTACTGCCTGGATTTCCAGTCTCTCTTGCTTATCTGCCAAATGATTTTATTTGTTCTCATACCTGCATTTCCCTACTACCCATTATAAAGTGCTTGCTATTTCTGAGTTTACAAGCTAATTCCTTTGATAAGTCTTTCTGAATTAGTGGTGCCTGGTGTTCTGGGTATGTATTCCTATGACATCTAGCTTGTGTTCACCATCCTAGTCAGACAGAAGCGTGGAGGGAAAAATACTTTTTTTAAAAAAATCACTGTATCCTAAGTACCTAGCCAGAGGAGAGTTTGCCACCAGCTTTACTTGCATACATATAATACTGTTTGGCACCCATAGACTCATTCCCAAGTTTTCTCCCTTCACTAACACTCCTCTCATCTCCATTATGGCTCAAATGCTTCCATGTCTGCATTGCATCAACCTAGTTGGGTTTGGTTTGAAATTTTTTTCATAGGACATATAAGCAAGGTACTCAGCTGTGTGTCATGTTTTCGGCTCAGAGGGAAGCAGAGCAGGAAAAGAAAATTATAGAGCCATGCATCCCCCACACTATAGGGTGAATGGGTGTCTATCACCAACTTTTCTTCTAAATGAGGCTTTAAAGTAAAACAAAGCCTCATGACTTTATCTTCTACAATATTGGAATTCAGTTATTTTCATGGGGGATTAGAACATTTATCTCAGTTCCTGTTTCTATAATGCTTGTGATTCTATTCTGATGGAACATAATAAGAGGGGGTGTGTGTTAGTGATAATTTGTTGCGGCACAGCATTAATGATAACAATAATGTCAAATACTTAAATCTAGGATTTGCTGATTTTTCTAGGAGCTGTTCAAATCACTTAACACTTTTTACCTCGTTTAATTCCTATCCAACCATAAGCAGCATGATTAACTCTATTTACATATCGGGAAACTGGGGTGAAATAACTTGCCTAATGTTATCTGGCTGCAATATGACGACACATAGGTCTAAATCATCTGCGAGGAAATATCTTACTGTCTAAAGAACAGGCTTTCACTACAGAACAATGAAAGATCCATCCAGCCTCTTCCAGAACTTATCCCATTCCAGGTTAGAATGCTTTGTGTTTCTCATCTTGTCCCCACCCCTCCTCCCAACACTCTTGTATTTCCAGATGAGTCTGTTTCAGGATAAAAGTAAAAAACTCTGGTCTCGAGAGAACAAGTCTAAGCACAAATTTGTTTTTGAAGACATCTGGACAAATGAGAAGACTACCATATGCTTAAGTAGGATATGACTGAAAGCGAATGCTTATGAGGTTGAAGGGAAACGTTTCTGTCCAGGATGGTTTGGGTAATACCCCACCTGAGAATGAGAGCAGGTTGGGTATATAACTTACTTTATGTATCTCTGTGACAAAATACTTGACAGAGAAAGGCTTATGTTGGCATATCATTTCAGAAGATTCCAGAGAGAAGGCCTAATGGAAGGAGTGACTCTGTGTAACAAAATTGAGATGGCTAGAACCAGGCAAATCCTTCAAGGTCTAACCATGCCTTTCTTTTACTAGCCCTGCCTCATCTCTTGATGACCCTGTAGAGCTCAAAAACAGTGCAGGAAGTGGACGAAATACTCAGAATACTAGCCTGTAGGTGACGCTACAGAGTTAAACATTCCTTGCTGGTTCCCAGATGTTCATGGCCATCTCATAAGGCAAAACACATTTAGTCCACATTCAAATGTCCTTGTAGTCCTGATACTGTTCGAAATTCTAAAGTTCAAAGACTGCCCTGAAATCAAGGCAAGCTCTTAACTGTGAGCTTCTGTACTGGGAAGAATGTTCTTGGTGTCTCACAGAGAAACAAAAGAACAAAGTGAAACAACTCAGCAAGGCATTTCTTTTTGTAAAAAAAAAAAAGGCACACCACTACCCAAACTGGGCTAGCAACCAGCACAGAGAGTCAAAGTGGCCTCAGCCTTTTAGCCTCAATGCCAGGGGGCCTTGGTTGTTCCTCACTGGCTGAGGTTTAATCTCACAGTCTATCCCTCTTCTGACTGAGTTGGGAAGCAGTGCAAAGTAAATGAAGGAAACAGGTGTGTGTGTGTGTGTGTGTGTGTGTGTGTGTGTGTGTGTGTGTGTGGTGGTGGTGGTGGTGGGGTTGCCTGCTCTTGGCTTTCAAGTTCTAGGAACACAGCAGGGCCTTCTTGTAACCAAAAGTTTTACTAGGTGGAGAAGGTGGGAAAGATTTGAGATTTGAATTTCTTTTCATGAAAATTTAACAAGGGCTGGGAGACTTAGGGGATATTAGCTTTGATAGGAAAACTTGTTTCTCCCACTTGAAAACTAAAAATGAAGGTCACATACTTTTTAATGTACAGTGGCACAAACATTCGCATTCCCAAAACTGTAACTCATTAAGAAAAATGTTAAATCATACAGCATACTGTTCAGCTTCTGGGGCATGAGGTGTAGGTAGCTCTAACTCTGTCATTTGCAACAGAACACTTGTCTGTTTTCTTGGGCTGGCTCCACTCAGTGCCTACAGGTTTTCTTAGCAGAAATTCCACATTCCTGAACTTTTCCATTGCAACATAACCTTCATTTTCACATTTTCAAACATTATGTTGCCCTGCAGGGGATCAGGCTCCCATGCACATTGCCTGGTCTTACAAGCTTTTCTCTGAAACTTTTATGGGAGACTCCATAACACTATGCTACAAAACTGAAAAATAACACCACATGGACAACATCATGATCTATTGTCAGCTTGAAAAGTAGTTGGGTCCCTCTTTACCATGGCTTCAACAGCCTGAGTGCTTGGATGATGTACTTAGGAAATCACTTCCTGCCTGGCCTTTTTTAACAGGGCGCCCTGGAAATGTTCTCTTTTTAAGTGCTGTTTCTTCATTCTTTTAAAGAGTGCTTTCCTGCCAAGTGAAAGGGCTTCCCTTTTATTTGTATACCCTGGAGACTTCAGTGGGTGGGTCTCACCCTCAAAGCACCTTACCAATGGTCCCAAGTGCCAAGTTTAATGGCGCAAATCTCTTTAACAACTGCCCTAGCTTTTTATGATGTTGCTTCTTCTGAAACTTTAATTCCTATCTCAGCCAAATAGCATGTTTTTCATTTTGAAAAACCTTACCTCAGCCATTATTTTCACTATAAGTATGAGTAAAAGTAACCAGCAATAATTGTACAACCACCTGGATGATATGATGTCTTGATATTTCTTCTGGCAAGTGAATTAGACTATCATCTTTGAGTTAATCTCCCTTCAACATTTCACGACACAGGAAGAATATAAATAATTTGTTTGCTAAATGCCACAGGGGTGCTCTCTAGTCCAGTTTCTGACAGAGTCCTTGTTTCCATCTGTGACGTTGTGAGCACATTTTTGCTATCCACATTTCTAGTTGCGTTCTGTTTTCTGCTTTCCCATAGAAGGACCATTGAGCCTGGGCACAGCATGCTAGAGCTTCTCTAGACCTCATCTCTAAAGTCTTCCCAACTCTAAAAGCCCCCAAATCACACGATTAGATTTATCACAGCAATAACCCATGTTGTGGTACCATAGGAAGTTGAAGGCCTCCCAGGCATAGAGTTGAGCCAACCTGGAGTCTGACAGTCACTGTCAGAGATGCTGATCATGCATGCCTAGCCAAAGAGGGGCAACTGCAATGTCAATGGATCTGAACACCAGAGTGCTAGGAGGGTATATAAGTTTCTACCCATTGCTATATAAATGAGTCTGCTGTTGTTCTTTCATCCAACTTCCGGGATCTGTGTTGTTGTCTTTGCCTTCTCACCCCCTCCCCTGAGGAAACCTTTAGGACCCAGCAACAGTGATACTAATTTTTTGTTATTTCTATTGCTGTGACAAAATATCTCATAGACAGAACTTAATGGAGAAGTAGTAGATGGGCAGCACGAACTGGACCTGGTGGAGCATAAACAAAGGGACACAAAGTCGGGGCAGGGGTAGGCGTGGTGGATTTAAGCGGAGCTGGGGGAGGTGACTATCTTTAAAATACATAGTATGCATGTATTGGATTCTTGAAGAATTAATCACAATATTATATTTTAAAAATAGATGGGAACGGGATGGATAAAAGTTTGACCAAGGAAGACACACTTACAGTTAGGAACCAGAGGTACTGCATAGTATGGTGATTAGAGGTAATAAGTATTTTCTGGACATTTAAAAAAGGCTATGAGGAAAAAGTTTTTAATGTTTTCATATACAGAATTGGGAAATATTTTAAGTGATAAAGGTTTTAATCAAATTACATATCATGTATATATGTCCTAAATATTACCTGGACCCTCACTGAAATATAATTTTTAAAAATTTTGTTTCAGTTAAAATAAAAAAATACATTATTAAAATAGAAAAATGGCCGTTTTTGTTTCCACAAGAGAAATCAAAATTACAATTGATTTTTCAAAGTGATTGCCTGTGGTCTTGCATTTTATCACTGGTGCCTTTTGAAGTAAAGTTTTTAGCATATTTGTAAAATGTAATTTTTAAAGATAAACAGTCATGCTTCTCAGACAAGAACAAAATGGACCACTGATTTTTCTTAACTTACTGACTAATGAAGGAGTTAGGTATTAATTCTCATTTGAATATCATTTAGGAGCTAGACCTTATAGGCACTACAATAATGCTATTAGGGTATAGTTTGATTTTGGAATTATTTACAAAACTATCCAATACACAGCAAGTCATAAAAGTTTGAGTTTTTCTGTCCTATTGAACAGAAATCTATAAGTCAAGTAAATTCACAAGTGTAGACTTGTTTATCAATAGTAATAGTACATTCCCCTTAGACAATCCTTAGGAAGCTGTTGGCATCATGTAAATCTGAGAGTTGGTGTCATGTATTTTCCTAATGCAGCTGTCTGGGGTTCTGTACCAAGTCCTTTGCAAGTTCCACAGGTAGCCTTCCCCTCCCTATCTTTCTGGGCCCCTAATGCTACCATTTGAGTACCTCTGCTGAGCTTCCCACAGGCAGTGCCCCCACCTTAACACCACACTTGAGATCCTAATACTGCCATCTGAGGACCTGTGCAGAGAACATATGTACCACACTATTAGCTCTCATCTCTACCTTTCTCTGGAACTCTAGTGTTAATTTCTGAGGGACTGTAGGAAGAAACTTATGGTACAAGAATGTTTGTCTGTGAAGTAAGAAGCCCCTCCCTGCAGTACTGAACCAGGGCCTGCTCTGTTACCAGCATTGAGTGGGCACAGATGGAACTTCAACTGTCACCCAATGGAACTAAATCTGTCAAGCCAGGGTAACAGCAAATAGAAGTCCAAAGGCCCACTCATCAAAGGTGGACCATATTCATATAAAAAGATAAAAACAATGATTTAATCCAGATGCTAAGAGCCCATCAAAAACAGCCAACACACACACATACACACACACACACACACACACACACACACACACACACACACAAGATAGATAGATAGATAGATAGAGAGAGAGAGAGAGAGAGAGAGAGAGAGAGAGAGAGAGATTAGAAGCACATCTGGTAGAGGGGAAATGCCTGGCAAACACAATCTATCATTAAATTGTATGAGAGAGAGAGAGAGAGAGAGAGAGAGAGAGAGAGAGAGAGAGAGAGAGAGAGAGAGAGAGAGAGAGGATAAGACAACAAGACAGTATGTTTTCTTCAAAAGCTATTCTACGATAATGAGAACAACTTAGATGACACTCAAGATAATGAACTAAAATTAAGGATTTGCTCTTTCTCTTGTGGTACATTCTGTATTTAGTTACATTTACACCTTTTATCTACATGGCATTGATACTGCAAGCCATTTACATGTAAATCCTGTTAAGTTTTTCCACTAGGACAGCTAGTGGTTTATCATTTTCTCACTTGATGATGTTATCATCAAGTGAGAAGTTGCCAAATACCCATTTTCTTTCATTTGTATATTTATTCATTTTTGAAAAATACAGTTTTAATGGCCATAGCTTTCTAATATATTTTGATATTTGGAAGAAAAGTTCTCTTAATTTTTCTAAATTGATAGAATTTTAAAATAAACTTATGAAGTTTTTTGGGGGGTAGAAATTATATTGGATTTATACTTTGAGGGGGCAGAGTGGGGAATGTTGAAAGGCCTGTGACATTGAATCTTCTCTTCGAATAATACGGTTTACCTCACCATCTATTCACCTTCTTTTGAAGTCTCCAGGTTAAAATTATTTTCAGTTGTCTTGTGCAGTGGTTGAAACTCTCTGACCGCTGTTATGTCCTTATGACTATTGTTCCCCACTGTAACTTTATTTCTGCAAAGGAAAGATTTGGGGATTAGAATGGGTTTTCTGTGGACATGTTCATTCCACAAACCTATCCCTTGTAAAGGTTGGTAGACTCTAGGCTTTCTGGCAGTGGATAGGTCTGTTGGGTGTGTGTGGAATGCTCCTAACATTGCTAAATGAGTTTACAAGCAGAGCAGGGGGGTGGAGTGGGGGTGGAGATTGGGGGTTTGGATGTGTACTTGGTTTGTAATTGGACTTTCATTTTAGCTATCAACCCCAAATAAGGACTCAAGACAATATTAGTTATGAAAACTTGTCCTTGACTTAGCTGTTATAACTTTAATTAACCTGTCTCTGTTAATCTACGTTCTGCCATGTAGCTCTATACAGTATGTCCTTAGTGTACCCTGTCATCTCTTGTGCCTAGATTCATCTTGAGTTTCTTTCTCCTCAGAAGTCCCACCTAGTCTCTCTTGCCTAGCTGTTGGCTATTCTGCTCTTTATTTAACCAATCCACAGTGATACATCTTCACACAGTATAAACAAGTACCCTACAATAGGTTTCACTTCTGGGATGAGACTGGCTAGGCTCTAACATCCATAAGGGACCCCAATCAAGGACACCTTCTCTTGTTTTATATTTAGGAAAGCATTCTTAAAATCCTAACTGGGGCCAAGAATTTCAACAAACTGTTCTATACACACTAGCAGATGAAGGATGCCTGACACAGCAGTGATGGGCTGTCATTTAGTTAATTACCCAAATGGCTTCCCTTTGGTTCCTTGCTTTCTCTTCTTGCCAGTTTTATGCCTAGAGATTTCTTAGTAGGAATGACTTGCATCTTTGCTGAAGTCTTCACTTTGGTTTAGTCTTGGTTTTCTCTGTTCTGTCTTATCATCTGTGATAGTTCTTGGTTTTCAACCTGACTGTAACTGGAATTAACTAGAATCCAAAAATAAAGGGCACACATGTGAGATATTTCTGTTTAATAATTGGGAAGATTTACTTTTAATCTAGATCTTTGAGTCAGGGAGACACACCTTTCATCCAGATCTTTAATCCAGATCTAATCCTGGGCCACACCTTCTGCTGGAGGCCTTCTTTGCAATGCTTGCTCTTGCCTTGCTAGCAAGTGCATTCCTTCACTCTCATTAGAGACTACTTCAGGATTCCAGCATCTACTGGACCAGCTGAAACATCCAGCCTCATGGAATGAGCAACCACTGAGTTCTAGGACTTTCCATTTCTAGCCAGCTATTATTATATTATATGGGCCACAGCTTGTAAGTCATTGTTATTCTCTCTCTCTCTCTCTCTCTCTCTCTCTCTCTCTCTCTCTCTCTCTCTCTCTCTCTCTCTCTCTCTCTCTCCTATAAAGCTGTGTTATCCTAGAGAGCCCTGTCTAATATATCATCATTATGACCAGTTCTCTGTCCAGACTTTCTGAAAGCCATCTGCATTTCTGAACAAACTTTTCTTGTTTTACTCCTACTATGATTTATCTCTATTAGTATGGATTTCCAGTCTTTCCAATGAAATGTTTGCATATACGTGAGTATGTATAATCAAGGGGAGAGCATCAGAGCAGAAAAATAAATTGAAAATATTGCAGTTGGTCACATCCTGTTATTTCTGTAAAAGAAAGTACAATTTGTGTATTTTGGAGTAATTTGGCATCTCTCTGAACCTTTTGCTTTGGGGTATGGTTTCTTGCATCTCTGGCTGGTCTTGAACTGGTGTGTGTTATTTAGCTAAGCATGACCTTGAACTCCTGATCTTTCTGTCTCCACCTCTTGTTTACCACCACAGTTTTAAGTGATATTGAGATTAAATCCACAGCTTTGTGCATGCTAGACAACTACTCTACCATCTGAATTGTATCCCCAGACCCACTTTCTTCTATATCTAATGATTTTATCAGTTTACTTTTCATTGTGGTGTAGGATCTATTTTCCATTAGTTTAATCATGTTAATATTAGACTTCAGATTTTCTTCTTTATTGGGCATTTTTTCCCCCACAATCAACTCAGGATCATGTTTTCTGTGCCCTTTCATGAGAAACAAATCACTATATCCACGACATTCATGCTATATGTGTTTTTCATTCTGTCGTCATTTTGATCACCTGTTGGATCTTGAGTTCTTCTGTACAGGAGACATTTGCTAAGAGTGGGAGTATTGATCTTCTCAGGAAAAAGTATAGCAATTGGTTTTCCAATACCAAATGATCATTTCTGAAGACCTATGAACATACATGCAAGTAACATACAGACTAAGTCGGCAGTATTTGTGCATTTAGGAATGCACACACACACACACAATTAAAGAGAGATATGAATTTGAAAGAGAACAAGTGGTGAAGGCATACATGGGAGGGTTTTCAGAGAGAAAAGGAAACAGGAAAATAGAGTTAATATACTATAATCTCAATAAATAATATATATATATATATTTAAAAAGTCTCTTAGGAAGAGGGGCCTTTAATTGAAGAGTTGCCTCCATGAGACAAATGATTGACATGGGAGGAGCTGGCCTGTTGTGAGTGATCCCACCCCTGGACAGGTGGTGGGATCAGAAATGTAGCTGAGCAAGCCAGTAATCAGTTTTCTTCCATGGCCTTGGAACTCAGGAGGAGTTGGGGAGATGGTTTAGTCTGTAAAGTGTCTACCAGGCAACCACGGAGACCTGAGTTTTGATTCCAGGCACCCACAGAAAAGCCAACGCAGCATCTTTAATTCCAGTGATAGGAGAGAGGGGAGAGAGACATGTGGATCCCTGGAGTTCACTGGATAACCAGCCTAGCTGAATTAGCAAGCTGGGAATAATGCATGACTACATCCTACTGCCCAGCTCCCTTTCTTCACTTACACAAACTAAGTCCCAGCTAGGGAATGGTGCCACCACAGAGGGCAGGTGTTTTCACTCAACTGATGCCATCAAGATAATTTCTCATAGGCATCTCCAAAGCTTAAAGGTGATTCTAGATTCTGTCAAGCTGACAACAAATGCTAATCATTATACAAACTTACAAAGCACCAGGTAAATATTAACTTCTGACTTCAGACTTTTGATAAGCTCACAAATAGACAGTATTTTTGAACAGCAGATTGTAAATTATCTAGATTTATTTTATTCTTTGGATGTATATGTGTTTATTTGCATGTATATGAATACTTGCATGTGAGTGCACATGTATGCACTTCTAGAAGAGAACTGAACAGGTTTGTGTGTGTGTGTGTGTGTGTGTGTGTGTGTGTGTGTGTTGTGTAGATAGCCTTGGTGTACCTCAGCTTGGTTGTGTTAGTAAGGATTTTCATTGTTGTGAAGAGACACCATGACCATGGCAACTCTTATAACAAAAACATTTAATTGGGATGGCTTGCTTACAGTTTCAGAGATTCAGTTCATTATCATCGTGACAGGAAACATGGCAGTGTGCAGGCAAACATGGTGCTGAGCTGAGAATCCTATATCTTACAGGCAACAGGAAGTTGACTGACAGTCACAAGGAGGGAAGTTGAGTAAAAGAGACCCCAAAGCCCACCCCCACTTCCTCCAACAAGGCCACATCTCCTAATAGTACCACTCCCTTTGGAGGCCATTTTCTTTCAAACCACCACACTGTCCTTGACTTATATGCTCAATTGATCAACCAGCCTCAGCTTCCTGAACAGTTGGACTATAGTTGTGTTAGCCACCAGGCTCAGCTCAGAACAATCTTTATGGTAACCTTATGATTCTTTGCTATGGAGAACTCTTTTGGGCTTTGATGTATAGTCTGTTTGCATTCCTAACACTTGTTAGTAAGCCCTATCAGAGTCAAGCCCTCTTACTGTGTTTTGCCTGAGAAAGTCTAGTGCTCTAGGGAAATGATAATTCGAACTGGAGTATAATTAAAGAAGCAACAGGACTGAAATGGCCATTATTTGGAAGTCAGGGAGGAGATGGAGGAGAGAGAATGAAGACTAATGGTACAATGCTATCTTGAAGCAGAGTTTCTGGCTTTGCTTGAATAATACATAAAGCGGTAATTAAGATTTAAGATGATGCTCATGGGAAATGTTCTTTTCAGCCAGAATTCAATATTTCTTGTGGTCATTAAAGGCAAGATGATCAATCTCCTTTTCACTCAGTGTTGGAAGTAGAGGAGTGGTAACTGAAACCACAGAGAAATTGCTGAAGCATTTAAAAAGAAGAAAGGAGCCTGCTGGGAGTGGGTGGTGCCGGAGGAATAGACTGGAGAGTCCCATTAGTTGAACTCTAAGGCAAATCCTAAAGAACTACAAGTTTCTAGTGTGTGGAGAGAGATTTGAACTTGGAAATTCTTTCTCTAAACGTTGGCTCAAGTACTTTGCAACCTACCAATCTATATGATTGCACATAGATTTTAGGCTTCAGATCTGCTCAATATGGATTATTCAGGCTATGCAGATTGAGTGCAGACAGTCAACTGCATAGATCCTGCATGAGTGGATGTCAATCCACATTTTTCAGGAGAGTTCAGAGAAGATTGTGAGAAGTGGAGATTAGAGTTGTAAAAATTCAGCACACACTCACTTCTTTTTGTTTGCATACATGGGAGTAAATTGAGGCAGCTAGCTACAAACTACAGTTCAGGTTCTGTCTCAGCTGTGAGCCACCTGGCCACTCTGCCCAGTGCAGCCCAGGGATTTCCAGCTGATGCTCTGTTCAGGGTTGACTTATCATCTCTGTCTTTTTCAGGCATTTTCTTATGGCATACCAGCTTCTGATGTGCTGTGTAATTGAAAAGAACCATAGATGCATTGTGTGTGTGTGTGTGTGTGTGTGTGTGTGTGTGTGTGTGTGAGAGAGAGAGAGAGAGAGAGAGAGAGAGAGAGAGAGAGAGAGAGAGAGGTATGGGCCCATGTGTGTATGGTTGTTGGAGGCCAGAGGTTAACAATGAGCTCACCCTTGATTTCTCTCCACTTTATTTACTGAGTCAGGGTTTCTCACAGCCAGAAGCCCATTGATTTGAGTTGTCTATTTAGCCACTTGCCATGGGATCCTCTGTCTCTTGTCTTCCAAGAGCTGTGCTGTCAGTTGGACTGCCATGCTTACCTGGCTTTTACATCTGTGCTGGGGATCCAAATTCCAGTTCTCACACTTACACTGAAGTCCTAGCAACATCTTCCCAGCCCATGGATGATATTTATGGCCTAGGTTAAGAAGGAAAGAATATTTTTGACTCAGCAAGCTAGGCCTTTATTTTAGCCATCTCTCAAGCCTTAGATCCCTTGTCTTGTTCCTTCAGTCTATGTCTGATTTCTGCCAACATCATGCTGTTTCATGACCTCTTTTCCTTCCATTTTAATGGGTATATATATTTTTTCTTATTCACTCTTTTCCTGAGGTGGATTCCTTTTACTATTGTAGATTTATGTGGACTCTGCTTCATTACCCTGATCTGCTCAGGCCAAAGACTGTTTCTTGACTGCTAAAATGCCAACTGTGATGGGTATTCTTGGTTCTCAACTGACTACAGGTGGAATCCACTATAACTCAGGCTGGGTACACCTTAATTAGATCATTTGAAGCAAGAAGACTGTGGTAATTTGAGTGTAATCGGCCTCCATAAGCTCATAGGGAATGGCCCTATTGAGATGTGTGGCCTTATTGAAGGAAGTGCATCTCTGCATGGGCAGGCTTTGAGGTCTCTTTTGCTTAAGCTTTGCTCAGCGTCATAGCCACTTCCGGTTGCCTTCTGATCAAGATGTAGCAGCACCATACCTGCCTGAACACTGTCATGCTCCCTGCCACAATGTTAATGAATATTCCTCTGAACTGTAAGCCACCATCTCAATTATGTTTTCCTTATAAGAGTTGCCGTGGTCATGGTGTCGCTTCACAGCGATGTAAACCCTAACCAAGATAAAGACCTACCTATAATCCATATCTTTTGAGGTGGGAAAATCCACCCTTAATCTGGGCTATATCTTCTGCTGGCAGCCTGCATAAAGGTCATGAAGAAAGAGTTCTTGCCCTTTGCCTGATTGCCCTCACTGTTGCCTGCAAGTTTATTCCTTCACTGGCACTAGAGTTTTCTTTGGGATTCTTGCACACAGTGAAGACCAGCTGAGACATCCAGCCTCATGAGCTGAGCAACTACTGGGTCCTTGGACTTCCTATTGGTAGACAGCCATTGCTGGACCAGCTGGACCATAATCTATAAGTCACTCTAATAAATCCCCTATAAAGGTATTTATTCTATCAGCTCTGTTCCTCTAGAGAACTCCGCCCAATGCACCAGTTTCCTGGTCCATGTGTTTGCTTCCCAGTCTCAATGAGGTTTCAGCAGCCTGCCCTCAATTACCTACCAGATCCTGGTGTTTTTGTATCTCATTCTCCTGTTCACCACTTTGCTTTTGACCTAGAGTTGTCTATTTCTGAGTCCCTGATCTTGCATTTACATGGAGTTTTGGTATCAGCTTTCTCTGGATGCTCTTTAGATGTAAGGATTTTAAAGTCATCTGGACAAGAGTTTCTTAATGTACTTACGGATTACCTGAGACTCTTGTTAAAATACAGATTCTGTTTTAGTGTATCTGGGGTGCGTCCTTAGGTATACATTCATAACAGCAGTGTTGGTTAGTTTTTGTCAATTTGACACAAACTGTAGTTACCTGGAAAGAGGGGGCCTCAACTGAGTAATTGCTGACATTGGATTGACCTGTGGACATTTTCTTGATTACTGATTGACATGGGAGGACCCAGCTGAGGATGCACAGTGTTATCCCTGGTCAGGTGGGCATGGGCTACAAAAGAAACAGTTAAGCAAGTCAGGGGAAGCAATTGAGTAAACTATGTTCTTCCATGGTCTATGCTTTAGTTTCCGCCTCTAGGTTTGTGACTTGAGATCCTGCCATGGGCTATCCTGTTAGTTTTGACCAGTGGCTTGTTTGTTTTTTATTACACCAGAATGCAAGCTAGGACAGTAACTAACACCTCTGATTGACTGTGATTATTGTGCTGTCGTAGTCACATTGTACTAAATTGGTGATATTTTAAGCCAGCTGATACTACTTGCCCTTTGCCTACCTGCCAAGTATAAGATGTAAGAGCAAAGACTCAGAGCACACCAACACCATTATTTCCTGAACCTGAGTTTTATTAAATATGCTGAAGCTTGATTACACATGTGCAGACTAAATGATCATTGTTAGATTACTTGCCCATTTCAAGGAGTCTAAAAATAATCAAGGCACCCATTGTCATCAATGTTATCTTGAACGTCTTCCTTAATTATTGTCTGGCCTTTAAATTATAAATGATTATAAGCGAATCTTTTAAAACTTTTATCAATTAAAATTTTGTGGAGTTGATAGTTAACATTAAATTCATAGTTGTGAGGTAATCTAATAAGGTATAGAAATTAACATATATTATAATTCCAATAGGAATCACTTACATGCCTGCTGGTAAGAACCCCACTATATAATTCTCATGAGCTCCATAATTGGTGCTTTTTAATGTCATTTGAAATTTGCCACCTAAATGTGGCAGTGGGTGGGGCCAGGAACTGTGGTTTATTTTCTGCCTGTTTTTATGGTACTACATTAAAGCTGGAGCGAGGCACTGGTGCACAAAGAGTGCTTTTGATTATTGATTATTGTGACTTCTACACCCTCACAAAGATGCTGCAACCCGAAATCATAGTACCTGTGAATAGGACCTCTATTTTGAAGGCTTTTTGCAGAAAATGAAGTTCTAGTTTAATTAGAGTGGGCAGTTTTGTTATTTAAATCTGGAACTTGCCCTAAGGACATATGTATGAAAGGCTGTTCCTCTATGCTGTGATGCTAAGGGTAGAATCTGGAATCCTGATTGTCTTAACCTTATCAGTGTATTAGTCTATTGCTTGGTTTATATTTTAATGGGATATTAAGAGGTGGTAGAAACTTTAGCAGATGGAGTGTAATTAGCTGAAGCTATAAGTGTGACTGAATGTTCTATTTTGTTCCCTCTTGTGATGGCTAATCTTGGTTATCAACTTGCCTAGGTCTGGAATCAACTAAAACCTAAGCTGGAGTCCAGCACCTTCACTTCCCCCTTATTGACTGACAGGTTATCATTTTGAATCTGTATGTGATGCCATCAAGTGGCACTTTACCTCAGAAAGAAGTTATTTTTAATTTTTTTCTCAGTATGTGGTTGAGAACTCTACAATGTATCCATGAATTACATTGCTTTTACATTTTTAAGCTTATCTACACAAAATATCTTACAAGTTTGTGGTGACATTGTTTCTCTTTTAAAAGGAAGTCTGTTCACCGATTTCATGTTACAGATTCAGTGACTGAAGTGACAGGCTGATTGATGTGTGTGGCAGACACTGAAGCTCTTCAAATGTTGCATTTCTTTTCCTATACTTCCTAGACCCTTTGTAGTCAGATGGTTCTAGAAATTGCATTTTCTATCAGTTTAGGCAGAAAGCAAAACACATGCAAGTTCCCAGAGAAGCCACCATACTTTTCAGACAGCATAGTTGCAGGATGATAGATTCCCTTGTACTGGATTTTCCAGTGCTTGTGTGACACTGGTATCTGCAAACTCATGAATGAAACATACTTTGAGGGAGAAATAAGTGTGTAAAGCCACAAGGACACTGTTCTAGTTTGTTATGCTTTCCCTCAGTCATTGTACGTGCCCTCTAGACAAAGTAAAACAAAAGAATGTCCTGTTGTGTGCAGGGTGAGTCACTCCCTTCTTAGTGGCAAGTAGTTAGAGGATGTGCTCACCCATACTTTTACATTGGTCTTAAGTTGAAATAGCTTAGCCATTTCTTTAATGACATGGCAGGATTCAGGATGTGCTCTACCTCCAACATATGGCAACTTGGTGCTGGAGAAACAGCAATAAGGCAAGCACCCTTTGCTGACCTCACTCTACCCTTCTTCCCTAAGCAGACCATAGAACCTAGAGATGACTCTTCAGCCTCTATCTAAAGTAGTTCTGACTACCTCACATGGGAGAGGGCTCTCTAATCCTGAAGGAGAAGAACATGCTTGTCTTCAGAGTCACAGAGACACCAATAGCAACCTGCACCAGTAGGCTTGGATAAGTCTCCTGTTCTTTGTCTCCATTATGTCATGTTGCCTTTGGTCTTACTCCACAACTGTCTCCTTTTGCCATATAAACATGCACATTGCTGGTTTTCCCTGAAGACACCCCATCACATGCTGCTTATAGTAAACAAACTTGAATGTTTTTCTCTTGTTAATCTACCTTCTACTATAAGGACATCACTTATGAGCCTGGCAGTGTTTCTCCTGAAAGTTGTACTGAAAGACCCACTGTATCCTTAGACCCCTTTCTCTGAGAGACGAAACAGTGACCACTGGATGCAAGCACAAGAGGATATTTATTGCTCACACAGGAACCTGTGGGTGCTTCAATCTTTTGGGAGACTGAGTGCGCCCAGGCCAAAACTTCAGAGAATTATATATGGTTTGGGCAGCAAAAAGCAGGCTTATAGAAGCAAATGCAATGCATGATTACAGGGAATTCATTGGTTCACTCAAATAAAGCGGTTGGGGTCAGTCTGGGGCAGAGTTGTTTGTTCAGATCGGGTACAAGGAATTCAGTTATGACTATTTTAGCACTCTGGTGTTACAATAAGACATTTCAAGGATTTTCTGTTCTCAGATAGCCCTGCTGCTTGCAGACATTTCAAGGATTTTCTGTTCCCTCTTGTACTTGTCCCCATCTTGACCCTTTGCAAAAGCAGCTCAAGCAGGAAAAATGCATAGTGGGGGTCTTTCAGTACTAAAACCTGTAAACGATATAATCGCCAATGTTTAATAATTGCGACTCAGCTCCAGGATTCTGGGAGACAGATGGAATGGCATCTGCGGGACCATCTATCTCATGAGATGAACTCACCCCACACTCACTTTTCTTTCTTTAGTTATAAGATATAGTCCCAAACATCATGGTGAAAGAGAAGAAGCCAGGCACAGAAAGAGAAATGTTATATGGTTTTACTATATGAAAGATCCAAAACAGGTCAATCCCCAGAGACGGCAGCATGGTAGCTAACCTGAGCTCCAGAGGGGAGACAGTGAGGAGCATAGTGGATCCAGAACTTCTGTGTGATGAAAGAGCAGCTTTGGAGGTGGAGATGGAGGGCAGTGGGAGAGAGTCAGAAATGTGTACTTCAAAGCTGTTCAGATGACATGTTCTACAACATAACAAACAAGGAGAACAAAAGCAAAAGGAAACCCATCCAAAGGGTCTGGAAAGAAACAGTTCAGTAATGGCTAGCCCCAGGGGTCGGAGGACTTGCTAAATTACAGACAGCTTGAGGACCTGAGCTTTAGTTTGTTACCACAGGCCCTGCCATGTCTGTTAGAGTCTCTTGAATGCAGTTAGAACTCAGTGAATCCTAGCTGAATTGAGTTAAATGATAGCCCACAGGATCTCTCTGTTTAACTCATCCTTGGAGAAGGCAAACAAGTGGCCTTTCTGATCCAATCAAACTCTGGTCCTCTGAAAGATCCTCTGAAGCGCTCCCAACCTCTGTACTACCTACCATCTCTCTACCCTCAAGTGTTCCACATTTAAAAAAATAAAGTTGATCACTGATGAGGCATACATTTATTTATTTACTTAAAAGGTAGACTTTATCAACCAGGTCTCACTAAATACCTCCTTTGTCTCAACAGCTTAGCAATTTTTTCTTTTTACTAGTTTTTTTTTTTAAAGTATATAACTGATATCCTTGCCTTTGAACTTGAACAGAACAGATAAACAAAAGGACTCAGATTGGCAGGAGACCAGGGTATGTTTTTCTCCCTGTTATTTAGCCAAACTGATAATGGAGGGTGCTGGTGCTCAATGAGCTGGTGTACGGATGTCAAGTGCAGGAGGGCTACCGACTCTACACAGCATGTAAGCAGGTAAACCCACTGACAATCTGTGCAGCTTCTATGATGCATCTGATGACTCTGTTTTTCATGAGCTAACATCCAAAGGCTGTTAGAAAACAAGCTTGGATGGCCAGAGATGGAGATTCTATTAACCTAAGTGGGTTTGGGAGTGTCCAGAGCTGCCGATGATTACTGTGTTACTGAGGTTGTTGTTTTTAAAAACACATGAATGTAGCTTATCTGATTCAAAGCCCAGGGTGGCTTTTTTGCTATGACACCTCCCTTTACCTTTCCTCCCTTTAGTTCCCTTTCCTACCTGGCACATTTCTTTTCTTCTTTCTTCTGATAGCATCAATTTAACCTGGCTACACAGTACAAATAAGAAATGTGCTTCATTTCCCCAACTGGCAATCTCTAGAAGTGTTAGGAATTTTTCCATTTGGAACCCCGGAATCAGAACCACCAAGTCATGTGCAGAAAGGCTCAGGTTAAAGGGCACTGCCAATGGATAAATCAGTATTAAACCATATTAAATCCTTAGTAAGTTTTATCACATCTTATACTCTCTGAGACTATAAGTTTTGTGGTATGATGTTTTCTAGTTAGGCAATAACCCACTCACTTTGCCCTTCTTTTGGTACAGTTTAAAGTGACTATTTAGAAGGTATGTATGTATGTAAGATTCAAGACAGATGGTGGAAGAGATATGAGAGGAGGTATAGGCTCTTTTATCTTTTCATAGTGCCTTTTTTTCAATACTTTGAAATCATGCAAATATATTATTTATTAAATTTAAATGAAATAAAATAGAAATATAAAATAAATCAAGGGTTAATGATCAAATCATCAAATTTCCTTAAGTTTTAATAAACCATGATAATTGTGGTTCTATCACAATTTCATATTGTACATTGAGAAGATAGTTTGCAAAACTGGTACAATATTGAAGGCTGCTGCTCAAGTTTTTATACTAACTACATTGGAAAGCTTTCACACACCCCATTCATTGATCATAGGTATTTCTAGTACTGCTCTTAATTTACATTTTTCAGAGTTAAAAATGCAAATTCTGTCTAGATAGAACCCAGTACTATTTTGACATCATTTTCAATATTGTGGTTTTTCAACAGGAACTTGTAATTCTAATTGGAAAACCAATTACACATGAACCCCTCTGCTCCTGCCCTTCATTAAGATTTCTTCTGAGAGTTCTGTGTCTTAAAAGGTGATAGTGGTTTTGACGAGTGACTGTCAGAAAAATCCGGATGGCTCATTGAGAATTGTGTGAAATTTGTGAGGAGTCAAAGATGGTCTTTGGTCTCAGAGGAATGATTCTGTAAAGGTTGTGATTGGAATTAAGGACTAACAAATAGGAAATTGGCAAAAAGAAATAGAAATTTGTTAAAATAGGATAATGGCAACTGATTCTACCAGGTTTTGACAGGAATGCAGTTTCTTTTTTCTTTTTATAGTTTTTAGATAGTGGAGAGAGAGAGAGAGAGAGAGAGAGAGAGAGAGAGAGAGAGAGAGAGAGAGAGAGAGAGAGAGAGAGAGTCAGCTCATGAGGCTATGCTAGACTAACCAGTATGAGAAAGTAAACCTGTATGCCTTACCTTTGTAGTCTAAGGAGAAATTAGATTCAGATAACTGAAAACAAGTGTGTTGCAGAATGTTTGTTTAACTATACAAAGATGTGTTGCATTTGCTTATGTTGGGGCATATTTGTTTAACTATGTGAAGATGGGTTGCTGATTTACCTTGCCTGCTGAAAGTATCTGGTTGTCCTAATAAAAAGAGGAATGGCCAATAGCGAGGAAGGAGGTATAGGTGGGACTTCTGGGCAGAGAGAGTAAGTAGGAGGAGGAATTTAGACTGGGGGTTGGGGAGAAAAGAGATAACCTGGAGATGCCAGGGCCCAGCCAGAGGATGTGTAGAAGGCAGGAGAGTAGGACACACAAAATGAAAGAAAGGTAAAAAGCCCCAAGGCAAAACATAGATGCTAGAAACAGTTTAAATTAATTTAAAAGAGTTGGTGGGACAAGCCTAACTAAGGCGAAGCATTCATAATTAATAATATGCCTCAGTTTCTTTATTTGGGAGCTGTTTGGGGGCCCAAAGAAAATTTCAACGACACAAAGCCAAGCCATTTAGACTTCATTAAAAAAAAAACAATTTATTACCTTTTATTTTATTAAATCCGAGTTTAGAAAGAAATCATTAATTCTCAAAGTACTGCTGCCTAAACTTACAATTATGTAATAATGCCTTTTGATGATATTTATAGCTTAGCTGGGGTCCTCAAATATATCCTTACTCCTGATCTCATTGCTCTCTATATGTTGTGTGATTTCACAGAGAATATATTCTTTCTTTCCCTCAATAGTGTTTTTTAATTCAATTAATATTATTTGACATTTACTCACATCTTTCAGATGTAAGTAGTTATCCAATTTCTCATCAACATTAAATCCTATTGCATATTCAACAGCGTTTTTTTGAAACTGTTCCCCATCTGTTAGGCATACCCTCAGTTGGCTGCCTCAGTGTAATTCTTTGCTTATGAGCCTTTCTCTTTGCTCATAATCATTTTGTTTTTTTTCCCCTTTGTAAACTGACAAAGGTTGACATTTTTATATTGGCATATGGGATGGAAACTTCTAAAACTTGGGTATTTGGTTTTCCTTTGTGGTTAGAGAAGTGGTTGTTGGATTGAAATTCTATTTATTCATCATTGATTCTGGTAGCTGGGTGCCTGCTTTACACAAAGGAATGGCATAGCATAAGCCCTGAGTCTGAGAAGTCATGGAAACCCTGCTGTGGAGACTTTGCATGGAAAGTTGAAATAACTTCTGGGAAAATACTCTTAGGAGGAGAAATTTGGACACTGCTTAAGAGTCTGCCACTATGTTTCTTTCTCATCCCCGTGGATGTATATCTGTAGCTTTGATGAGAGATAGGTAATGACAGGGAAATCCACAGACAAAAGTCACTGTTGCAGGTAGTGGGGAGAGGTAGAGTTGTCTTATAGATACCATTTGTTTTGCATAATTCAGGGCATATAACCTGGTGGCCACAGTGTTAGAAATCAAAGATGAGCTAGTGTTTGCACAGCAGTTAACAAGATCTTAGCTTGAGTTGTGGAAGAAGATTTCCTGGGGTCTTCCAGAATTAAGTGTGAAAGATTTTGCTGGAAGTAAGAGGGAAATTTGAGAGCTTGGAGTAGAATAGTTTTTAAGCTGAGCCTATTGTCATGAAAAGAAAATTGAATCATGGCATCCATTTTTCAGTATCAGATACAGACTGGGCTGGGCTACAATGGTTGATATGTAGAAAGATGTGAAAAAGGACTCCCTTAAAAACTGGATTTGGGGAATGAGATAATTAATTGTCATTAGCATTAGTGCCAGGTAACAAACTTTGAACTGTTCACTAACAGTAGTAGCAATTATCTTAGAATGGTTTCAGTGGATGTTGTAGTGAGCTCCAAGTGTACAGGGAAGTTATGTGGTTTCTTGAGGAACATCTGACATAGATTCATGTCAGTACCTTAGACCTAGAGTATTCCCAGAGACTTGACTGAGCAGATTCTCCAGATGGGATCATTTAGGTTCTCGGAGCAGAGAAGACACAGTGCATGCTATTCAGATAGCATGTGCATTTTTAAAGTTGGCAGGCATCGAGGGCCTAAGTGCAGACTTCTCTTCACAGCTGAAGTTCTCAGCTACTAGAACATGGCACCTGACTTTCAGATTCATGTGAAGAAGTGCTTAGAGCTCCAACTAGCTGATGAATAAGTGAACAGCTGTGGGTCTCTAATGCTCTGGTCCAAGTTTGTGAAGTGGGAAATCCTGACAGGAAGCTGATTTTCACTGGCCTGCTGCACACGTATAAGTTTCTCTTCTTCACAAGCAAGATTTTGTGGCACCCGATTTAAGCGCTCTGAACAGGAAGCTAGGAGTTATCAGATAGAACAATCTAGTCTGTAACAATCATTTTCTGTACTTCCTGACCCCAGGTCCAGAGGTTTGTAGCATGAAGTTCTAATTGGTCTTAGTAATAAAAACCCAGAGTCAGATATTAGGGGGTGAAAGCCGAAAGATCAGAGAAGCAGCCAGCCACTAGAATTCTTATCTCTACAAAACTCTCCAGACTGAAAAGAGACTGGGCTCCTGTCTCTTCTCATCTTGTATTCCTCTCTCCAACCAGCCATATCACTTTCTGTCTGTCTGTCTGTCTGTCTGTACAGACCTCCAGACCTCTATGGTTAACTAGTGGCTAGCTCCACCCTCTGATCTTCAAGCAAGCTTTATCTTATAGTATAAATGAAATATTACCACAGAGGTTACTTCATGTGTGAGAAGGGATTTATTTTCTTTGTGGTTATTTCCTACAGGTCATAGTATGCTTAGAAAAAATAGCTGAATCTACTATAACATTATGGATTTTATATTTATTGAAAAGTAATAGAAGTGCAGAAGCTGAGAAACTATTGTTAAAATGTTATAGGAATGGTTGAGCAGTCAAAGACATTCTGTGCCTTAGTTTGACTATTCTTTTTGGCTATGAATCTTAGCCATGACTATCTCACTACAGGGGTAGTGAGTCTTTCTTTTCTACATTTTCACTCATCCTTCCCAAACTTGTTAGCTGAGAAACTACTATGGGGGCTAAGAAGTGTATTTTGTATGTGCTCCTGTAGAGGGAGTAGTTATTGGAAACAAGGGAGATATGGTCTCTGCTCAGTCAGGACTAAACACTTTGGAAATGGCCACTCAGTAAGCCTTTCAAGCACAGGGCTAGATAATTTTAGTTGGGCATGTTAAAAACTAAACAGTATCATGTTTTGAATATATCTCATCATACAGTATTTGAAATATGTCAACCTAGAAAGGAAATGATTATAATTGAGTTGGTATATTTTCAAGGAATTTTATAATTTAACAGTCTGTTATGTAATTCATCATTAGAATTGTGTTTTTGTAAAAAAAAAAATAAACATTTGATTTTCCACCCTATACATGTTCCTTCTGCTCAGTGTTTTTATTCCTCCATCAAAAAGATCCCAGTATCTTACCAGGTCCCAGGTCCTGGTCTGGTAAGTACATCTCCGGGTTCATGTGTGGAATAAAGCCGTTGTCCCCTTGTAGTGCTCTTAGGAAATGCCGGGGACATTAGGACAGAGGGCCTTATGGGAAGCTTTTATGTCATCAATGAAGGGCAGTATAGGACCTTAGTCTCTCTTCTCTTCCTCTGTCATTTGCTTCCTAGCCATGAGCTGAGCAGTTTTCTATTGTGTACACTGTCCGCCATCGTTACCATCACCTCTACTGGAGACCGAAGGGGAGGAGCCCAGTTGATCATGAGCTGAGACTTTCGTAGCAAACCATTTCTCTCTCTATAAATTGATTGCCTCCAGTTTTTAGTAACAAAGTTTACCAACACTAAACAAACAGTAAATAACAATATTTATGTAACAGGTATTGTTGAGCAGTATGACAGAAGAAGAACAGGTATCAGTATCAGGCATGACATTTTCAAACACAATCTGAAACAAAACCATTTGCAGGGCTCTATGCCGTGCCAGGGGTCCTGGGTTGAAGTTTCTGACCCTATAGTAGCCATGCTGATGGGTGTCTGGGGTCTCAGTTTACAGTTTATGACCAATGTTTAATTGTACTGATGGTGACTGGGGTCCCGGGTTGCAGTTTCTGACCCAGTGTTAGCCATGCTGATGGTGACTGGGGTCTCAGGTTGCAGTTTATGACCAATGTTAGTTGTACTGATGGTGACTGGGGTCCTGGGCTGCAGTTACTGACTCAGTGTTAGCCATGCTAGTGGGTTGCCTTGAGTCTCCTCCCTACCCTGGTGTCTGTTCTTTACTTTGAAAGTGAGTGGGTTGGACTAGGTGATTTGCAAATCTGTTCCTGTGCTCAAATCTATGATTGTGTAATTCCTTGCTTGGAACATATGGGTAATTTGAATGATGGGAATTTGAATGAGGCTCATCAAAATTTGGAAAATACTATCTCTTTTTATGCCAGAGTAAGCATCGTGGGAGAATATGTGACATTCTCTTAATTTTATCAGGGTAGGTATTTCTTGGTGCAAGCAAATGTATTTTTAAGGTCCTGCAAATGCTTTACTGGCATTTCCTCCAACTCATAATGTATTTCAGAAGGGACATTTATCCCCCATACATCACTTGCTCTTTTGTTGATGGTTTTGTTTCCTAGGAAACCAGTGACCAATTAGGCTTCTCCACAGACTTGGGAAGATACCCTTCACTTGTGTTTTTATGTGTCTGTCACAGGGGTAGGATGTTCTCTGTCTGGTTCACACTGTGACTGACTCTCAACTCAAGGATTCTTTAGTCTTGAGAAATTAATGTTTTTAGTTTTGAAAAGTCAGTATGTCATATACCAAAGACAAATAAGGGCTGGAAATCAGTTTGGCTATTCATACAGCCATCCATCATGTTTGTAGAAGTGCAATTGAAATGGGATTTTTGTGCACGAATGCCGGGAGGAACTGGGTTCTTTTCATCTGGGAACTTCCTTTCAGTGACATTAAAGGTTACATCGCCACACAATCATATTACTACAGTCACTTACCAGTTAATAACAGGACTGTGGTTTGGGAAACACATTTGTAGGCAATTTCATTATTGTGTGAACATTATAGAATATGGCTACTCAAACGAGGATAGCTACATCATCAAGGGGTAAAAGAAGCTTTGGGTCCACTACTGTATATGTGTTCTACTGTTGATGTATGCTGAACTATGTAGCCATACACAATGCTGAAAGCCAAATGGCTAATAAAGTCTCATGTAGCTTTATTACCTACATATCTGCATGGCTTGCTTGCACATATTGGATTCAGTGCACATGGAAGAAAGCTCTGCTTCCTGTTTTGTGTGACAGCTGTAAAGTGTGATGACATTTCTGTTTGCCATTCAGAAGGTGGAAATAGTTTCATCATTTCTCCTGCAGTTCTCCCAGCCTACAAATGGTGGCGCTGCTAGCCCATTTTATTTCCCTCTTGCAAAGCCAAAGCACAGGGCGTTCACCTGTCGGGATCGTTAATAAGGTTTACAACAAGGCAAAGGGAAAGACAATGCCATTCAGCACCATGACTCAGGACATGAGCTGAATCTTCCTAAGGTCAAGGGAAGAGCTGCCAGTGTCACTCAGGCTCACACCCACAGATGTTCCGCAGGGTTACCTTCACCTCTTGGTGAAACAGTGTTACTTTTTCAGGAAAGAGTCAGACTCTGGCTTTAGCTGAAGGGTCCCTCCAAGCTGATCCTTGGAGGTAGGTCCAAGGTTTATTTAATTAACTTCGGAAAGCTCTCTGGGATTCAAAAGGCGCAAACCAGGTCAGGGAACACATGAACTAACTCAGACAGAGGAAGAAGCCCAGACAAGAGAAATGGATTCTACACGCCAAATCTTAGGGAAAGAGAAACATGTGGTCAGTGGGGAGTGGAGGCATTTAAGTACAACACTAGGGGATCTGACTTCTGCTCCCTGGGATGGTCTTGGATGGTCCAGCTGGAGAACCGAGACCCCTGTTTCTTTCCTCTCAGGGCTTTCCACTTAATCCAACAAATTGGGCTTCATTCCTCCTCCAGGCTGGAGTTTAAGAGAGGGGAATCCCTCAGATCAGTCTCATCGGTTCTGCTTCAGTGAAACATGATTATTTCTGGCCATTTCCTAGTGTGTGTGTGTGTGTGTGTGTGTGTGTGTGTGACAGAGAGAAAGAGAGAGAGAGAGAGAGAGAGAGAGAGAGAGAGAGAGAGAGAGAGAGAGAGAGAGAGAGAGAGAGAGAGAGGAGAGAGGACTGACGTCAGTAGTGCTGTTCTACCACTACCAAATAGTCAGGATAATAGTAACGATAATAATAAAATTTTGACCGCTTTGAAGGCAGACCCTGCTGCTAGTTTTAAATTACAGGCAATGTTCTCTCTCCTCTCTCTATTGAACAATAAAAAGGAAGACTACAAAAGGCAGGCTGGGATGAAGTATGTAGCTCATGCTCGTGCGTGGGCGGGATCGTCTGGGGAGTGTTTCCAGGGAACTCTGGCAGAAAGGCTGTGTTTGCAAAGGGCTTCCCCCACGCTGCACTGGGGCAGGGTAACAGATGGTCTCTGTACTGCAGAAGGGAAAATACCTTTTGTGTTCACCAATGTCCTTCACTGCAGGCAAGCAAATAGCAGGGCCTTGCAGGCACCCCTTCTGCTCCCGAAGGCCTCCTCGGTCACGAGGCATCAGATTTTCTCTGTAAGAATAAAAATAGCCTCTTCACAAACGTCTGCACGTGAAAGCCATCAGGCTCCAAGAGTGCCACATCCCCGTTTAGAGAGCTGCTTCTGCCACGCTTGAGTGAAAAGCCAAAGGCATTTCCTTTGTGAGACTGTCAGAAATTCGCAGCCCCCCCCCCCATCCCCTACCAGGCTGACCTCATTCTCTCTGTCTTCGGGCTTGTACCTTGTGTGCAGACCCGAGACTGCAGGATGCTGAGGCACAATTTGAAAAGGTCTTCCTTGTTAGACCACAGGCTTAGCATACTTTAAAGGAAGTTAAGGAAAAGGCAGCCACTGCTGGAATAGTCAATGACTCTGTGCCTTGTAATTTTATAATTGTCTTCTTCATTGGCTTTTCTGATCTTTCTTTTTTAAATCTCAGATGCTGTCAATTGCACAGATCCAACAGAATGGAGCACACTCGGAATCCTGCATCACATTCTCACTACAGCTCTTCAGTGTTCTTTTGGCTTCCCAATTGTAGAGGCAGCAGGCTGAGGTCCTCAGAGAAGGCCAAATGGAAAAGCAGGGGCATGTGGAGTGGGCTGGGAGACTTCGCTCAGTGCTTAGGGGCTCTTGCAGAGGACGGGTTCAATTCCCAGCTTCCATATAGTGACTTGCAACCGCCCACAGTTCGAGTCTCAGAGGATCCGTCACTCTCTTCTGATCTCCTCTGACACCATGCTTACTTGTACACATGCATACGTACCAGCAAAAGTCATGCATAAAATAATAGACAAATCGAAGAAACATGAAAACACAGTGGACAAGTGGATATTGTTATCCTTTCTGTACTGTGCCACCAACTCGGGGAGAGACTTGGCTCTGTAACTGTTCTGGCAGGAATGAAGTCATTCCACAGTGACCCTTTTCAGACTACTGAGAGAGTGTACTCACAAAGGACTGTACTCTTCACAGGACTCTCACGTGGGAAGGGGGAAAAGGCTTCGTGCTTGTCTGGGAGAATCTGTTTCCTGGAGACCTAGGACCTGGGTTTTGGTATTGGACTACTCTGTTCCTCTTCCCAATATGGCTGCTGGCTGCTCTTCATTGCTTTCCTGTTTGAGCACTCTATTGAGAACAGGTGGGCCAGCAGCTTAACAGCAGGCTGCCAGGCCTCAAGCCCTTACTCTGTAATTTCAGTAACACCTCGCTCTGTCTCCTCTTCATTTCCAGTCTACTACTACTTTGGAAATAGGTTGACATATTTCCTTCCATCTTTGATGGCTCTTGATGCTTTGATGTAGAGTGGGAAGTAAGATAGTAGCTGGCCTGCTTAATTTTTAATGCAGACCTCAAGCAGATGAGTGTTATTATGAACTCTCACATACAATACGGGGCTCGCTGTCTCACTTTGATACCTAACCGCACTTCCTCTTCCACCACTGGTCTTGGATTTTCTCTCCCTCTTTAATCTTTAGTCTCTTTGTAAGAACGAGGAACTTCTTACAATCCTTTTACAGGTTTTAGAGCCAACAAATGACCTATGTTGCTGATATTCTAGAGAGGTTTCAAAGCAGCAGTTCCCAACCAGTGACCCCTTTGGGGGTGGAATGACCCTTGCACAGGGGTCACATAACAGATATGCTGCATATCAGATATTTAATTACAATTCATAGCAGTAGCAGAATTACAGTTATAAAGTAGACATGAAATAATTTCATGGTTAGGAGTCACCACAACATGAGGAACTATATTAAAGTGTTGCAGTGTTAGGAAGGTTGAGATCCACTGTTTCAGAAGATTGGGGGTGGTGGTGGTGGTGGTGGGGAGGATCCTATGCTGGCTTCTTAACTTGCCTGGCTCATAAGAACCTGGTGAGCTCTGTGGAAAGCAGTTAGTCCCAAGACAGGGGAGAAGATCCTTGGTGCAGTCACGATTTTAGTTTGTCGGCATCGGATGAACTTGTACTGGCTGTTCTCTCCTGCCAATGTTGGTACTGATGGCTTTTATATCCTCCCCAGTGTCTGGTACAATATTGGTATTTCAGCTAATTTAATTCTTAGAAAAAAGTATGTGTTGAAGAGCCAAGGGAAGCAAAACACACAATTGAGGAGGGCAGAATCTTTGCTTCCAGACTTCTGGCTACTAAATAGTTTATTCACCTATTAATCTTTTTTAACCCCCATAAAGCACATGTAGAATTGTACCTAGGGAGTGATTCCAAGATCCTGTTATTTCTAAAAAAATGCCAGGCTTATTTGAACAATGTTTCAATCTAGATTATGAAATGAGAAATCAAGAAAACACATTTTTGAATACTCTTTGTTTAAAACATGTTGACTCTCATAAAGCCTAAATAGGGTGAAAAAGCATTTTACAAAAATATTTACTAGTGTGTAAGATTAGTCTTTTAAAGGAACAGAAATAAGGTGCATTGTTTTGAAATACTGTCATCTGTAAGGAGTCTTTCTAGGAAGGGAGGGGAATATTTTTTTCATCTTGTCTACGGGTAGACAGGCAGGCTTTGCAGGACGCAGAAGTTAGAGACTAGAGTAGAATTAAAGGAAAGGGGCATAGATTGAGGAAGTTTTGTAGTTGGCATTTTGTCACATGCTGAAAATTCTGATGTCTTCCCCCAAATCTTCCGAGAAATGGGATTTGAGACACATCTCTATCCATGTGAACAGATGTGAAGTTCTGAATTGCTTAAAATACCATTAATTGATAACTATCTCAACTGGTTCCCAGAGCCCCAAACTTTATAAGCTTACTACTTTATTTCTTATGAATGTCATTTTCTTTGACTGGAGCTGTGTGGCTTCATTTTGGAAACATAATTCAGAATAGCTCACAGAAGATGAGATATATCTGTATATTTAAGGAAAGTAATCTTTTTAATCCTATGACATATGTTGACAATATGGGGATACACATTATTGATGTGTTTTATAAATGTGTCACTGTCATTCCTTTTAGTAATCATCCATTACTTGACCCTTCCAGAACACTTTTTTTTTTTTTTTTTTTTTTTTTTGAGACAGGATTTCTCTGTATATCCCTGTCTGTCTAGACCAGGCTGCCCTTGAACTCACAGATCTGTCTGCCTCTGCCTTCTGAGATGCCCTCCTGGGATTAAAGGTATGCATCACTACCACCAGATTGAACATTGTTAATTTCCGGAAAAGGTATGGTTAGCTGAATACTCTGCTACTTCCCAGAATTTTTAGACCCTAATCCCTGGGATTGCAAATATTACAGGATATGGGAAAATGTGTCTTTGTAAATATGAATGTTTGGGATCTTGAGGGAGAGAGATTATCATGGATTATCTAGTGAGTTCTAAATGTTACACATGTGTACTTGATACTTGATACTCAGAAGAGAGAGGGAAGGATGGAGGGAGGAAGAGGGAGAGGGAGAGTCATAATAACACAGAGAAAAATTTAAAGATAATGGCACTGAAGATTGGAGTAATGTATGTTTGAAGGACATTAGGGTTAGACCCCTTCCTTACATTCAAGAGCTTGTAAAAAAGCAAGAAATGAAAGTCAACACTTCAATTACTGCTCAGAAGAATGTGAACTGAGTCACATTACTGGTCCAAGGAGGAGACATGAATTAAATCATAACTGCCCAGAGGTCATTAATTCATACCTAGTTCCTGAAGTCCAGAAACTTATAGGATTACTATCTAGCAGGAGGCTGGAAACGTATATAACACTGTCCTTCCTGTGACAGTCACCTAGCTGGACAGGAAACCACTAGTCTAAGGACTTTAGAAATAGTATAAAGTCTACTTAAAATGTAGATGAAGCAACAACCTCTTTGGCCATCATCTACTCCTATCCATCTTTATTGAGGGTACTCTGTTTTACTCTCCAGTAAATTCTACCTATCTTCTAAGTGTGCATCTTTTCCACATTCTTTTGAGGGAGGTCACATGGCCTGGGGAATGGAGGGGAGGCCAGTGCATGCTCTAGTGGCAATACAATAACAGGAACAGAGATACTGAAATGCTGTTTTTGAAGATAGAATTATAGTGTCATAAACCAAGGTATGCTAGGTGACAACACGGGCTGGAAGAGGGAAGTAATGGCTTCTCTTCCAGATTATCCTGCATAAGTCCAGACATGCTGTGTCATTTTAACTTTGGTTCAGTGGTGCAAATTTTGGACTTCTGGTTTCAAGAACCCTGGAAGAAGAAATTTATATTTTGTCATTAAAATATGGTAATTTATTACTGTACCAAGTGATTGGTAGTTTTTAGAATGAGAAATGTTCACTTCCAGTCAACATAGATTGATAGGGGATGCCCTTTTATATGCTGTGAATATGTTTCTCTTATTGGTTGATGATTAGTGCTGATTGGCTAGTAGCCAGGCAGGAAGTATGTTAGACTAGAAGAATTCTGGGAGGAGGAAGGCAAGGAGGAGTTGAGAGGGAGATGCCATGTAGCTGTCAAGGAAGCCAGAGGTCTAGGCATCACCAGTAAGCTAAGATCATGTGGAGATACACATATTAATAGAAATGGATTAATAATTAAGAGGAGCTAGCCAACAAGAAGTCTGAATAATAGGCCCAATCGTTTATAATTAATATAAGCCTCAGTGTGTTTATTTGGGACTAAATAGTTGCAAGACCAAGCAAGACAGAAGCTTTCATCCATAGTAGATATCTTAAATCTTTGGGGTTTCAGTAACTAAATATACCATAGATTAAGTGGCTGATAAATCAACTACATTTATTTCTCATAGTTCTGGAAGTGCCATATTAAGGCACTAGCAAATCAGGGTGTTATCAGTATGGTATCTGCTGAGGGTTACTTACTGTTTCATACTCATGTCTCTTTGGTGGAAGGGCTGGGTAACAGTTCACTGTTATCTCTTTTATAAACACATTTTCTGAATGTCCTCATCTCTGCCTAAAGGCCCTATATCCTGATACTATCACTTGGGGGGTTTAAGATTTTAATAGATTATGGGATGTGGTACACAAATATTCAATATTTAGCATTAAAAGACATGATTTGCATCCCTACCTGAGACAACTAAAAGTGGGGAAATATATAAAGCAGACATCAGAAAATGAAGGCAAGAGATTACTGAGAGAGAGAGAGGAAATGAATCATGGGCCTTATACTTGCCTCAACTTACTGTATGAAGGAGGTTTCCAAGTCATGCAAAAAGAAGTACTTATGCTGAGCCAAGAACTATCTCACTTAAGAGGTGGAGATGGTAATTCAGGAAGGTTAAGAAAGATAGAATTCCCTAGAAAGAGTAGTGAGTATCCAGCAGCCTGATGATCAGCACATGGCTGAGGAATCTATCATGGTGAGTGTGTGTGTGTGTGTGTGTGTGTGTGTGTGTGTGTGTGTGTGTGCATGTGTGTAAGAGTAGGTGAATTACCTTAAAGTTTGTGAGGAAAAAAAAATGACAAAAGTTCATGGTGGGCAGGGAATGATGTCTCTTTTAAAACAACAGTAATAGAAAAAAAAATCTCATACATAATGGGACTTCGGACCAAATATTTGTAATAAAAACAGTCAAAATAATGAATCTTATCAGATCATAGTACAACAAAACTACACAAATATACGGAGGTTGAATGTTCCTGAAAGAAACCCTAAAGGGCACACAAGCCAATCAGGGATGGTGCAGAGGGGAAGTCAAGAGGGCGAGTCCTGAGATATTTACAAAAAAGGGTGATTGGTTGCAAGGATTGAACCAGATGAGGTCACTGCATGAATGGCTCATGTTCACTAGGTAAAGCATAGGGTGCTAGGCGCATGATAGGTTGAACTTTAAAACCATTGGCTGGCTGTTTCCCCACCCTGCGGTGTTTTCCTTTAAAAGATGCTTGTTATGTAGCAATAAATGAGTTCTCACTTGACTAGACTCTCTGCTGTGTCTGATCGTCTCCTGGATCCTGGGAGCCTGGGGACCAGATGAACAGTGCGCTTACCTTTCCTTGGACCCAGCTCAGCCTTCTGTGGTTGGGCTAAGACACTGCAAGAGGAAACAAAAGCGTTCTTGAATTTAAAATGAAGAAAAAGAACAACTTCTCAGAATCTGGGGATACATCTGAGAAGAACGTTTATAGCTGTGAGTGTTTACAATCCTTGAGAAACAGGAACAGTCCAAATCCAAAGGCAGCAAATGGCAAGAAATAATGAAGATTGGGACAGAAATTAGTGAAATGGAGACTAAAGAGGAATGCACAGAAATTGGTAAAATGAAGAATTGATTTTGAAGAAAATTAGGATAGATACCCCAACCCCTGGAAAGCTAACCAAAAGAAAGAAAGACCCAAACTAATGACATTAGAGGTGAAAAATGGGTAATTAGTAAGTTTCCAAGGAAATAACTCTTAGCAAATACTTCAAAAACTTGTATTCAAAAAATTTAGAAAAAATAGAGTAAGTCTTTGGCACATGTGATTTATTAAAATTAAGAAGTTATGAATATAAACATTTATAAACAGAAGTTTTTTTCTCTCTATAATACTGTAATGAATTAATTGAGAAAGATTTCTGGGAAAATCACCACAATAACCAAAAGTAAACAATATAGGACTAAACCCATCTAAGGATGTAAAAGACCATTACAATGAAAACTTTGCCCTTGAAGAAATGATTTGGAGATTTGGAAAGACCACCTATGCTCAAGGATTAGCAGAATTAATATGAAAATGGCAATTCAAATGTCAAGCACAAGCAATGTACAGAAACAATTCAATAGACATCCTAGAGACAATGTCCACAGAACCAGAAAAGCAATTTTTAAAATGCTTATGGAAGCAATAACAGAATAAGGCTCTGAAGGAGCCAAACCAATTTTATAAGAAAGAGCAAAGCTGCTTTGCTGCTTAAATTCTATTACGAGGCCATAGCATCACCAACAGCAAGGTGCTGACACACAAAGTCGTGGAGATCACTAAGATAAAGAACCACAAAGAAATCGACAGTGATAGCTTCCAATTTTTTTTTTTTTGAAAAGTGGTAGAAAACAAAAACTGTAGAAAAGACAACATCCTTAACAAATAGTTTGAAATTGGATGATGGCATGAAGAAGGGTGAAATGAGATCCAGATCCCTCCTCCTACATACACACATACAAAACATACCTGACATCATAAGACTGGAGACTTTGAAACAGATAGAGAAAAACATGAGTAAATACTTTGAGATGCAGGCATATGCAAGGATTTTCTAATCTGGACTCTTTAACAGCACAGGAATGACCCTAAGAACTCAGATGTATGGTTCATTGGAATTATGATTTTTCTACACAGTAAAACTAACATTGACCAATGTCAAGGAAACCCTACAGAATGGAAAAATACCTGTTCCTAACTATGCATCTGACAAGAAATTCATGCCCTATCTAAAAAACTGTAAAATTGAATGTTTCAAAAAAAAAATCTTCCAATCAATAAATGGGTTCAGGAACTGTATAAACATTTCTTAAAGATGAAACGGGCCATAAATACTTGGAAAAGTATTCAATGACCTTAGCCATTAGAGAAATGCAAATTAAAAAACATTTGAGATTCCATCACTTGTTCTCATCAAATATAACAGAAAAGAGCTGGAGACAGTGTGCGGAAAGGAACAGGAGGCCCTCCAAACACTGAAATTAGTACTATTGTGCAACACACCTGAACTAAAGAGACTCTTAACTCATTTATTTTTATGGCTGCAGTAGTCACTATAGAGAAGAACCAGCCAGTCTAGATGTTCAAGAGATGAATAGGCAAAGAACATGAATTTCATGTACAATGAAAGTATAGCATTTGCAGGAAAATGGATGCCATTGGAGATTATTATGTTTAGGAAAACTGTCAGACTCAGACAAATCAAATAATTTCTCTAGTATGCAAATTTTAAATGATATATATATATATATATATATGTATATATATATATGTATGATAGAAAGGGGTCTTGAAGGGAAGTAGGAGATCTAAAGGGTGGTGGGAGATTGGGCAACAGAGTACACATAACAGATAAACCTAGGAGAAAGGGAGCCAGCTGGAGAAGGGAAGGGGCATGGGGAGGGTAGTGGATAAGAGGGTAATGATATGTATGAAGATTCTATTACATTGCATGCTAACCTAAAAATTCATTAAAATCCAAATGCAATTGTTTAGGAGTTTTCCCTGTAAAGACAAAATTAACTTTGGACCACATGCTGCTGTGAGTTTTCCAAACAGCTTAAACATAAGATAAAAGAGGAAAAAGAAATAATGCCAAAGGTGGGGGCACCTAACTGTATTCTAGAGGAAAGTTCAAGGATATTTATGAAAATATAGAATCATTCCGCTTTTGGCAAGATATAGTTGTTTCTTTGCTGTACACTTTGGATGAGCTGCCTCCTCCCATGTCACCCGCCTACTGGAGAATGACAGAAGAATCTGCCTGAGGGAAGCCACACACTGACAGTAGATGACTTGCCTTCAGAACACATTTCCTGGCTAATGAAATTGACTAACAGTCTCTTTATTTGTCTTTGACTTCAGCTGGCCTGCAGGATTTTAGAAGACTCTGACTCATGGAGCTAATGGGCTTTGGCAATGATGAAGAAGAGGAACACTTTATTCAGCAATTTATTGGTGTTGGGGTGGGAGATGCCCTGTTATAGCATTCTCATTTCCTTTTATTATTTCGATTTTATGACCATGCTGACCATCTGTCTTCATAAGAAAAACTTAATGGAGCAGGCTGAACAATTACAAAGCAATGAGGGTCTTGTTAAAGATATATATCAGCAAAACACAGGCTGCATTAGTAAAACCAAAATGAATGTGAATCAGTGAAGTCTGCGGAGGTATGGTTGACAACCTACAAATGCTACTTAGCTATCTTTGTGACTTGGCTTGAAATTGATGTCAAAACTAAGCAAGAGAGGGTGGTTTAAGAAGAATGATTTTTGTCAGGTAGACCTGATCTATTTGTGTTGCCTAAGGAGATGTGCGGACAGATACTGGAATTGTGAAGAAGGGATGGGGTTCAGAACAAGGGTAGGACCTTGTTCAGTCCAACTGGCTGGAAGTCCTTGCATCATCACTTACTTGCTCTGTGTTCCAGACCATTTATTTAATCTTGTTGGACCTCAGTTTCCTCAGATATAAAATGGAGACAGTAGTATCTATCTCAAAATATTCTACAAAGCACACATCTAGAGTCCATCAATAAGTGTTACTTACAAATAATTAGTAAGGCAGGACTAATAAAAATCCATATTAGCTGATGTTTTGGGATGGCATTATAATAGTAAAAGATAAAAAACCTTTAATGGCATCTTATGCTAATTTACTGACAAATTCTTTTAGAACCTGACTCTATCAAATATGACAATATAAATAAACCAGGAGGGGAAATCCTGGTTGAAATGCTTTTTTAAAATTTTTATGGACTTATCTTTAAAAATGAACCTTATATATGTCACATAGGTATGATGGCCCATGCTGGTAGGCATGCTGACATCAGGATCTTAGGGGTTGCCATTATGGAGAAATACTGATATGATGGGAGATGTTATTCTGTAAATATGATTCTCATACTGGTTAAGGAATAAAGCACTGTTGGTCCAATGGGAAAGCAAGATAGGCGGGGCTAGGAGACAAGGAGGAAAGAGGAAGTAGTGAGGAGGGATCAGCATGTAGAGCATGGAGAAAGCAAGATGCTGGCCCGCTGTGCTCAGATAAGATGACCACGTGGAAATACTTAGATAAGTAGAAATGGGTTAATAATTAAGACAGAGCTAGCCAATAAGGAATTAGTAACTGGCCAACTGCCTTATATCAAATACACAGTCTCAGAGTGTTATTTGGGGCTTGTGTGGTGGTGGGACCAGGCGGCCAGTGGGGAGGAACAGAGAGCAGGACCAGACAGGCAGTGGGGAAAACATGCTCGTAACACTGATACATAGGTAAGAGCAAGTCATCATAGATGCTGGGGCTCTTCACAGCAGCTATTTTAACCCAGATGAAAACTGTGAGAAAGCAATCATGAAAGATTTGAATGGAACAAATCTTGACACTGGACTCTACAAAGATTTACCAAAATTCCATGAGAGAAGTGAGCAAATAGAATAATGGGCGACATAGAAGGAGTTGGCAAATATCAATTTGTAGTGTCATTTGGCATAGAAAGTTTTGTTTGCTTGTATCTCAGTATGATTTTTCGAGCTCTTGTAGCATTAGAGCAATTGAGTACTTTATTTTTGGTTTTTGGAAACAGGGTTTCTCTGTGTAGCCCTGGCTATCCTAGAACTAGCTCTATAGACTAGGCTGGCTTCGAACTCACAGAAATCCACCTGCCTCTTCCTCCCTAGGGGATTGCTGGGATTAAAGGCATTGTAGTTTCCTAAAATAAGAGGTAGTCACAATTTATCAAGCCAAGAACTAGAGTGTGTAAGTATCCAGCAGGGAGTACGATTTGTAGACCTGAGGTAGATAATACAAACCATGGGAATACACTGATGAGAGCAGGATGGAGACATGAAGTATATCATCTATTTAGTGAGCCAGGGAAGTTACAGCACACAACATGGTTATATCTATGGGGAGAAGGTCCAGAAGTTGGGATCAGTGAGGCTTAGGGAGACCATTTTCTTCATCAGAGTCTACTCCCCAAATGTACAGGAGGCTTCTACCACATGTGCTGCGGTGCACCTATTAGAATGGCTTACTTAAAACCTCACAATGCCAAAGACATGGTACTGCAATTCCCACACATATGAGGCATATATCTCATAATTTCTTGTAAAGTGAAATATCTACTTCCCATTCGACTTGAGAATTTACTTTTAACTGGGTGGTGGTGGCACATGATTTTAATCCCAGCACTTGGGAGGCAGAGACAGGCGGATCTCTGTGAGTTTGAGGCCAGCCTGGTCTACAGAGCGAGTTCCAGGACAGACTCCAAAGCTACACAGAGAAACCCTGTCTCAAAAAAAAAAAAAAAAAAAAAAGGAGGGAATTTATTTTTAAAATTAACTTATTTTAATATTTGAAATTAGCATGCAAATTGTTAGTTTTAGCTTTAATTATGGCACTTTTAAACAAGGCATTTTTTGACTTCCTTCCCCTCTTTCCTCCGTCACTTTACTCCTTTGTACCCTCCCATCCTCAGCAGCCCCTTCTTCTGTAATATCTCTCTCTCTCCACATGTGAGCTCCTTTCCATTTCCCAGTTCCATATCATGAGCAGATATTAAAATCTAGCACCTGAATATTAAGTTAAACATGTGTAATTTTCTTTTTTCTTTTTGTATCTGCAACACCTCACTTAATGTGATCCTGAGATCATTCATTTTTCTGAATATTTAATTTCATTTTTCGTCACAGCTATATTAAAATTCTTTCAATATAGGTCCATATTTTTATTATCTATTCATCTGTTGATGGGTGGATGGCTAGGATGGTTCTAGTTGCTTGTTATTGTGACTGGAGCAGCAATAACTCGGATGTACAAATATCTTTTAGGTAGTGTACAGCCCTCTGAGTACACACCCAGCAGTGGTATAACTGGGTCATCAGGCAGTTCTGTTTTCAAGTTTATGAGAAACTTCCATTTTGGTAACAAAATAGATGCACTAATAATTTACACACACACACACACACACACACCTCCCCAACATGAAGGATTCCTCTTTCCCACATCCAGGACAGGATGTGTTTTTGTTTTCTTGATGATAGCAATTCTAACAGGCAACAGATGGAATCTTAAAGTCATTTTAATTTGCATTTTCTCAATGGGGAAAGACATTGAGCACTTGACAAAATACTGATTAGCCATTTGTGTTTCTTCTTTAATGAACTTTCTACTTATTTAATTAGCTCATTTATTGATTGGCTATTTCACGAAGTGGGAACAAATAAATAATTTCAGTTCTTTGCATACTGCAGATATTAACTCCCTGTTTGGAGCAGAGCTGCCTGAGATCTGCTCCCACTCTGAAGGCTGTCTAGTCACTCTGCAGAGAGTTTTCTTGGCTGTACAGAAGCTTTTAATTTCACATAAACCATTCTTGGGGCTATGTATAGTCAACATCTTTTTCAGGAAGGTCTTGCTTGAGTTGATCTCTTAAAGCAGTTTCGGGGATCTCAGGCTTTAAATTTGATTCATTGTGAACTGATGTGGGGCAAATGAAAGAAATAAATGTTATTGTATTCTTCACATGGGAATCCAGTTAATCAGCACCATTTGTTAAATGGGCTGTCTTTTTTTTTTTTTTCAGATCTGTGTTTGACACCTTTTGTCAAACAATACCATGCTGTTTTGTGAATATGGCTCTGAAGTATAATCTGAAGTCAGACTTTATGATATCACCAACATTTTTTTTTTCTTCTTAGAGTTGCTTTAGCTATTTGGAGCCTTTTGTGTTTCCATATAAAACATTGAATTGATTTTTCTTGAAATTTTGATAGGATATGCATTTCTAGATTACGTGTGGCTTTTAGAAATTGGCTCCTTGTTGTTAAAAATAAGTACCAAGAAGTCCATTTTATGGTACAGCTGATGCTTAAGCAGAATCCAGTTTGATATGGCCAGCTGGATGGACTCGGGAAAGACTGTTTGAAACTCATGACACAAAGGTGAAATTCCAGTACATCTTTTACAGATATAAGGGAATGGCTTGTTTATGTAATGGGAAATAGATGCAGCATAACACTTGGGGATTCATTTAATTCTAAACTAAGAGAACCCAGGAGAATCCACCAAATGACAATTTTCCCGGAGACAGGGAAGGCTTATCACACTCTAATTTGTATTATTGAATAAGAGCAAGACACAAATGCCCATAAGTGATGAAAATGGCTGTCTCAGCTTCTGTTTCCTGTAATGAAGTCAAGTACAAAATGAAATTTTCATTGTACTGTTTTCTTTGACTCACCCAACAGGCATTCTAAGCACATCAAATGGAAACTCATTATAGTATACTGTGTTTATTCCCCTTTCTTCAGGTTTTCCAGTACTATTTTTTTTCAATTTGTGTGACTAAGCCTTGTTTTGTGAAGAAAAATATTAACATTAGCAGATATTCAAGTAATAAACAAAACAAAACAAAATAGTGCAACTGCAGTGGAGTCCACCCAGATATAAGCAATGCTACTATTTGGTAAGCCTTATTTTAGATGCATTTTAAAACACACATAAAGACAGGGGAAGAAAGAAAATAATTTAGGAAAGTGAGGCTATATGGCATATGTTTGTTTAAATACAATAAAGTTTTCCTCAACTTTCACAGGGTTTTATGAGACAGTAAAAGTAAACTGAAAGTAAACTGAAAGACAGTAATATGCTTCATGCTGTTGAATATTTTCTTTCTGAAGGAATTCCCTTATAGCTAAGGAAAGACTTGGGAAAATTGAGATGTGAATATGTATGCATCTCTCTCTCTCTCTCTCTCTCTCTCTCTCTCTCTCTCTCTCTCTCTCTCTGTGTGTGTGTGTGTGTGTGTATGTGTATGAATATATATGTGAAGGTTCACATGCATTCACATGCATACACACTTACATGATGCATGTGTATGTAGGGCGCCGCCCTGCCGCCATCTTGTTGTTTACTAGTTTGCTGTCGCCATTTGGCGATTCTGCCTCTGCCTTGCTCAGCACTGTTTCGCGTGCCCTCCTGAGTGGCCAGACCCAGCCTTGGCCTATCATGTTTCGACCCGTTTGCTCAGGAGAGGCCTGAACCAATCAGACACGGATACGTCATGGCTTTTGTTCTGCACAGTTTATAAGCAGTGCGTGCCTGGGGTCTGGGTCCTTCTGCTTCAACTCTTCAAAGAAGTGTGCTCCAATAAAGCATGTGCTGAGAAGAATCCTGTTGTGGTCATCTTTTCCGCTGGTGGATAGGGCATGCCACATGTGTACATGTGTGTTGTTTGGAAAAAAATAAGTCTCTTTGAAGTTGGACTCTCAGAAATCTCCCATAGTTGAGTGTGAACATCTAGCAAAAGGCAGCTTTGAGTCAGAGTTTCTCTTGAAAATATAGAGATATCACTGTAATTTCTTTATGGCTATTGCTTTGTAGAAATCTAAGAGTATAATGATTTTTTATACTCTAAAATAACTTGCTTTACTAGTATCAATGTCTACATAATTTCACTATTGACTTGACACTCAGTGACTTGATCAATGTTTGAAGGTCAATTATTCTTTTTTCTTAGCATGCAGTATAACTTTGCAAAATGTAAGTTCCAAGTTTGCTTGGTCTTATGAAAAATCCTGGTGTATTTAGTATATCAATGCAATCTTAGTAGGTCTTCTTTGCTCATTCTAGGAGGGTTTTGTGTGTGTGTGTGTGTGTGTGTGTGTGTGTGTGTGTGTGTGTGTGTATGTAGTTTGTTTGTATTTGGCTTCTAATCTTTATTTGTCATGATTACTCAATTTATAATGTCTTTCTAAGTTAGATGATATATTGTATTGATAGCTTTCCTGAAGGAACTATCTTTGCTTTCCTCTACTAGAACACTTGGTTTTGGCTGCATATTATTTCTATATGCTGCTGGGTTTAATTTTCCAACACTTTAGAGTTTTATGTATGTTTATACATAGAACTTACAAATGTTAGTCAATATTGGCAATAACAATGGACCTGTGGAGACTCATGTCTACTCCAAAAGCATGGAGAACTTGAGTTTGAATCCATAGTACCCACATATAAATCCAGTATTAAAGCCTGTGTCTATAACTCCAGCAGTGAGCAAGTGAAGATGGCTGAATGAAACTTTCTGACCAGCCAGTCTTGCCAATTTGAGGGCCTCCAGGTTCAGTGAGTAATGGTATCTCAAAAAAGTAGGTGGATTCAGAGAAGTCCCCATGCCTAGGATTAGGCAGCTGTGGTGGTTTGAATGAAAGTGGCCCTCATGGGCTCATAGGGAGTAGCACTATTGGAGGTGTGGCCTTGTTGAAGGAAGTGTGTCACTGGGGTGGGCTTTGAGGTTTCAGAATTTCAAGCCAGGCACTTTGTCACTCTCTCTTCCTGCTGCTGCTGATCTAGATAAGGAACTCTCAAGTTACTTTTCTAGCACTATGTCTGCTTGCATGCCACATATTTCCTTCCATGATGATAATGGACTAAACCTATAAGTCAGCCCCAGTTAAATGTTTTCCTTCATAAGAGTTGCCATGGTTGTGGTGTTTCTTCACAGCGATAGATCGTGGACTAAGACAGCAGCCAACAAAAACTGGATTCCATAGACTTAGAGAAAGAAAGGAGAGAATATAAACTCTGGTGAGTTAGGGAGATGGGAGGATCTGGGAGGAATTAGAGGCTATAAAAATGGTCAAAATACAGGGTCTTTGTAGATGTCTGCCATTTGTGATGCTCCAGGGGGCCATGATGATGTCTGTGCTGACTATAGGGGCTATGTTTGTGGCTCCAGTTCCTGCTGGAGGCCATGTTTATGTGTGTGGTCTGTGCTGCCACCTGGGGCCATGTTGGTGTTACTTGTCCATGATGTATGTGGGAAGCATAATGATGCCGGTGGTTCATTTTACCCCCAGAGGCCATGTTGATGTTTGTGGTTTGAGCTTCTGCCAGAGTCTGTGTTGATGTCTGTGATCTGTGCTGCTGCCAGAAACCATGTGGAAGTCCATGACTGTGCCACAGCTGGAGGTTATGGGCAAGGAAGTTTCTGTTGCAGCAGTATCAATGACTCCAGACTCATGATTGAGAATGAGAGACATTAAAGACTTCTGCAATGCTCTCTCCCCAAAGAAAGTCAACAGAAAACCATTTAAAGGAGCCCTTTAAAATTGTGATAAAGATGCTTAAGTGTAGCTCTTTGCAGTTGATGGCTTCTGATGAGGGATGGGAAAGGACTCATTTATCTTTAAGGGGCTAGCCACTGGGATTTTGACCATGCACCAATGAGTATATGGGCAATGAAGATTTAACTTATATTTATTTATTTTTTGTTGGGTGAGGGGAGGAAGGGCACATGAGTGGGAAGGTAAACCTGAGAAGAATGGGAAGAGAGTGTGATCTTGTGCATTGTATGAAATTCCTAAACAATCAATAAAAATATTATTTTGAGGGGAAAATGATCAAAATACATTGTATGAGAGTCTCAAAGAATTAATAAAAACATTATTAAAAATCAGAAGGAGAGTAACTGAGAAAGACAGCTGGCATTGACCACTGGCCTCTACATGCATATGCACATACATGCATATACATGTGCACACGCATATCATCTCCCTCACAAAATACCAATATTTAAGAAATATTAACTTTGTAAATAGCAATCTTCTTCACTGTCATCTGAAACTAGTGTAATATAAAATATTTTAGAAACGGTCTATGTTAATGCGCTTATTGTCTTAAGGTTTCTATTGTTGCAATTAAAAACTATGGCCAAAAGTAACTTGTGAAGAAAAGGTTTGTTTCATCTTACATGTCCATATTACATCACAAAGGAAAATCAGGACAGGAGCTCAAATAGGACAGGAACCTGGAGGCAGGAACTAAACCAGAGGCCATGGAGGCATGCTGCTTACTGGCTTGCTTTTAGTGGCTTGCTCAGCCTGCTCTCTTATAGCACCCAGGACCACTGGCTCAGGGATGGTGCCACCCACAGGGAGCTGGCCTCTTCCACTTAAAATAACTAAATGAGAAGATGCCCCATAGTTTTGCCTACAGGTCCAGGTCCATATTACAGACTCATTTTCTGAATTGTGGTACTCTCCTCTCAGATAATTCAATCTTGTGTCTAGTAGACAAAACAAACAACAGAAAACAAGCAGTACACTCACAAATTCCACTCATAAAAATTCTCTGTGACAAATACATTTAAAAGTGGCAGATTAAAAAATTACTTCAGCATTTCCTTTATTGTTCCTGTCATATTTTTCTTCTTTGGGACTAGTTTTGGCTCCTTATATTTTACTTGAAATTCATCCATCTCTCCTAGTTTTTCAAAACTATTCATGTAGAACTTAGATGATATTCTCATCTACCTTTGACCTCTTAATGTCATAGTCACACCTAATTTTGTTAGTTTTTGTTCTTTCCCTTTTTATTGCAGGGCTCACAATACTAATTTATTTTATTTTCTTACTAGAAGCAACTTATGTTTTATTTCTACTGTTTCTTTAATTCATAACTTAGCATTCCCCTATCTACCTACTTCCTTTATAGCATGAATTCCAATTTGTTATTTTATAAACTTAAATTATTCCTATTATTTATTTTTATCTGTTTTAGTTTCTGACTGGAGTAATGAACAAAAATTATGCTTATGTTATATCAATTTCTGAGTGACTTATTTCCATATTATTTTACTTTTTACTTTCATTTCTTTAATTCTGAAGGCTTAGTTAATTATACCTCATGTAACCTTTTAAAACTACTTAATATCTTTATTGAACTTCTTTTAAAGAATTAGTTAGGTTCCTACAATTTCTTTGAGACTATAAACAACTGTCACTCTAAACACTTAGAATTTCTACTAGGAAAGTCCTTCTGTGTCTGTTGTCTTTTGCGTCTATCTTTGATGGTAGGTACATTGTGGACAAGTGAATGATTCCACCACAGGGTTCCTGTTTCAGTCCTGCCTTCCTTATTTCAGAATATACTTGTAGGGGGACATTCAAGGATATTGTTCATGCTAGAAGGTTCCAGAAACTCATTTCATGATTAGTAGCAAAGCATTTGTGTCAGTCAACTTCTTAGGAAGTTTAGGTATTACTTTTGTCGTGGTTATGGGACTGCATAATCACTTGTTTTATACCACACTATTAGAGTTTTACTGGTTGATTGTGGGATTTATAGTCAGTAATTTTTTATTTCCCACAGAGCCTTCAAATAGTAAAGTCTCTCTAGCAGGAGTGTTGAAGCAGGTAGGACAAAGCTTGGGAAATACATCAACCAGTTCTGCAGCCTTTACTTGCTGAGAAATTGGGATTCACTTGAGAATAAAGAGAAAAGGCAAACCATTTATACAAAAGGAAACTAACTTAGGGGGATTAATTTTGCTATTATTTTGAGTCTTTATATTTTGATGGTTAAAATATTTCATATAATCAAGATGGTATTTATTTATGTCTGGCATTTGGGCCATTGTTTCTCTAAGTGGAGATGTAGTAGATGACCTGGGTAATCTGTTTGAACATTTATAACCAAAAGTCTGTGTCTGTTTTCAGAAGTAAACAAGTTGAATTCTCCCACTGAACAAACTTGAGAAGCTGCTGTGTTGTAGGCAGCCAGTACAGAGCTGAACCTTGAGATCCAATGGGCAAGACTGTTGACTGTCAGCTCCAAATGTTTGGTAATACTGGGTCTGTGACTCTGCAAACAAATTTCTCTATTTGTTATTTTTATGTTAGGACTGACTGGGGAGAAGACAACAGGGCTAGGGCATTTCCTATCCCTACCAATGTGCTAACAGTGTCCTTCATATTGGTAGCATGCTTGGTTCAAGTTACTAGCATTAATTCTCACATTCCAAAAATCATTTTTACCCTCACCCCTCAGATACAGTGGCATCAATCAGGCAGCAGCTAGTCTTTAGAGGTCTGACTCAAAGTAGAACTGTTAGTATTTCTGGCATCACTAGCCAGCCTCAGGGTCCTACGGCTGCACATGTATTATCAATACTCAAGCAAATACCTTGCCAGCCCCAATGTCCTAGGCCATGCATGCATTGTCAGTATTCAAGCACATACTTAGTCAGTCCAGGGTCCTACAGCCATATACCACTACATGGTCTATACACATGTGCTTTTTGGCTATAAGTCTCTGTACACCTGCTCAAAGCCCCCTTAAAAGTGAGCTCTGCGATATGGGGGGTGGGGTGGGGAGGTGCCTTGGTCCTGCCTCAAGGAGATGATGGGACAGACTTAGTAGACTTCCTAGGGGGAGTCCTTGCCCTCTTCGAGGAGCAGAAAGGAGGTGGGGTAGTAGTGAAGTGGTAGGAAAAGGAGGAGAGGAAGGAGGGAGAACTGAGATTGGAATATAAAAATAAATTAATAAAAAAGAAAAAGAAATAAGATTGTATATAAAAGAAAATAAAAAGCAAGCTCTGCTGCCTATTCCTCTCTCTCCACCACTTTCTGAGGCAGGCCTCCACAAACCCCCATCTTTTCACACCCTATCAAATCAATAAACTTCCAACATGGGTTTGATGTACATTGTGATGTGTTCTCACCACTGCTAACCTACAACATTTGGTTACTGGGATCCACTGCAAACAGGTTAGATGTACTGTCAGACACACTCCAGATAAGTACTGGAGATCAATAGCCTAAGCCTTCCCGCCTCTGCCTTTCCCTAGTCTTGAAACTCCTCTCCCTCGATTATCAGGACCTAAGAAAAAAAATTTCCCTGTCTAGTGGTGAGAGTGGGGTGTTGAAGTCTCCCACTATGAGTGTGTGAGGTTTTATGTGAGCTTTGAGTTTTAGTAGTGTTTCTTTTATGAGTGCACCTTGCATTTGAGGCATAGATATTCAGAATTTGAGGCTTTGTGCTGATGGATTTCTCATGTGATAAATATGAAATGACCATCTTAATCTCTTTTGATTTTGGTTTGAAGTCTAACTTGTTAGATATTAGGATAGCTACACCTGCTTGCTTCTTGGGTCCATTTGATTGGAAGGTATTTTCCCAACTTTTTACCCTGAGGTAATGTCTGTCTTTGAAGCTTAGATGTGTTTCTTATATGCAGCAGAAGGATGGATTCCTGTCTTTGTATCCATTCTGTTAACTTGTGTCTTTTTATAGGTGAGGCAAGTCCATTAATGTTGAGGGAAAGTAAGAACCATTGATTGTTAATTCTTGTTTGTTTTAGATTTGTGAATATATTTGCCCTGCTTTATCCTTTGGGTTCTGGTGAAGTGGGATTATCTATTGCCTATGTCTTTGTGAGTGTGGTTAACTTCCTTGGGTTGGAGTTTTCCTTTTAGAACTTTCTGTAGGACTGGATTTGTAGTTACGTATTGTGAAAATCTGGCCCTCTCTCGCCATATCTCTTCAATATTGTACTTGACGTTCTAGCTAAAGCAATAAGACAAAAGGCAGTACTCTGACCTCCTTAGGACCCTGACAATGTCTGCTATGTCACTACAGCACATGTGCTATACCCCCTCCTCTTCTCTCTCTCTCTTCCCCTCCTCCAACACTCTTGTCTCCAGAGACCAGTCTCCCTCTCCCTTCCCCTCATTTTTTATTTCCTTCCCCCAATAAAAATCCTCCGTGTGAGTCCTTTCACATAATGGTGGGTCTCTCTTTTACTCCCCCTGTCTCTCTTCTTCTCTCTAAAATTACAACAGTAACCCTGGCATTATATATGGAAACATAACATATCTGTCTTAGGTAAAGTTTACCACTATTTGAGATTGATAGTATATGTCAAGGAACAGAGAGTAAGGAAATCTAAAACAGAATTCATAAACATTAAGGAAATAAGGGAGAGAGGGTCTTGGGATTCTGATCCTTCAATTCCTGTTGGTGTACTCTTTTTCTGATAGTGTTAAAAACACTGATAATGAAAGATTACATATTTTGCTATTAGCTACCAAAACCTAGATTTGCTAGATTTCTGAGATGATATTTAATCACACTGTGAAACAAATGCCACATGGCATCTGATGTTAGAAACTGTAACACAGAGTGAGGAGAAGGATCCAGTTTCAGAAACAAAACCCTCAGGCAAATGGAAAACATGAACAACTTCAATGATTTCATCGGCCATCTTCTACATGCAAATTCCTGGACCAGACACCAGAGTTTGGCATTTGACTAGGAAACACCAGCCAGGTAGAGCCCACATCCAGGTGGAGATGATTTGCCCCAGGGCCTGATGTACTTGTAAGGTTGACATTATCATTGCTACCCCAAAATAAAACATTTTAATTATTATTGTTTTCTTAGTTGCTTTTCCTCTTCCATCTTTCAGTGTGTGCACTCAGCAATTCTGCAAACCTAGATTTTTGCAGAGTCTTTTCCTTTAATGATGGAAGTGTTATCTGTAGCTTTTAACCACCCTGGAATTAGTCAAATGGCAAATAGTGATTTTTTTTTTTTTACATAGCTAGTGAAACTTGTCCTTGGTGTTTAGATGTTCTTGTACTGAAGAGCAGTAGCTTGGAAAATTTTCAGTATTGTACATAAACAGACAAAAATGTGTCTAATGTCTATTTGTTGACTTTCCATTTTATTAGTTCTTAGACAATTCCACGTTATATATTTTGACCATATTTACTTCCAAACTACTCTAAGATCCATGGCACCTTGTTACCTCATTAAGAACAGTTGGTGCTGCCAATATGTTCTCAGCTATGTGGCCTTCAACTGGAGTGGAATTAATTCACTAGGAGCCACATCCCTAAAGAAAATGAACTCTCCCTTGCCAGAGGCTATCAATTGACAATAGTTCCTCAACAAGGGGTGTGACTATGTTCCCACCTCTCTTCTCCATGCTGGGACTTTGTATGGCTTGAGCTTGTGTAGGTCTTGTGCATGCTGTCACAAACATTGTCAGTTTATTAGGCAACTGCCCTACTGTGCCTAAAAACACCCTTGTAGTCATCCACTGCCTCTGGGCCTTAGAATCTTCCCGATCTCTCTTCCACAATGATTCCTGAGCCTTTGGAGGGTGACTGTGATATAGGTGTCTCAAGTTTGGGTTGAGCATTCTGTTATCTCTTACTCTTTGTACTTTGACTAATTGTGGTTCTATGTTAGTCACCATCTACTGCAAAAATGAGCTTCCCTGATGAGGACTGAGAGACTTAGGAATCCTGTAGGTACTTGTGCTCACAGATAAGCACTAAGGAAACCAGGAATGTTAAATACTCAGTGTTGTCTCTTTAAAGGGGGAGATATACTGTTGTGCCCAAATTCTGAACCCCCCAAATCACCAAGAGACTCTGATACAAAAGCAAAGAATCTTTAATAATTAACTAGTTAACTGTATTGACTTGGGTCCTCTGTCTATTTGACACAGTGGGTGGAGAGAGAAGGGCCCAGAGAGACTGTGGGGCGGGGAATTTGTTGGAGTAGAGCAAGACTGTCTTGGCATCCACAACAGTTTCAGGATTGGTGAACTTCTGGGCTTGGGCAACCAGTCCTGTGTTGATTGGCCAAGTGGTTGCCATGGCTTGTAGACCCTCCTAGAGCAGTTGCTATGCCCTGCATGCCACCGTTACCTTAAAGCACATCCAGAGCCCCCTAACTAACTTCTAGAAGGTTGGGCAAGCACATGTTACTAAGTCAGGGGCCTTTGTCTTGCTGGGTCTTTTCTGCAGCTTATCGTGGCTGCTGAATCAGGGGCTGGGTGAGGGTCCCATCTCTTCATTACAACCTGTTTGCTGCCAAGAAGACTGAGAATGGATATGGTTAATAGCCTGTTGGCCTCTGCACTATTGTATATCCAGGCCACACTGGCTTCCCTGGACTATTACATTATCTCAGTCAACCTATAGTGCTATCTTCGTGGAGATCTTTATCATGATCATGTTTACCTTGAACCTGCTTCCTCAGTTAATCTATAGAACCTATCTTAATGGAAGATGTTACTTGTGCTTTATAAGAGATTTTATGTAATCATATGTTAAGCTTTGTTGTACACACAAGATTGGATTAACTGTCATCATGAAACTTTTCCTCAACTTGTGTTGTGCTTAGGTATGTCTAAAATAAACTGTGTGGTGTCAGGCTCTTGAAGTTTGAGCCAGCACTGGTTACTGAGTTTTGTTGAATTGGACTGCCTTCTTGCCTCAAGCAGATTGTTTCTCTTCTGGCCATGGTGTTTGCAGAGATAGCTGCAGACAGATGCACTAATCTATGGGTATGATAATAAGTCATTAGTAGTGGCCCATGCTTTTAGTCCCAGCACTTGGGAGGCAGAGACAGGCAGATCTCTGTGAGTTCAAGGTCAGCCTGATCTACAGGCATGATTGAAAGCAGACCCAATGATTCAGGGATGGAAAGCAGCCATTAACTTCACTATAGCACTTTTCTGGAGATAATAGCTTTAAGTTCAGCAAGTATCTAAATGCCTATTGTTCTCAAAGGCTCAGTAACTCCACCAGGAGCCTTCTTATATCAAGGAAGTTCCTCTTACCAGAGATAAGGAGAATGACTGCTTTAGTAAGCAGGAACTTTCCTCCAGGCCCTGAGGGAATGGAGACCCTTAACCAAATGGGGGAAAGGACTTCTGGGACCAGACACACCACTACAATCTAAGAGCAATTTTCATTCCTCAAGGGGATAAACACTAATTGTGCCCCTTTGTGTCCCATTCTTAACCTGTTCCCCTCCTATGCTCCCAAAAGGGAAGGTTCTGATGACTTTTCCCTTTACACTGGACCATTCTGATCTCTCTATTCTTATCAACTGAACTCTTGACCTTAATGGCTTCAGGCTCTGGGTCTGAACTGTAGGCATTTCATCCTTGGTGTCAGGCGTGTTTGGTGAATCTCTAACTTTTCTGTACTTGGTGTAATTAGGAGGGCACAGTGGGGTTCCTGGTTTGCTGCCTTCTTATACATTTTCATCCTTCGAAGCCCTCATACTGTTTCTCAAAAGAAAAGGCATAAGGAACTCTCATAACACATAGTATAAATAATTAAAAATGAAGTAATAAGGTGCTGGAGAAATGTGGTCTGCAATGTTGAGATGCTGAAACTTTGTCAAGCAGCAATGGTCACCATGTGGTCCATGACATTGTCTCATTGAGGGTAACTCCATTTGAAATATATGTGTACATAATTTTTTTCAGATCCATCTACAATAATAGATTTTCATATGATTTTAAAATAAGAATTTCAATGTTACACTTCTCTATATTCTTCCTTTTCTCTGACTCCCACCCTCCACCCCATGGTTCTGGTTTCATTATTCCTCTTACACCACTGTATCCATCCTCCACTCTTTCAAAACCCATTACTAATTTTCTGACCTCTATGGGCATTTTAAACCACACAAACATAGCTCAAGATTCAGAGCTAACATCCGTAAAGGAGACAAAACATGTGACATTTGTCTTTCTGGATCTGGGTTACCTCACTCAGGATGCTTCTTTTTAGTTCTGTTTACCTAAAAATGTCACAATTTCATCTTTCTTAACAGCTGACTTGTGTTCCATTGTATATGTATACTATACTTTAATCATCTATTCATTAGTTTATAGGTATCTAGGCTATTTCCATTTCCTGGTTGTATGAATAGAGCAGCAACATACATGGCTGCTCAAGTATTCCTGTAGTAGACTGTAGAGTCATTTGGATATATGTCCACTTGTGGCATAGCTGGATTGTGTAGCAGGTGTATTTCTAGCCTACTAAGGGAGCTTCACACTTATTTCCATAGTGGCAAGACCAGTTTACGTTAAATTATCTCCTTTTCCCCACACACTTGTCAGAATTTGTTGTCATTTTTTAAAATCTTGATCTTTCTGACTCTGGTAATATGAAGTCTCAAAGCAGTCTTAATTTGCATTAAATTAACCCATATTTCTTATCTACACTTTGCTGTATAGTTCGGTACCTTTTCTCAGTATGACATGTCCATATTACTTCTCTCTACTTCTGTTCATATATTCTATTTATTGATTTACATATGTTAAGTCAATTTACCTCTCCAGGGTGAAGCCCACTTATCGTAACATATGATCTTCTTAATGTGTTCTAGAATTCAGTTTGAAAGTATTTGAGAACTTTTGCATCTATGTTCATCAAATAAATTGATTTGTAGTTTTCTCTATTTGTTGTGTCTTTATATGGTTTGATACCAAAATAATACTTGCTTCATAAAGTGAATTTGGTAGTATTCCTTCTAATTCTATTTTGTGAAACAAATTACAAAGAGTTGATATCCACTCTTCCTTGAAAGTCTGATAGAGTTTAGCTGTAAATCCTTCCTTTTTCTTGGATGTGGGCTTTTGATTAAATCTTTCATCTCTTTACTTGCAATGATCTGTCTTATGACTGATTTTGGTAGTTCATATGATTTTAGAAACTTTCCCTTTTTCTTGTAAGTTTTCCACTCTCTTATAGTCTACATTTTCAAAGTACTCTCTACTAATGTTCTAGATTTCATAGTAACAGCACCTTTTCATTTCTTATGTTGTTAATTTGTGTCCTATCTTTCTTTTTATCCAATTGAATGAGGGTTTACCACCCTTACTAATTTTTTCAATGAACCATTTACTAGTTATGCTCAGACAGAGGCTAATCAGAATGTATAAAGACTGCAGAAGTTAATACCAAGGAATTAAAACTGCTGATCAACAAATGGGACAATGATATGAATAGACAGTTTATGAAAGACAAAGCACAAATGGTCAATAACTATTTTAAAAAGCATCCGATAACCCTAGTTATCAGGGAAATGCAAATTAAAACTACTTTGAGATACTACCTTATGTCAATTAGAATTGCTATCAAGAAATTTGACAATAAATGTTGGAAAGGATGTGGGGAAAGGAGAGCCTTTATTTGCTGCCAATGGAAGTGCAAATTAATACAACCTTTATGAAAATCAGTTTCGAGGTTTCTCAAAAAGTTAAAAATAGGGCTTCTACATGACCTGGACATTTCAGTCCTAGGAATGTATCTGAATAACTCCATATCCTATCACAGATATATTTGTATATTAGAGTTAATTGCTCCTATGTTAGATAACAAGGCAATGGAACATACACAGATGAATAGATAATGAATATGTGGTACATATTCAAAATGGAATATTATTCAGCTATAAAGGCAAAAGAAATCACTAGATTTTCAGGAAAAATGAATCTATTTAGAATGTATTGTATTAAGTGAGGTGACCCCCCCCCCAAAAAAAAAGAAAAAAGAAAAAAGAAAGCCTAACTTCATGTTTTCCTCCAGATGCAGGTCCTAGCTCATAATGTATACATGAACATATGCAAGCAGTTCTGTGTGTATAGTATGAAATATAAAAAGGAGACCAAGAAATGGTACTACTAGGTCACAAGGAAGGGTGGAACATAGGCAAAAGGACATCAACTGTGAAAGAGAATAAACAGCCAATTGGTTTTTAAGTTTCAATGCTGTCATAATTTTATTTTTGGTGATTAAGTGAAAAAAAAATATCTGATAATGGAAGCATGAAAGCCTAGGCAAAGTTGCATGGGTTTCACAACGGTCACTCTGCACAGAAGTTCACTGAAATATGGAGAATTTGGGACTTGGCAAGTGTTTGGATGCCCCCTTTAATTTAGCTGTGAAATGTTTTCATTTGTGAGTTCATTACCAAGAAGCAATTAAGAAAAAAAAGAAAGAAAGAAAAAAATAAAAAATAAAACTCCAAATCTAGTTTGTGCAACGGTAAACAGGAAAGCATCCCATATGCACAAGCTTTTGTCCAGCAAACTGGTATTTATTCAGTGAATGTGTTTGGTTAAGTTTCCCATCATGCTCTAGTTCAGAGTGAGAGAGATGACACCTGTGGTGGGGCAGATTGACTCACATGAACAGCTAAGGTCATGGCTTACATGTGGAAGTGTTAGAAGATGCATTTCAAGTAATTTCTGCTGTGGTTAAGTTTTGCTTATATGGATTCATTCTATAATTTATCCAACAGTTAAGGTCAATCAACACCATATGGAAGCCACTCTCTAGGCTGTGAGTAGTAAGCAATACTTCGGTGAGAATGTCTGTTGATGAAGAGGAGACAAAACAGCTAACTAGTCAAAAAGATACCAAAAGAGTCAGGGGTGCTGATAAACACTTGTAATTCCATGGCTCAGGCAAGGATCTAAGGGCCAGTCATGAGTTTAAGGCTAGTCTGGGCTGCAAAATGAGACTTTGCCCCCAAACAAAACAACCTAGTTAACCCAAACCAAACCACCACAACAAAAGTACCTCAGAACTTTCATTACAGCTGTAATGAGTGTTTAGAAGAAAAGTAAACGGTGCCATCAGAAAATAAGTGGTGTGTGTGGACAAGAAGTGGCAGAGAATTCAAACGATCCAGCTGTGATGAAAGTTCTAGGAAGGGATGCTCTAGAGCAGGTGAAGAGAGGTGGGAAGGTACCCAGACAAGAAATAAATACTCTGGGATACATAACTAGCAGAAAAGAGATCAAGGAACACAAGAAGCAAGAGATACTGTGATAAACAAAAACCATACAGAAACATGGTATGTCTATATCAGTCTTTCCCTTCACACCCAGAGAATTAGGTGTGGTTGGTTTGGAAGAGAAACGTGTGCTATCAGTTCCTGTGTCTGAACACTGGTTGGCAATGCTACTTGGGGAGGATATAGACTCATGAGGAGATATAGTCTTGCTGAAGGAAGTATTTCTATGAGAATGGACTTTGAGATTTTATAGCCTCATCTCAATTCCTGTTCTTTCTCTCTGCTTCCTGTGTTTATATGAAAGTGGGATTAGCTATCTCAGGCCACCAAGCCTGCTTCCCCACTATCATCAATCATCAACTTTTTATTTCCTGGAACTACAAATTAAAATAAAGCCTTTCTTCCTAACTTTATTTGGTCACAGCAACAGAATAGCTAATATGTTAGAGAATTGTGAATATCTACAGAAGTACCTATACTCTTTACATTTTCTTTCTATTCAGTTTATTTTAAATGTTCAAATATCCAATTTGCTTTGATCATCAGCTAGGAGAACATAGGGAAGATTTTTCAGAAAGATATTGTCTTTCATTAGCTTAAGGCAAGAGCAAAGATATCAACAAGAGAATGAGGCAGAGGGAATCTTTTTCATCTATTTATGTAGGGTTAACATTTAGTTTTGTAATTCTGTGGGGGTCAAATAAAGCCACATTTTTTGGACTTCACATCTCTCAAAATTAAAAGAATAAAACAATTCAAAATGTGTAGTATTATAAGGTTCCCAATTAATGTTGTTAAAGTTGATTATTTATTCTTAACATTATAACTACAGAAATAATATTCTCCTATGAATATGCTTATCAATTGAAGATTTTAAGTGTGGGGTTTAGGGGAAAATGGGCAAAATTTGATCCTGGCTCTTGGTAGCTGGGTGAACTTGGGATTTCATTCTTCAATTTAGCGAAAAATCATCATTTATTAGGTAGAAATACATATAATACCTTCTATTTAGATAACTAATCTTTGAGCGCCCTTACAGGTGCTCACATAAGTGATATCATGAATATGTAATTAGATGAATAGAAATAACTTCTCTGTATATTTAAGGAGGAAGAATGAAAAGATTTAGTGTCTGTCTTACTGATTTAACCAAAGACAAAGGCAATATCATATACACGAATCTTATCAGATTAGCTCAATCACATAAAAATTCAATTTTGTAACTAAATTTTACTTTAATTAGCTTAATGGATAGACAGATTTAGCTGGCAAGCAATTCAATTAAGAAGTTAAAGTTTTTGCTAGTTTTAACCTTGATAACAACTTCTATATAATGTCTTTAGATGGTTACTCTTCTTGAGGTAATCACTTCATTCAAAGATTTCATCTTTCTTCAGTAATGTAACTGGACTTGGAGTTATGGAAAATGATCTATCCTTAGGTCAAATCTGAAGATTTCTAGTTATCATAGGCAGGAAGTCAGCTCTCCTGTATGGTGACACCACTCCCTGAAGTCAGTGAAATGAAGTGGGAGCTTGAGCTCTTGTCTTGTCAGTTCTAGTATTGACCTGTCAGGAACATGTCTGATGTCATCGGCTGGTCAGTTAGTGCTAGGCACTGGCTTCCTCTCAATAACTCTTCCCCATTCTGTGGTATTTTTTCTCACTCTTGCTTCTTTGAATCTAGGACTGTGCTAGTTTAAATAAGAATGGCCGCCACACGTTCATGACTTTGAATGCTTGGTCATCAGGAATGCCATTACTTGAGAAGGATTAGGAGGTGTGTCCTTGTTAGAGAAAATATGTCTGTGGGGGTGGGCTTTCAGATTTCAAAAGCTCAAGCCAGGCCCAGTATTTTTCTTTTCCCGTTGTCTGTAGATCTAGATGTAGAACATTCAGCTAATTCTCCAGTTCCATGTTTGCTGCCAGCTTCTTGCTACAATAGTAATGGACTAGACGTCTAAAACTGTAAGCCATCCCAATTAAATGCTGTCTTTTATAAGTATTGCCATGGTCATGCTGTCTCTTCATAGCAATAGGCCATGGAATAAGACAGGGACCAGGTACTGTTTGATGAATGCTTTTGTTGTTCCAATGACCTGTTATTATGAGAGATGCTCCAGTTGGGCATGTGTTTTTACCAGTACCAAGGCTTCTAAAGTCATATTCATAGAATGTCTTTATGCTTATTCATTGTTTAATTTGGTGTCATCCAAAGAAACCCAGATACAACTAACAAGGACACTAGCATGGTTGAATTTAAAATTTTTGTCTTGGCCTAATTTCTTACAAGAGTAGTTCTCAATCTGTGGGTCACAACTTATTTGCGGGGGTGGGTCACATATCAAGATATCCTACGTATCAGATCTTTTCATTATATTCATAACAATAGCAAATTATAGTTATACAATAGCAAATTACAGTTATGATGTAGTAATGAAATACTTTTTCTGGTGGTGGTCATTACAACATAAGGAACTGTATTAAAGGATCACAACATTAGGAAGATTGAGAACAACTGATTTAGAAACATATGCTTTTTTTTTTGGTTCCTTCTCCAACTGCAAAACATAAAAACAGAGAATAAAATTAAATAAATAAAACAGGTAGAAAATAAATAAGGATGGATAGTGCAAATTGAGCATGGCATAAGGAGATGCCACTTGGAGTAAACTTGTCATAGATAATCTTGGTTGTCAGTTTGACTATATTTGGAATCATCTAAGACCTAAGCTGGTGGGCTCTATGGTGAGGGATTTTTCTTTTCTAGTAACTAAATGTATTTATTTATTTATTTTGATCCTGACAGGTTTCCCATCTATCCTATTCTTCTATTCCTTCCCCTACCTCCCCGTGCATCCCCCAATCCATTCCTCCTCTGTTTTTATTATGGGAGGGAGCAAGCCTCCCATGGGCATATCCAGTTATAGTAGGACTAAGTATCTCCCCTTGTATTAAGGCTGGACAAGGGTGAAGAATAGTTTCCCAAAATCTAGTGTGAAGAATAGGTTCCCAAAAGTCAGCTGAAGCATTAGGAATGGGCCCTGCTCCCACTGTTAGAAGTTCTGCAAATAGACCAAGTTATACAACTGTCACATATATGTAATGTGCCTACTTTGGTCCCATACAGGCTCCCTGGTTGTTGGTTCAGACTCTGTGGGCCCCTATGAGACCATGACATTGATTCTGTGGATTTTCTTGTAATGTCCTTGGCTCCTCTGGTTTGATGTTCTTTCTTCCCTTTCTTTAAGAGGATTCCCTGAGCTCAGCCTAATGTTTGGCTATGGGTCTCTGCATCTGTTTCCATCAGTTACTGGATGAAGGCTCTCTGATGACAATTGGGGTAGGCACCAATCTGTGAGTATAACAGAATGCTGTTAGGCACCATTATGTTGACAATTTTTTTTTTCTCCAGGAGTATTTATTTCTATCCTAGGCTTCAGGGCCAACAAATTTTTCTTTATCAGATAATTGAAAGCAAAAAGACCCATCCTAAATGGGTAGCACCAGAAGGTGGGTAGCACCTTCTGGTGGCAAGCTAGATTAAAGGAGTTATATAAAAGAAACTAGTTTTTTCATGCTTGTCCTCAACAATGTTCCGTCTGTGCTGTTGAAAAGGCATTCCTTCACCAATATTAGAATCAACTTTTTAGTTATTCCAACATGGACTTAAGTCCATTAGCTCCCTGGGGAATCATCAAGGCCCTCAGTGTCAGGTCAGATTCTGGGACTGCTGGGGCACCCAGCTCAGCTTCATGGATTGAACAACTACCAGATATTTATCTTCTCTAGTGTAAGTCAGCCACTTTGGATTATCTGGCCCACATCCTGTGATATAGTATAATAAATATAACAAACACACACATATATATAACATGTATAATATTATATATTTATATATAATGCTTATATTTAATATATTGAAACTTTATACACATATAAAACTGAATATATGTAAAATGAACTGAATGCATCAGTTCTGTTCCCTTAGAGAACCTAATGTAGGTGCTATATAGGAAGTATCATGAAAAATTGGGTAATTTTTAAGTCCAAACTCAAGGAATGGGACTTAAATGAGGATGGTTATGGAAACTAAGAGCTCACAGAGAACACATCAGGGGATTTCAAGCAATTCCTGTTTTGTAATTTTAAAGTGCAGATATGTTTTAAAGCTGTTTATGTTTCATTAACTACATTAGCATCTCATTTTATAAAATTCTGGGAAGACTGACTTCAGTTCATGAGTTTTAATTCTCAGTGATTTAAGTTTAGGCCTAAAGTATAGGAGAAATTAACAGGCAGAGTGAGGGATTTGCGAAGTAATTAGAAATCCAACACAGGATATTTTCTAAAGCAGTGAGTGGCAATATGGTGTCTGTGGGATGCATTCAGCTCTGTTAGCAGGAAAAGCATTCCTGTCATAAATGCACATAAATGCCACAGCACGAGGGAAATCAATCTTTGCTAAATCACTGTAATTTCAAGGCTCTCAGAGCCCCCAGGATTCACACTGCAAGCCTAAAATGTAAGGTTTCTGATAAGGTAATCTCCATAGTTTTTGTTTTGTTTTGTTTTTTTGTTTTTTTTTTGTTTTTGTTTTTGTTTTTAGATTTGTTTTTACTATGTTTCTTTGTGTGTGCAGATGTGTGTGAGTGCCTTCAGAAGCCAGAAGAGGGCATCAGATCTCTGGCAGGTAAAGTTACAAGCAGTGTGAGCTTCTGGGAACTGTACTCAGGTCTTCTCCAAGAGCAGCAAGGACTCTTAATCACTAAGCCATTTCTCAGCTCATGCTCACTATAGATTTTTAAGTGGTACTTCTCACACCTGGAGAGCTATCTGACACAAGTTATAAACAGACATGTGACCTATTACTGAGCATACTCATTATTGTAATTATGAATGCATTTCAACTGCATGCATTAATGGCTTACACCATGCCTGTTGACAGCACTTTAAACTCCAAATTCCAAGCCCAGGAGTGTCCTCTGGACCTCAAGGACAGCATTCTCTTGTTGAAGAGGAGGGGAGTGTAGAGTCAATGGAGTGTGGCTTATGTACCATTTTTGTTTTCGTTTTTCCTTCTAAACATTTGCTGTGGAAAAGCAATCTAAGTAGCCAGTGGAAGATGTGGTGTTGGTGCTATGCCACCCCATTTTCTCTGAGGGAGGTGGCGACAGCTTCCATGGGGCACCTGTTCTCACTTTGTCCTGGAGACCATGATACTGGTCGGTAGTCAGAATGGTGTAGGAGCTTCTTGAAATGTACTCTGTTCCTTTCCACCAAGACCTGACCGCCTCTAGCTGTCAAGCCAGCCTGCGCTGTCATGTTTCTTTTACAGGCCTTCCCACTGTCCCATCTCTTATTTATGTCCTCTGTCAAAACTGAGGTCTGCCAGTCGACGCCGCTCTGCCTTCCTGTCAGCTCTCCCCTGCTTCAGTCTGCCGGAAATCTAATTCATGTCTGAGTCAACATTGTGGAACATGGGTTACATACCCATCTTATTTTATAAAACAGATATTGGAAAAGTCAATTATTCATATGTATTCAGATCTCTATTTATAGCAGAACCAATACGAGCCAACATACTACACCATAATTATTTTCACTGTAATGATGTATCAGTGGCTTGTTGGAATAGTTTTTTGTTTGTTTGTTTGTTTTTCCTCTCCTGCCTGCTCAGTTTTCTGATGGTTTGGATTTTTTTTTTTTTTTTGCCTTACCTATTAGCTACAGATTTAATAACAAGGAAATCCTGTGTCATTTTCTTCTGCCACACTTATGGTAGAGCCATGTTTCCTATCTGCAGAATTAAAAGCACATGGGATTATTTCCCCCTCTGTTTTGGATGGCAGAAAGCCTAGGTACAGAAATCACATGCTTCCCATGTCTCAGGAAAAAGAAGAGGGACTTTCACCAATCAAGCTGTTATATCAGCATTGATGCAGGCTGCATTAAGAGAGGGTTTTCCAGGAGTATTTTCAAGGTATTTTCTCCCCACATAATGTTAGGGAATACACCAAGTGCTCAAGAGCCTGCTGTGATTCTTCTAGGCTTTGTGAGCTGGGCTAGCCATTTCTGATGGTGACCTTCATGTTTCTCATACAGCAGATAGTACAAAAGAATAAGACTCAGGGGATGGAGTCTCTTACATAGTTCTGAAAAACTGTGTCACTCTGCCCAACACACTAATGCTTTTTGAGGTGTAGATATCATATATACAGGAGGCTTGGGAGTGCCAAGAACTCCAGAATTGTTAGGCATTCATTTGCAATGGTTTATTTGCTACCTCTGACCATTTACTTTGTCACAGACGACTTCAAAGTAACCACAAGAAACTCTGACTAAATTGTTTTTTTATTGTAGACCCTCTCCAGTGTTTAAGCTGTCCTTTGTATGCCTCTATGGAAAAATGACTTGTCTTTATTATTGCAGACAGCTTGAACTCATGTGAACTTTATCTGTGTGAGTTCTCTTAACCCCCAGAGTATAAATTGTCTGTTGCTCTAAATAAAGTTGGCCATTGTGTGAGACTTCAGTTCAACACATTTATTGCTTCCATTCTCTCAAGTCCAGTGTCCCACTGCCTCTTGAGTGGTGACACCTACTTTTCAGCCTCTATCTGGGTTCCTCCCCAGATTACAATTGAAGCACTCTAGGAAATTTCCTGATCATGGATCTTCATCTCTTTTAGGATCTTTTGCGACCATAGAAAGACCAATATTAAAACATGAGCATTTAAGATTGTTATCTGAGCTGGGTGGAGCTGTGGTTTGCTAGATCTGGATTGATCAACAAGGTGATATGGGAATTAAAGAAAGAGGTGGCAGACTTCTACAGAAGCAGAACTGTCCTTCAATCATAACAACTGAAGAGCAGCAGTCTCCCTGGAGTGGAGACTGTAGACACAGGCATAGGGGCTTGGGGCTTCAAAGGGCATAGGAGGGAAGTTTTGGGAGGGAAGTTTTATCCGTAGTAGTTGTTTGTAGTTTCCAAGCCCAATAATGCCAGTGGATGATCTAATTACTATGTGGATTTTTTTTTTGTCAGGCAAGTGTTCTAACGAGTATGCTGAAATTAGAGTTTTTTGGCTCCCTTGAAGCTCTTTGTCTTAGGCCATTATTCCTTCATAGTTCCTGTCTGTAGTCCCAGCACTGGGAGGCTGAGACTAGAAGATCGCTGCTAATTCTAGGTCAGCCTGGGCTACATGGTGTTTGTCATCTGGCAGTTTCGATTTGATAGGAGAATCAATTGCCTCATGACATGAAGGGAGGTATACAAAAATTAAACTATCATTTACAACTTAGGAAAGGGCCTTGTAGATTATTTTCTTTTGATGTGCTCAAGGCTTTGAACTATTTTGATGAATTGGGTAAGCCTTAATTTTTCCTTTTCTATGTTAATACTTTCTATTAGGAATCAATGAAATTGGATTACCTAAATTTAGTACTGGCATTCTTCTATGCAAGATAATGAAATGCCAACTTTTGTAGGCAGAAAGAAAAGGGAAATTAATATTGATTAAGAATTCACTCTTCCTTATTAGATTTGTCTACAGTTTATCATTTAAACATGCTCATACAATATAACCAGTAGCTAGAAATCATCTTAATTTTCCAGATGAGATGGATTTAGAGAAATTGATTTACATACTTATCAAATTAATCAGGTTCATGTATTTTTGTTATAAAACAATATTAAAGTATTATATAATGCTTGGGAAGTAGATACTTTTAGCACCCTTATGCAGTAAATATACTGGAAAATAAACATTGAATTTTCTGTTTAAAAATCTATATCATCACTTTCCAAAGTTATTTTTCTTAAGGGCATATAATGCACACACGTTCACACATAGACACAGACAAACATACACATATGGATACATATGTATATAATACTTATAATTTATCCAAATGTATATAGTAATGAAGTACAGATAAAGTTTGCACTGGTAAATGGTCAATGCTGTTTACTGTTGGTACTTGGTACCTTGACTACACTACAGTTTCCCTACAGAAGTAAATGTTGTCCACATCATCTGCCATCCTTAAGAATAGCCATCATAGCACAGAAAACAAGAAAAGGGTGCTTAAGACTTACTTGTTTAGTCAGTGGCTGCTTCATGAAGCAGCCCGGGACCTTAGTTTGGCAAGACAGAAACATAAGCTACCCAGGATGATGATTGAAAGAGGGAAAAAAGGAGACTGAACTGTTGTAGTGACAGCAAATTTCAGAACACATGACAGCATGTTTTATTTAGAAACGTCAGTTTGATATTTAAAAATACTCAGCTGTGGAAGCAGCAACATTATTTTGTTGTTTAATGCACAGGCCTGTATACACAGTAGACCCTAAATGTTTAACTGTATTATTCCTCACTTTAAAAACATCCCAGATGGCTTGGGTAGTTTTTGGAGCTTCTGGCAGTGGAACCAGTATTTATCCCTAGTATGTGAACTGGCTATTTGGAGCCCATTCCCTATGGAGGGATACCTTGCTCAGCCTAGGTGCAGGGGAAGGGCCTTTGTCCTATCCCAAATGATGTGATAGACTTTGTTGGTTCCCCATGGGAGACCTAGGCCTCTCTGGGTAGTAGACAGGGGGTGAGGTGGGAAGATGGTGGGGGAAGTGGGAGGGAGGAAGAGGGAACTGAGATTGGTATATAAAATATAAAATTTTAAAATAAATATAAGGAAAAAAAACCCACCCCAGACAAAATACTTTAAAAGTCACAGATTCTGAAAGCATATCTTTTTTTGCCTTTCCAAACTCATGCATTCATATGTTTATAATTTTGAAAAATATATTTGTAGTTCTTTTATGATAATAGTGGCTCTGTAAAATTTCTGAGTCACAATGATAAAATAGAAATAGGCTCAATAACCTGAAAAAAATGAGTAGGAAGTGCAGGGACTGAGTACATGTGGACCCTCTGAGTCTACAGAATCTTGAGCTGAGGGTTCAACTGAATACAGATGAACAAACACTGTGTGTGGCATGTCCTTGGTACTTCTGACCATGTATGTATTTACATGTTGTGGAGGCACAGAAGTAGTTCCAAATATAAATATGATGTTTTGTCTTGATGTTCAAGTCTCATTTTAAAGACGTGATTGAGAGCAATCTGGCATTCTATTTATATACTGGCTGAGTTCTTCATACTGAGGAATAACCATAATTCTTAATTTTCCAAAAAATCACAATGAGGTTTGTATATGTATAAATCAGTATTTTGTAACAGTGGTCTAAATTATCTTGAAATACTGTTTAAGTTGTCTCCCATGAGAGAGAGAGAATATATATGAGAAAGACTAAAAGTAATTTAGATAATTGTAAAGGATCTAGACCTGATAAAATGTTTTACAGACTGAAATGGATTAGTGATGGGGATTAGAATCATATTTTGGAAATAGGAAAGGAAATGTCTCCTACAATATTAAAAAATGTTGGAGAGAAAGGGTCATGCATTCTCTGATTACAGTAGAGGAAGGGCCAAAACATTTATATCTACACTCAATTTGCAGATCACTGGGTCCAAAACATTATGTTCTTCATTGGTCATATTTATCACTAACTATAACTTGTTTTACCCTAATCAAATTTTAAAAATCTGTCAGCTGTACATAAAATGATGTTATTGAGATCTACAAAAACCTCAACATAAATCCAGTTACACTGAACCTGACTGAAGGGAGAGTAGGAAGTTTTCTTGAATACTTTGGCACAGGGGATAACCTCCTGCATAGGACACCAGTAGCATAAACACTAAGACTGACAATAAATGGGACCTCATGAAACTGAAAAGCTTCTGTAAGGCAAAGAATACTGTCAATAGGACAAAATGACAACCTACAAAATGGAAAAAAAAAACTTTACTAGACATAAACAAATCAAATAATCCATCTAGAAAATGGGAAACAAACCTAAACAGGGAATTCTCAACAGAAGAATTGCAAATGGCAGAGAAACATTAAAAAAAAAGTGTTCAACATCTTTATCCATCTGGGAAAGGCCATTAATGATAAAGTATCCTAATTGGTCTGGTGTTCTTTCTTTAGATAATATCTAATAAAAAATTTATCCCAATAAATCAAACTTATCTTAAATTTTCTAGAATTTGAATAGTCTAATTAGCTGTTAACTTTTTGTAGAGACAGCAACGTATTCTGTTACCTACAATTTTATCTTCCACTGTGAGTTGGTGAATAAAATCAAGACTAGTCTGAAATCACTTCAGTCACCAATGGGGAGAAAAATACAAATCCTCTTTCTGAAGAAAATATATTCACTGATAACTCAGATGAATGCTCAGGCCTGATAAGAGGTCCCCTTCAGGCTTCTAATTAAAATGTGACTTCAACAAAGCATTGGCAGAAATCATCTTGGTTTCTAGATAAATACACAAATCCAATGTCATTGAAACCTGATAACATAGATTGCTAGAAAAGGATTTAAACAGTCACTCTTAGCTAGTTTATTCAGGAACAGGACAATTCCAGTGCACCTTCCTGGTTTGACAACTGATTTTTTTTTTTAATGGATATTTGGGAACCATTGGCAAGATAACAGGATTATTTCCATCTTCCCAGGCTTTTAAAAACCCTTTGCTTCCTTCCAATAGCTACATAAATGCAAAGCAGTTAGATAATATTATCAATATCTGGTAGGAGGGCTTCCCTCTTAGTTATTATAGGGGAACGCTCACCTCTAGGCTCTTTGGGTATTCATAGAAATATTATATTTGCAACTATTTTATGTACTGGGCAACCCTTTCACATAAAGTTGAAAGAAGGAATAGAGTTCCTCTACTTCTTCCTTGCTTAAGATGGTGATTCTTCAACTCACAGCAAATCAGAACTATAAGGTCTGTGTGCTTTTCTATCTCTTCTCAGTCTGGCTTAAGCATTTGTTTGGGAGTCTACTTCATTTGTCAATACAGGAATGTAGAAGGTGATCATTAGCTGTGGAAGCATAGGGCAAGGATGCTATTTTGAAAAGATAGTATCAAAGGCCCTGGGACTTTCTGCTGATAGTACAGATTGGGTTCCCCATTAATACCCTAATGGACTCTGGGATAGATACTAACACATAGCAAATTTACAATGGAGTGCTACTGAGATGAATGCCAAGATAAGGGAAGGGTATAGATTTCCTGGGGGGACAAATCTTACCTTCTTGTTTTAGGTATCACACCCTTTGCCATTCTTCATCTCTGTCCATTGTAATGTCCTTTATAACAAACCAAACAATATAAAACTCAAAGATCTTAAATGAAGCAGTGTTTGGCATGAAAGTTCTAGAAAAAACAAAAGAAAATTAAACTCAAATCAGTAGAGGGTAGCAGCAGAAGCAGACACCCACAGCTAAACACTAGCCGAACTCCTGGAATCCAGTTACAAAGAGGGAGAAGTGATGAGCAAAGAGGTCAAGACCAGGCTGGAGAAACACACAGAATCGGCAGACCTGAACAAGGGGGAGCTCATGTACCCCAGTCTGATAGATGGGAATCCAGCATTGGACCGACCCAGACCTCCTGGGAAGAGGACTGGGCTGTCTATGGGGCCTCTAGTAATCGATCAGGATTTATCCCTAGTATAGGAATGGACTTTGGGAGCCCATCCCACATAGATGAATACTTTCTCAGCCTAGACACATGGATGAGGGCATAGTTCCTGCCCCCAATGAAATGATAGACTTTGAAGACTCCCCATGGAAGGCCTCACCCTCCTTGGGGAGCAGAAAGGGGATGGGCTGGGGTTTGGTGGGGGTTATAGAGGAGGATGGGAGGGTGAGGAAACTGGGATTGACATGTAAAACAACTTTGTTTCAAATTTGAATAAAAAAAGGAAAGAAAATTTAGTAGAGGGACAAAGACCAATAAGCAAGATGAGGGAAATAGCACTTGGTATATGACATGAATTGTTTTCTTTTGAAAAGAAACAATCCCAACAAGTTGTTTGTCAGGCGTCATAAAAAGCTATTATAAAATCAGATGGAGAAAATAGACACCACAAGAGATACCACAGAAGTACAAAGGATTATAGAAACTATTATGAAAACCACACACCAGCAAGTTGGATAGTTTGGATTAATGAGTGAATCATTAGACATAAGTCACCAAGTCCAAGAAAACATAAATTGTCTAAAAAATAGGCAGGAGGAAATTCAGCAATAAGTTTTCCATTACAGAAAAACCTACAACTTGATAATTTTACCGATTAATTTAGATGAATATTTAGCATAGCAGTCTTTCTCAAGCTCTATTAAATGTACTGTTTTTGCAAATTACTTGAAAGGTCATTTATTTTTTAATATATAAAATAGAGAATATATACAAGAATTTGATATATAAACAATATATCAAATATTGTTTGATATATTGTTTATATATCAAATTCTTGTATATATTCTCTATTTGTTTTTATGATCTTTGTTGCTATGCGAATGCCGTGGTTTCAGTTACTGCAGGTTAGTATTCTTAAGGCATCTTTTGGGATTTGGTAGAACATGTCATGCTATTCTTTTCAAAAGTCTTGTGACTCTTCTTGTAAATCTCCTTTACCAGTAAGTCCTTTTAAATAGGCAGGTATTGCTATTTATTTATTTATTTATTTACCAGTAAACCTTTGAAACTTCACTGTTTTCTTACCCAAATTCATGGGACAGAAATGAAGAGTTTGATTGTAAATCTCACTGAGTTTTTAGATTATAACAAGAAGTTTGTTATATTTATGGTAATGAGTGGTACCTCGTGGCTGTTGGTTTGGGTACACCCAGGAATATACTTATTTCTATTCTCAGAGTTCAAGTTGTACAGTATGTTAACATAGCAATCTACTCTGGGATGTGAGTTTATCTTTAGTGATATATTATTGATTCCTATTTGCTCATATTTGTTGAATATTCCTCCCAAAATAATGCTTGTGGCTTATACTTTCCATTTATATTCTCTCTCTCGGTCTCTCATTTTTCAAGATAAGGTTTCTCTTTGTAGAACAGGCTGATCTTGAACTCACAGAGATCTGCCTGCCTCTACCTCCTTAGTGCTGAGATTAAAGGCATATGCCACCACTGCCTGGTTCCATTTGTATTCTTGTTATTGGTTTTCTATTTTTTGTTTTCTGCTTGAAGGATTTTTCCATAAGTACAATTATATAAACACTAAATAGCTGCATGCCTCAGTAACTTTTGAGATAGTGTTGTGCAATTAATTTAAGTGTTAATTTTACCTTCTGGAATGAAAACTTTCCTGAGAGATGTTTCATAAATAAATCATTCTGATAAGATAGAGGAGGACTAAAAATCTGGGAGCAAACATCAGCTCATTCCATCAATAGACCAAAGTAGCATTCCACTTCAGTCTAGCTTGCTGATGCAATGGGTTGATTGGGTTTCCTTATAGGAACATGGGGTCAAGGGTTATTTATAATAGCATGAGCCCTCTTTGCCAACAGACACATCATCAAAAAGTCTTACTTCAGCATGGACGATGACATCCTGATAACTGCATAGCTGAAATTCCCCTTAATTTTCTACCTCCTGTGTATTCTAACAATGTCTGAGACCACATGCATCTGGAGCAGAATTATATCTAGCTTGGAGTGACAGACAAATGTGTAGGAGGGAGGAAGTGGCTGGAATCTTAGCTGAGAGCCTAAGGACCCTCTCCAGATAGAACACTATGGAAAACATCAACAGGCTTCAACTTGCTTCATGTCTTTTTCAGTGATCAGTGCTATTATGATTAAGATGAAAATGGCTGTTAGGATGGAAGTCAACTTCTACAAACAGTTTTTAAAAACAGGTTGTATTATGCATCATTTAAATTTAATGGTTCTTTTTGTTTTATTTTATGTGAAATTATTGCTCAATTATTCTTGTCTCTTTTTATTGAGATATGTTTAGGAACAGAATGACTGCAAATTGAATTTGAATAAGATAGATGTGGGCTGAAACATTAGCCTGATAATTCCTCTCTCTCTCTCTCTCTGTGTGTGTGTGTGTGTGTGTGTGTGTGTGTGTGTGTGTGTCGTGTAGAAGAAATGAGAATCAAACTTAGTGTCTTGTGCATGCTAGGTCCTACATTTTCCAGGGCAGCCCTACTTCTTTCTAGTCAACAAGTTAATAAGTAATAAATGAATAACAAATAAGTTATTTGTTTAATTTTTCCAACCTGTCTTTGTCTAATATATAAAAATGAGGTTAATTGTATCAACTTTATAGAATTGTAGTGAGATTTATTGATAAAAATGAGTTAAAAAAAAGCAGCCTGGTGCTGGAAAATAGCCACTATTAATACTCATTAAGTGTTGTATTGTTATTATTAATCCAGAATTATCAGAGTGGAAGAGATTAAAGATTCAACCAAAGGATGGGAAAACACAGTGTATTTGATAAAATATGTTCTTTAGACTTTTTCAAGGAGTGAGGGGCTAGGGTTATTCTAGACAATAAATGGAATCATGATTTTATTTGAGGAGGAAAGGAAAAATACTCCATCAAATGTGTAAAGATATTAAATGAGTCTAAACTTAAAGATAGCCATAGTATATGACATTGACTTTCTCTAACATGAACAAAATGTGTCATCCATTTACAAAGAAGACACAAGCATGGAACTGAGGATTGAGTCTGTTCCTGCAGTGATGTTGTCATCTATTCACCACTCATGTCAAGTTCAACCCTTGCTCAGACCAATGTGGGTTGAATGTATATAAAAAAGCAGGTGAAGCATGAAGGTACACTTATGCACCTTATGCATTTGAATTTCATTGTATCCAACTGTAGTAGTATCTTAAGACTAGTAAAACTGAGCTAAACCCCCTCTTTGTACCAGGTCTGCTTTCTTCTTCCTATAATAATGGAATGGACAGTGTACAATACTACATTTTAGGACAGTTAGGCAGTTAGGGTATTTCCAGAGAAGACTGAGGGAGAAAACTCATTTAGAATATCAGGAACACCATCCCATCCCAAAAGGTGCAGGACTGGATAGAATAGAGGGATGAATATGGAAAAGGCCAGAGATAGCATAGGCACCCCACCCCAACCCCATTGTCATGACATGAGTAGCTCTACCATCCCCCACCCCCTGCTTGACGATTGAGACCTGAAGACAGAAAGCCAATATAAGGCTTTCCTCCCTTTAAGCTTCATATATCAAGTGTTCTGTCATATGGATAAAAAAGCTGAGAAACAGAAAACTGGTACCAGAGAATGGCCATCCCTTCATTTGAGCCTGAACGTGCAGTTCTTAAACCATTGAAACTCATTTGTGTGGGACGTCTAGGAAAGCTTAACAGGACTGGGCCAGAGAACACCTCACATGGGAAAAGCAGACTTAGTGGGTGACTCTGGTGGGAGCCCAGAAGACAAAATCATCTTCTTTCTTTTAAACTATTCTAGGTATTTAGTCACAGTGATCCAAAAGTGACTCACACAGTCTTTAGTTCAAATATGAAACTGTAAAAGTTTATAAGGTTAATAATTTGGATCCAGCTTTTCAATTTCACTGGCCTTATTTCCTAAACTTTCTTCTAAACTGCCACGTCAATTTTTATTCCATTTTTATAACTTTTTTTTAAATTTTTTTTTGCTACTAGTCCATGTTAACTGTTTCAAAGTTTAAAACATGGGAAGGGAATAAAATATTGTAGAGTGTTTCACTTGAACTAGGGACTTTTCTAGGTATAGCACCTGGGAAATAAAACAATTGGCAGAAAACAAAACTATGAATAATAGGCTAGAAATAGATAAAAGATTCCTGGGAGTATAATGCGGGGGTGTGGTTCTCTTTAAGTTAGAGAGAAGACATTGCTGGGATTCATGTGAATGAACTGGTGATAGACTGACATGTAATTCCTGAGCTTCTTTCAAAAGAGAAACCAGAGTTTCCCATGGAAAAGAGAGGGGCCTCACAATGGCTATGGAAGTTCAAGGGTGTAGCAACCAAAGAAACCCTTACTTAGGAGGCTGCTATCATAACCAACACATCTACGAAAATGCAGTTTGGTCAGATTCAAAACAAGATGTCTGTGTAACTTACAGAATTCATGGATATTTTGTTTACAATACACCAAGTTTTCCTGAGTTCTTGTTTAACTGCTGGATATCCCTACATATTGCACTCCCAAAACAGACCTTCTAAGAGACACCTTGACTTCATTGTTCTGAAAAAATTATGATGTAATGATCATCATGGTTTACCAATCATGGATTCAACTTGGAATAGATGGTGTATGTTTTAAGAGATGGGAGAGATCAGGGCTTACCACACTGGATACTTTTCCACTCAAGCTAGTGACAGTGGAGCTTTTCCTCCTTCTGGGAGGAAACAAAAGGAAGAAGTCCCTGGTGTCACAGGAGTTATAGAGGGTTCCTTTGACAAGGGCTGTGACTTTATGTTCTACCCTACAGAGAGGAGGCATGAAAATGATTACTACAATCCCACTTTTCTCCAGGATTCATCATCTCCTACTGAGACTATCTGCCAACCCTAACCAGAAGCAGAAAGCAGAGAGCAGGTACAGTCCCAAAATACAGGTTTGTAGAGCAGAGCAGGGGTGGACACAGTTGGATAGAGAGCAGAAAGAACTCATGGTTGAGCATGCAAATGGGACCTCTTGATGTCCCTGCTTGGATGTCCTTGGTGATTTTATTTGCCATTACAGGCAGTGTAACTGAGGGAAGACACAGAGACAGACAAATTGAAATCAAAGGTCATCACTGATTCCTGGTATGTGTTCTCTTTTGGGGACTCATACAGTCGAATTAAATCTGATTCAACCTGTCTTTAGAGGGAGACATGTTGGGTACTGGACTAAAGAAGAAAGTACCAAGTCATCCTTGTTGAAGAAAAAGAACCTGATTACTGTTATGTAAAACACCTTGTTCAAGTGAAGCTTCATCTTGAAGCTGCATCTTCACACGGGAGGGTAGAGCCCCTATGAAGAAAGTTGTGGGGGTAGAATGAAGGAGGAGAAGAATTTCTAGAGATCTGAGAGGCACATTAAAAATAATCCCAGTTGGGTGAAAGATATGTTTAGGCATTCGAGGAAACAAATACTTACGGAGTAGAAATCTGTTGTCCAGGGAGTTGGTGGCTGCACAGTCCCAAGGCCGATTCTCTCTTTCAAGCCAAATTCCATTGTGTGCATCCATCTTCTCTGCTGCTGTATCATGGCCTGGACTGTTTCCCCACCCCCTTTAGCTACAAATGTTCTACATGCACAGGCTATCTCTTCTATAACGTATTTGCTTCCTTGGTTCTGAGGCAGGAGAGCTGCCCACAGTTTGCTTGTGGACATCATGGGGGCATAGCTCTCCTGTTTTCTCTCAAGCTATGTGGAGGTAGTTCAAATAGTCTAGTAGCCTTTGGTGAGGTCTTCTTTAGCCAAATGTGGTTTGTGATTGCTGCATTATTTTTTCACTGTAATTTCATTAATCATGTTTTCTAGGTTCTGACTATGGCATTACATTTTGTCATCTTAATTTTGCATATTTAGCCTTGTAAGGAGCTGTTCTGTAATTTCCTCATGCTGACACAAAGGTAGCTGCTGGGTAGTCAAACCTCTTCCCATCCTGAGCTGATGGGTGGGTAGCCTTCTAACTGTAATTATTTAATTATTCAAATCGATGATGACATCATTGATCATGAGTCATGGATGCAAAACCACCCAATTATGATACCAGAAGTGTGTTCTCACACTTAGAAGAATTTCTTTTAAAGAATAAATAACTAAGGTGATTCAACTTTAATTAAGAGGAGATAGAACTTTGAGAAAGCACTTCAGGAGTATGTGTCCAAATGGATGCATTTGTGCCATCAAGCATGTGCAAAGGTCAGAGTTCAACCTTAAGTGTCAGTCTTGTTCCACTCTGTTTGAGGCAAGGCCTCTCTTTCATTGTTTAAGTCAGCATGGGGCAGACAGAATAGCCAGGAGCTTTCAGGGATTCTGCTGTCTCCATTTCCCATCTCATCCTTGGTGTGCTGGGATTATAGACATATGGGAGTTCTAGGGCTTTAAATTCACATTTGTCTGTCAAGTACTTTACTCACTGAGGCATCTCCCTAGTCCTAGAGTAACACTCCAGGAAAAGATTCTAGATTTTATGCTGTGTGAGCATCTACTGTCACTCTGAATTGGACTCCTTCACATCAGAAGAAAGGCTGGTGACATTTTCTTTTATTTTTAGTCATCAACCACTTCCTCAGTGTTGCCAATACAGGTTTCTGTCTCAGACAACAAGTGCTTCCTAGAGACCATGTCTTGAAGGAACAGTGAGGCCCACCCCGCTGGGCTTACCTCACCTCACTTTCATACATCCTTTTTATAGATTGCACAGGTGTGCTGTAGTGACCATCTCTGTTGCAGTGTGATTTTGCTTTGCCATGCCTGCTTGCTTTATAGCCAGTGACTACAATTCCCCTTGGACTATCTATTTGAATATCCCTGGACTTTATGAGGTTAGACTGCATGTCTCCTTCCCTATCTCTTTTCCTCCTTACCCTGATGGTTTAATAGGTGTTTTGCATACTGGTCCTGGCTCATATGTATCTGGGACCTCTATGTAATAAGTTGCTTCTGTTACTGCATGTGTTTTGGTGCAATGCCTCCCCTGTATTTCTCTGGTTGACACACGTTCAGGGTGTTCCTGGAGAATGGCCATGTTGGTAGGAATACGCTAGTCACAGATCAGACAAGAGCCACAAGGACATTTTCCAGTATGAATAGATTTCCTGCCCCCCAATCAAATTAAGAAAAAATATAACTTTTTTTCCTGCCCCCAACTCTGGTGTACTTCTACTGCTCAGGTACAGGCTGAACAAGTCAGAAAACCAGATAGGGGAACTCAGGCAGAGACTCTGTGCTGGACCAGAGGCCACAGTGCAGCCAGAACCACAGATAGGCAGCCCACCAGGGGACCACCTCCACTCATTCAGTGCCCTCAACCCCTACTCCCCTCCTTATCACCTTATCTCACAGCCATAGAAACAGGCAGTGGTGGTGCACATCTTTAATCTCAGGACTTGGGAGACAGAGGCAGAGGCAGAGACAGAGGCAGCTAGTTCTCCATTAATTCAAAGCCACACTGAGCTACACAAAATTGGTCCAGTCTAAAAGAGAAACAGAGCTCACACCTTTAATCCCAGCATTAGGGAGGTGGAGACAGGAAGATATAGCTGGGCAGAGAAAGAATTGTAAGGCAGATAATATATTTGCAGATGATGTGATAGTTGAATAAATGACCCCCAAAATTCTACCAGGGAATTTTTATAACTGATAAAAACCTTCAAGCCAAGTGGCTGGATACAAGGTTAACTTTAAAAAGAAATCAGTATCCCTCCTATATACAAATGACGAACTCTTGCAGAATATTCCTTTATACTGTGCAAAGATGTGTCACAGTGATTGGTTTAACAGAGAGTTAAATGGCCATGAGTGAGGCAGAAAGAGGTTAGGCAAGGCTTCTAGGGGTAGAAAGAACTCTGGGAAGAAGAAAGGGGAATCTTCAGCCAGACTCGGAGGAAGCAGCATGAGCAGGACAGAGAAAAGGTAACTAAACTATGTAAAGAACATAGATTAAAAAATATGGGTTAATTAAATTATAGGAACTAGTTAGGAATAAGCCTAAGCTAAGGCCAAGAATTCATTATTAATATTAAGTCTCCATGTTATTATTTGAAAGTTGACTGTTGAGACAAAAAAGTTCATCTACAACTGTACATGCCGATTCCTACAGTGCATCTCATTTTAATATCCTCTGGGAAAGGAAAGGCTTTGCATACTTGCCTCTTCTGCCACCTCATAAGCCACACTTTCCATCAGGGAATGTTAGTGAGCCCAATCTCCTGAGACTCTTGTGTGGGTAACCATAGTTGCTCTTATTTCAAAGTGCCAGTGGCCATGTGCGTTAAATTACACATAGGCTCAAGGTAGCAAATAGGGGACTCTTTCTAAGTGTTCACTCAGATACAGGTTTGCCTTATTGAAAATACACTTCAAACCAGTCCAGGCCTACCTCCCTCAAACCCGGATAAATCGAGAATGCTTTGAGTAGAAACTAGCCAGGTTTGATGGTCACTAAGGAGAGGAGAAACTATTCTATTGTTACAGTGGGGCATGTGTTAAGCTTGATGCAGGTGGAGAATGCAGGCTAACAAGTTGCTAAATTCATTGATCAGAGAGACATTTGTGTGCATAGAGTGTGCAGGTGATCAATCAGGCTGCCAAATATTAGAAAAGGGATATGTGTGTGGCTTTTTGTTGTTCTTTGTTTTCTGTTTTAAGACTGGGATTCTCTGTGTGGCCCTGGCTGTCTTGGAACTTGCTCTAATAGACCAGGCTGTCCTCAAACTCACAGAGATTCTCCTTCCTCTGCCTCCTAAATGCTGAGATTAAAGTCATGTGTCATCATCATCTAGCAGGATGTGTACTCTTCATGAGCTCAGTTCCCACCATTCTCATTGGGTAACTCATAATTTCACCTATAGCTCCGCAGGAACCAATGCCCGAGGCCTCTTAAGGCACCTGCATTCACATACATAGACACACAGACATACATATAATATTAAAAAAGTAAATCTTTAAAACCACAACCCTAGTTCTTATGTATGTCATAAAGCAGTCTTAAGGAGGAAGCAGTGTCTTCTGTAGTGATTAAGATAATCAACTCACAACTGAAGAGCAGTGTAGCAGAAAGATGAGGCTTCCCAGCTGTGTGACTTCAGGCGCCAAAGCTACGTGAGGATGGAAACACTGCTATAGAATCAGGACAGTGGTCTACAAAATTAATGCTCCACACAAAAGACATTTCACACTCCCGTGCATAAAAATAACTAGTCATAAATTGTAAAGAATTTGTCAGTCAAAATTTATTCTAACCGACAACAGCAAAAATATCTTTGATTCCTAGTCTTATGCATTTGGATGTATGGTTGAAACCTAGATCATAGCTGCCTCTGGGGTTTTGTTGCAGTGACATGAAGCTACTAATGAATTATGAAAGTGGGAGAAACAGATGTAAATGAGGGATCTAGCAAATAGACTAAGGGCACAAGTGGTTGGATGTAGAAGGCACAGCAATTCTTTTACAAGAACAACTTCAGAGCTAAGAATGCAAGGCCACAGCAAACAGGTGGTGGCTGGGATGGGTTATTTCATGTTCAGTCTGAAACCATGTGAACCAGGAGTCATTTGTTAGATGTATAACTGGGAAAGGGGTGCATCAGTTAGATACACACTTCAAATAAAAGTGGATTGCAAGTCTGCTTTAGAGCTCCTTGATCTATAGTTAGCCATTAAAACCATAGCCATCAATGGTAGTCTTATCTAGGACTGGTACTCTGAGAAAAGAGTAAGAACAAAGAAGCATAGACTGGGGACAAAGTGCAAAGAGGGCAATGGTGGAAGGAAAGGAAGCCTCCCTTTTGGGAAGGCAGATAGGAGGCTATGAAGATAAAGTCGGGAAATGTCAAAGGTCCTTAGATCCGACTGGCAAATGTCCTCAGCAATGCCAACAGAACTCTACTGTCAGCATCAGAAGTAACTTTCTGTGTCTCCCATTGAATTCTGAGAGCAGTTCTAGCAAATAACAGCAATAAGAACAGCGAGTATTTCAGGAAGCTTTCTGTATTTCCAAACAGTATCCAATAGAATTAGAATTTTAACTGTTTCAGTATATAGCAGACTCATATGCTATCTGTAGAATTCTATGCTGAATATTGGCAAATAGTGATTTTTAGAAGTTTTTAAAATTAGTATCATAATCATGATATGCAAACCACTGTATGTTCTTAATATGCTTTTAATTGGTCCCAAACTCACAGCTTCTAGATTGTATTTCTGCTTAATATTACAATGTGCAGAAAACCAGAGAGGCCAGCCTAGTAGACATTATCAAAAGGAAGAGCTGGAGGGATAGCCCTGTGAGGCAAAATTAATTATGCACAGCCTGGATGAGAAGATAAGCGTGGGAGCTTAATGATCTTGTTTTTGTGACAGTAAAAAGAATGCTGACTGGTGGCTTTTCATCTTCATGGATGGTCACAGTGAGAATTGGGTTAGAATTTCTGAAAGAGATATTTTTGAGATGATACTATAATTACATCATTTTCCTCTTTCTTTTCTTCCCTACAAACACTTCCTTGTGCTTTCAATTTCATGACCTCATCTTTTATTAATCATTATTAAACATATACTCTTTCTCTATCTTCTAAATTTAACTTGTTCATTCTATATAATGTTATTTGTATTTGTGTTTTCAGGGCTGACCATTTGGTGTTGGATAATCAATCAGTGTGTTCTTCCTTGGTGAAGACCATTTTGCCCACTGTTTGCATTCCTGAGTTTTATGTAGTGTAAGGTTGAAGCCTTGTGTCAGGTTGAAGCCTTGTGTAAGGTTGAAGCCTGGTGGTCTTTCCTTCATTTATTTTAGCATGTGTATTATTGTTGTCTTTGTTGTTCAGTTCAGTTATTATTGTTCAGTTCATGTTTTTTAGGCAATTGTGCTGGTGATGAGAGTTTGTGGGTGTAGCTTCTGACTTTATGATAATACACAGTCTCACACAGCAATGCCCTTGATCCTCGGGCTCTTAGCATACTTCTAACCTCTCTTCAGCAGTGGTCCTCAAGCTTTAGGGACAGGAGCTGTTTTGCAGATGTATCCATTGGCATTGGGTTCACAACTTTACATTTTGACTGGTTGTGGTTTTCTGTAATGGTCTTCTCTTGGAAAGAAGTTTCCTTGGCGAGGGATGAGGATGACACCTGTGGCTAAAGAACAAATATTTAGAATGTAGCTAGCAATTGCTTGTCTAATAATGTGACAGGTGTGAGTTCCCCTCCAAGACGTATGACTTCACTAGCCTGGGTAGTTGCCTTGTTTCCAGTCATGATTTCCTCACTGTTGAGTTGGTCTTATGTCCAGTTAGAGAGCTGTTGGTTACCACCAAGGCACGGGTGCCACTAGTGCATCCATAAGGTTATTGTGCCATGCTGGCTATTGTGCTTCACAGGTGTTAGCACCTGGGTAGGGCTGTTACTTGCTTTCCTTCTTCAGAAACTTGCATGGAACCTTCTGGCACCTTGTAAGTTAGTCTTCAGGGAGGACAAATTTGGGTAAGTTCCAGTTCAGGGACTTCTGGGTTCTGAAAAAATGAAATGGGAATTTCCCATCCTACACATTTAGCAGCATCCAGAGATCATTTGTGTTTGTCAGTTCTTTAATGGAGTTTTCTGGGAATGGAAAGTCATCAGACTTCTCAGAGGGACCTTGTTGATAAGAGAAATAAATCACAGAAATCCTGGAAGGTTGCCAGAGGCATCCTTCATCTGTGTCTTTATGATGTCTCAAAATGCAGGAGGATTGCCTTGCAAACATTTGGGAGTTTTTGAGCCTTCCACAGTCTTCTTGAAGCTGGATGAGTACAAGGTGGGAGGGGGAGAGGGGAACACTCTGACCCCTTTCACACCTGCACTACTTCCCTGTGTAAGAAGCTTCCTGGCATACCTTATTTTCTCAAGTCCTCTGGCACTTCAGAGTTACTACTTTCATCAGATAAATGCAGTCTGTAACTCTTATGAGACAGATGCTTTCTGACCCCACCCATGATTCCTGAGGAGTCAGTCAAATGTTCACAGGGCTGCTCCTTAGCTGGCCGTGCTTCTCTTTTGAAGCACCTGGCTGGGCTTCTCTTGCAATGTCTTTAGATTCCCTGGTCTAAGTTGTATAGCTCCCTTCCTTCTATGTTTGGAAACCACCTTTGCTTTAGCTATTATCCAGTCCAAGGGCACAGCAGTTTTTAAATTAGTTTTTAAAAATTAGCATACAAAGTAATGGATCTCATTGTGGGAGTTTTCCCTATACGTGGTTTTTGTTGCTCTTCCCTCTGTAGTGAGATATTCATCTTGTCCACAACTGTGGCTTAGACCATGCCCATTGAGGGTGGAGACAGGGCCGGACGTGACCTGGGGGAAAAGACTGAGGAGGGGTCAGAGCCTCTCTCTTGCTGGTGGACGTTGGAAGGCTTAGGATCCTGAGGAACCCACTGCGTTCATCTGCCTATATTGTGAGTTATTTCTCCCTGAATAAACATCTATTTGGCCTAATTGTTCCTCCTGATCCTTATTAAACTGCAATATCCCTCAAGCCCCAGTTTTATACCTCATCCTTACCCACCTCCTGTAGATCCTTTCCCTTCCTATAGTCTCCCTTCTACGTTCATTTCACATGTATCCTATTACCATGAAGACCTGTTTTCAACCTCATGGTTATGGTCGCCTTTCTGGTCTTGTGACCTATACCCACATATGTACACATACAATAATTAAACTCTAGGTAATCTGCATATGAGAGTAACCATACTTCATTTGTCATTCTTAGTATAAATTACCTTGTTTACAACAATAGTTTCCAGTTTCAATCATTTTCCTGCAGATTTCAAGATTTCATGTTTCTTCATGGTTGAATGAAGTCCACTATGCATGTGTATCATATTTCCTTTATCCATCTGTTTGTTGATGGAAAACTGTTGTGAACAGTGCAGCAATACCATGGATATGTAAGTCTTTTAACACAAATATTTAAAACTAGAATTTATTGACTTCAGATACAAAAAGTAGAAAGAGGCCAGGTGGGTTACACAGCAGAAACAGAGAGCAAAGCTGAATGTTCATGCTACTGCTGGCATCTATCTAGGAGCAGTGTGGGCCCTCTGCTGATTCTACTCCCACCAGGTTGCTGGAGGTCACCGATATTCTGAAATGGAAGTTACCTACCCATGTCCAATTTACCTGGATCTAGGTCTCCAACCCTTCCCAATCCACTTTGTGTGGAATTGATAAATAAGTCATTTCATAGTACTCAGCTTTTCCTATTAGCTTTTGCAGAGCAGTTTCAGTTTGCTGGCCCAACTGAAGCCTTGTTTCCCTTGTGTGAACTCCATCTGCTTTCCTTTGCAGAATCAGAATGCATTTATGTGTTTTGTCAAGTGTTTTTGATATGGAAAATCCTGGCCTTCCAAAGGCCCTTATAATTTTGAGATGACAGATCATTCCTGAAGTCTTCAAAGGTCCCCAACCTTTGACTAAGCAGATTTAGGTGTCAAAGAATTTGTACCTTCTCCTCCCTAAATCAGTTTCTGCCACTTTTAGCTAGTGGAAAACGTGTTTCCAAGGAAATTTGTCTGTGTCTGAGCTTCCAGAGGTTAAGCAACAGCAACAAAAAAAAATCAGCATTATGCTAATACTGTGATATTGCACAGTCTAACTTATGGTGATGCTAAGCAAAGAGAGAATGTGCAGACAAAAGCATATTGGTACAAAGATTTTTCTAGAGGAATTGGGGAGGGCCTGAAGGGCCTAAATGAGTTAAAGACTTTACTCCCTAGCTTCCGTATCCACCAGTCTTCATGTCCTGCTAATGTCTCTCCAGTGTCCCATCTGTTTATTTTTCAGTTACCTATCTGAAGGCAGCCTGCAGTACTTTTGCATTCCTAGTTCCTAAGTGTGGCTGGCATGTGTGTGTGTGTGTGTGTGTGTGTGTGTGTGTGTGTGTGTGTGTGTGTGTGCTCATTCAGAGATATTGGCCTGAGTCACTGGACAGAGCATGAGTGAGAAGGAGGTGGTGACAACAGAAATTCAAGGAAAACTCTAGTCAAGCAGATTAGAGGAGTGTGTTTCCCTGGAGATAAAAGCAGATGATAGGGAGTTAAACATAGAAGTCCAAAAGCAAGATGGTATTAGAAAGAATAGAGCATAACAACCTTTGGTGAAATTTTAGGCAGTAATGGGGGAAGCATGACCCCATTTCTAAAGACAGATGGTTTTAAACTTTGTTTAAAAGTCTAAATTTGAGCCATTAACAGGATTGGAGACTAAGTTGTAGTCAGTGCTATCATCTGTAGACATTTTCTGAAGACCAAGTACACTACGACCACCTCATTTAGTAACTCATTAATTCTTTACAGATAGATCCAGTCATCTTCCCTTTCCAGATGGGGAAATTACATTTTAAAGAAAGCAAATCGCTTGCCAAAAATTACATCTGAAGGATGGAGACAGGATTTGAACCTAGATCTCTATGAGTCTACCTGCTGCCCTCTTGGCTTCTGCACTATGTAGCTAACAGAATCTGAGCACACTGGATTTCCCTCACCATGTTGTATCTGGGTTATCACATTTAGAAGAAGGAAGCATCACAGGGGTAGGAGTATAACTTCAGAAAAAAAAATTAAGGTTCAGGAAGAAGGGCCTCTAGACCATCTTTTTATCAGAATACTTACCTAGGGTTGCCATGAGCTAAGTTTCAGTAACATGAGATAAATGTTTAAGTTTCCTCCATACCTATTTTATAGATAACAGACGTAAGATACATACAGATTCACATCGAAACTGGATTCAGCCTTGAGCTCTCACAATCTTTACAGCTGTGTTCCTGCCATCAATCCACAGCAAACATTAATGTGACAAGTGTTCTCCATAGGTACAAGTATTCTGATGGATGTGTACTGCATAGAGCTGCATCCCCTCGTGCTATACTGGAGGGAATGGGGCATATGGGAAGTGAATTAAGAGATCAAAGAGTTATCAGAAAACCATTGTTCACCCAGGTTTCTCGCATTCATTTTGCTTTCCTTCACCATAAAAAATGACAGATTCGTAAGCATTCTTGAACCAAACATATATCCAAACCTGTATACCACCAGCACAAGGCTGATACTTCTGCTGCCTTGTGGTAGCTCTTTCCAGAAAAGCACATTTCTACAGGTCCTGCCCTGGGCTCTGATAAGATTTTCTTTGGTAGTGCCAGGTGTGTGAAGTTACGTGTTCTTTATCAGGCTCTCCATCTGCCTAAAAACCCGATTTCCTTCAAATCCAAGACTAAGCGTTTCTTAATCTGCAGTCACAGGCATCACAAGGGTGGTATCTTCCCACTCAATTTCTGCAAATATTTGACATGTACTGTATATTAAATATTTGAATTCAGTCAAGCAAAATGTGTGCCCCTGGGAAACATAATATCTGCTGAATTGTCAAATCCAGGGAGTTTTACGAAGTGATGGGAACACAGATGAAATTAAACTAACTTGGGAACATCAGTCAGGCTACTCTCAAGGATAATCCTCTAAATTATATATGCATTCTTTTTTCTCATTTGCATGACCAATTATAGGGAAGTTCCTTATTGTGAGATGCAATAATGTGATATAATTGGAACAGCTTCAGCATTTTGGGAAGGTGGTTTCCCTGGCAGAACAAAGTCTTGGGGAAAACAAATTATGTTGATTTACTAGCAATTCTGCAAATGAGTTGTCTGGGGGACTCAGGAGGAGTCTTTTATGGAGTACAAAGACACTACTCGCTATTTGACATTTTAAATTGCTCGCTTGGAATATGCAAAACCACAGCTATATAATTGCGTGTTCTAATTGCATGTTGTCGCTGCTGAGGCCACCAATTTGCGCTTGGGTTTGGAGACGTTCTGTGTGCTAATCAAGAGAGAAATGATACTCAATTTTCCTCAAGTTATAGAGGGCAGAGCAGGGCTGTGAACATTCAGGGGGAAAGCCAAGACTGTAAGTCTGTGGTAAATTCCTATTCAAGATCTACTTTGGTAATTCCACAGTTTTACTGAAAGTAGTTTATGGGGAGGCAGTCACCAAATGGGTAGCCTGAGGATAGATGACATTTGACAACATAAAAATCACCTAGTCTAATAAACTGAGAACTAGCTGGGCTTTGGAGACAATCAAGGGCAGCCTGTTGTTCACCTGCCAGCAGGAGGAACACTACAAAGAAAGGGGCTGGATAAGGGCCAAGAGATAAAATATCTTACACACTAGACAAAAGGCTCAAGTCAGATTTGCAACTTAGAAAAACTCTGTGGATTTTAATGCTGCGGGTGTAAAACTGAGTCCAGGAAGACCATATATAAAGAAGAGGATGTATGCATGAAGTATGTTTGGAGTATATATGAAATATGATATATATGTATGTTGTATGTATGTATGTATTATGAAGTCGTGAGAGAAGATACAAATGATAGATCAAAATGCAGAACACAATTGATCATGGGATGCCCGGCCCCAATGGGTAGATCTACAACACACCTCCTGCACAAAGGCTCAGGAACACTGCAGAAGAGGAGTGGACAATCTGTAAGAGCCAGAGAACTGGGGAGTCTGCAGTGAGATTGTGTCTCCTGGAAATGATAGGGAAGCTACACTGTGATATCTCAATGGAGTTTCTGCACTCCTATAAGCCTCTCCATTGATACAGCAATCCAAATCAAACCAAATTAGAAAAAGCCCTCATTTAATGGATACAGTGCTCTGAAGGCTCCCGGGGTGGGGGATAGGAGAGACCAGAAAACCATGAGTCTGTTTTCTGGGAGGCAGTTTAAATTCCCGGTGGGAGTGGTCTTCAGCATCTCTGGGGGAGGGATCATCACTTGGCAGGCTTTTTGAGACGCAGCAACATTTGAAGAGAGATAGGGGAGGGGGCTTGGATGGAACTTCTACCATACTATTTCACACTCTTTGGGTTTATGGATGCTGGGGGCTGTGGTGAAGTTTCCACCAGAACACTCAACAATATGGCCACCAAAACAAGACCTGAAATGACATCAGTAGACATACTGACATAAAGTGATGTGAGGGTCTCATGAGGCTTCACCCCTAGACAAAGAGCCATAGGCAACTAATGACTGTTGAAGGGGATAACTGTTCTTTTCCAGGAATAACCCCCCCAAAAGGTTATCCAATACCAAGTGGCCATCCTGGAAACCATATACATACAAGCAAACACTAAATAGACTCATCTTGTTGTACTTGTGTATTTATGCAAATGAGAGCATGTGTATGTATGTGTGAGTATGTAAAAATAAAAAAGAAAAAGAGGCTGTGAAATTAAAGGGAGTAAGAGCTGATGGGAGGGGTTGGAAGGAGGAAAGGGAAGAATGAAGTGATATAATTATATTTTAATTAATATTGTAAAAAGGAAAAAAGCACCTTTATTATCATTTGATTTTTTTCTTCAGGTGCCTTTATTTGAGCAATGACAGTCTTTAGTTTTATGGAACTAATATATTCCATTTACCTTTAGAATTCAAAATATTATGTCCTCATCATTGTTTTTTTATAATTCTTTTGAGAGAGGTTTAAGAATGTTATCCTGGAGGCCACTTTTAATATTATTCTTAAGAAAACTTTACATTCTTAAATAAACCTTGTAATGGAACCTGAAACCCTTTTCAGGTATTTTGTGTTTCTATCTATATGTATTTTGTGTTTCTATATGAAATCAAAAGATGATAGCTTTACCTTAAATTTTAAGATAGAATTTTAACAAGTCATTACAAGGCAGAAGCCCCAAGAATCAGAATAGCAGGTTATAAAAATAGAGCTGCTGTCAAGGTCAGATAAAAGCATCATTTAAAATGTTAAGTGATGAGAAAGTTTAAGATGGAGAAGGAGGAAGGGATGAGTGGAGAACAGGAAAGGGACTGATTAGCTGAGGAAACTGATTTGGGTTTTGTGCCTAGAATAAGTTAGGAATTTCTAGCAAGGGTAACGTGTGTGATAGGGAGAGGGGAGCAATAAGACTGCCTGTGCTAGATGACTACCAAGGGGTACAGTTGAAATGAAACTTGACATCCTGGTAGGCATTTGAGCTTTTTAGTTTTGTTTCGTTGTACTTATTTTATTTTTGCTTTATTTCATGCACATTACTGTTCTGCCTACATATATGTCTACGTGAGGGTATCAGATTCTCTGGAACGGGAATTATAGAAAGTTGTGAGCTGCCATGTAGATGCTGGGTAATTGAACCTAGGTTCTTTGGAAGAGCAGCCTGTAGCCTGTGCTCTTACCGCTGAACCATCTCTCCAGCCCCATCATTTGAGCTTCTCTAAAAGTGGTCAAAACTTCAGAAACCCACCCTCTAAGTTTAAACTGGGGCCGAAATCTATAGTTTTATAGGCCATCGAATGTCAAACACCCGGATTCATCCTTGAAGATGAGCTCAGGTTCAAAATATTGCCAAGAGACCCAGCAGACACAACCAATTGAATAATGGGTGTCGACCCATGTTTTAAATTGGATTAAATACAAATGAATTTGCATCTTAACCATTTTAAGAATGCAGGCCCCACTGTTATATACTTTAATGTCTTTTGCAGTCATTACCACCTTTCATCTCCACAGCTCTTCATCATGTAAAACAGACAGTCTAATACCATAGCAAGTACTCAGGTCTCCCTCCCCGACCTCGGGACAATTAGACTGTACTGTCTACTGCTTAGAGTTTTGACTACTCTCAGTGGAATCATAACAGATTTGTTTTAGTGACTGTGTCTCAGTTAAATGTCTTATCCCAAACTCATTTTGAAACTTAATCGCATTGTAGTGGTGTTAAGAAGTGAGACCTTTAACGGGTATTGTTCATAGTTCTCATTGTCCTCAGGAGTGACATACTTTCCTCCCATCCAACTCTTTTAGAAATTTTTGTTCACTGAGCATTACATTAGATATGTCTTCATTTTCAGTAAAATGAAACGACTAAAATTAATTTTGCTGTAAAATCTTCTATCATTTTCCAACACTCCATGAGAATCTTTGTACAGGCATATTTTCTGGATTTTAAACTAATGACCAGAATATATTACTGAATTGTTGAGACAGTAGCCAGCATTTATTAGTTGTCTATCATATACTCTACAGTATTAACTGTCTTCAGACCTGATTGCTGTGTACATTCTTGTTTGTATATTAATAGGACCCAAGACCCAGTGGTGAAAAATATTTTTTGCTCATATTTTAATAAGTTTTGGGCATAGGTGAACTCAGTATGCAGTAGTTTATTTCTGCTGTGCATGATAATGGCTTGGTGCAGGTGGATATTTTCCCTGACCTAAGACTGGACAGCTGGGATGATGGAATGTGTATCTATTCACTCTTATAGTCTTCAAGGAATTATCTGAGAGTTTTCTTATGGTGGATACAATGATTCCAGTAATTAAAAAAGGCATGATGTAACTGTCAGGCATGGTTCAGAGAAACTCTGTGTGTCTCTGTGTTTGTGTATATGTGTCTGTGTCTGTGCTTCTGTGTGTGGATGACTATGTGTGTTTGTGTGTATGTGTGTGTGTCTTTGTGTATCTGTGTGTATGTGTGTGGGACTGGAGATTGACACAAGGCTTTGCATTGACTAGGTAGCACTCTACCTCTGACCTAGACACACAGTTTTTTCCTATGACCCCTTTCACTTCTTACCTTGAGTCAGGGCACTACTAAGTTGCTGAGGTTGGTCAAGGTGTCACTAAGTTTGCTACATACCTCAGTTGTTCAGGTGTGTCTGAAACTTGACACCCTCCCACCTTACTTTCCTAAGTATCTAGGGATTTGGGCCCGGCTGACATGGAGTTAATACCATAACCAAAACCTGTGGAACAGATGAAATGTGAGTTTCTCTGGGTGGTTATGAACATGGGTCATTTCTTAGATACTGACAATCCATTTGACTTTGTCTACCATGGGTATTTTCCTAAATGGTCAGCCAATCTGAATCTTTCTACTGAAAGCAGGCCTCTACTGGAACAGTTTCTCAGAACCTGTCCAGTTTTGCCAGAAGCATTGATCTTTGTCCTTCAGATGAGGACCTTTGGAAAGCTTGCCAGGGTGGGGCCCTGAGTTATGGCTTCTGTAGGAGGACCAAGCGACTCCCTTCTTCATATCTCACTGACACAGAGAGTCTCTGGACCTCTTTAGAAACTGGAAGAAAGATGATGCCCTTTAGTGCTATGGACAGTTCACCCTGCAGGATTGTAATTAATCATTACTTTCTGGGTCAGTTCCCGAACAGCAACTTCGTCATCATCCATCTCTTTCTAGAAGAGATCTTTAAAACCCACTTTGTTTAAAAAGAATAATGTTGCTGCCTCCCATGGGGGTGGTGTAAAGGTTTTTCTTCAAAGTATCTCTTCTTTTTCAGGTTAAGGAAAAGAGGTTTTAAACATAGATAAGCGTATTTGTGAAGGTTCCAAGGTTTTTGAAGTCACACAACCTTGGGAGATGATCACCTGTGCAGGCCACAAAAGATGGTTGTCACTAATATCTATTTCTCTTTTCTTCTTTCCAATAACCCCAGATTTCCAGGCTTGAAACTAAGTGTTTTCTGGATACTGCCCCTACCCATAGCTTTAGAACTAGAAGCCAAGACTACAGACAGTCATGGGATTTCATTGTCTTGACCCTAGTTCATATCTGGGCAGGTATCTTAAGTTAATATAATGACAACAAATTTGTAGCACTGTGAAGACTGATATACATACACACACACACATACACACACACACACACACATCATACACACACACACACATATATATATATATATATTTACACACACATATATGTGTGTGTGTGTGTGTTTTCTTGTAAGATACAAGATGAGAAAGAAAAGACCTGCTGCCTTTAGGGCTCCTGACTGTTGTCCTTTCCAAACCCAAATTGTCCTATGACATAGAGGGGGGAAGTATGTGGAAGGCAGAATAGAGACACAGGAAGAAAAGGGTCCAAAGCACCACCAGGGCACTGCAGGATCCAGCTTTACCTGAATTAGCTTTTAATGATATGAACCAATAAATTCTCTTTTGTTGTAATTTAACTTGAGTTTAGCTATATTGTCTATACTCTAAAGTGTGCTGTCTGATACACTGCTGGAGTCAAAAGAGATGATGAAATTCTGGGGTTGTAAAATCTCCTGTAGGCTGCACATGATGGGCTGTATACTTTCAAAGTTAGGGGATACTTTGAAAAGAGGGGTGAGTGTAACTTGGAGGAGAGTCTGTTCTGTTACAAGTGGAGCCTTGGGTAGGAAGGGTCTTAACAGATGGCACCTGACCTACAGAAACTTGAGTGGGTACAGAACACACAGACATGCAACCTTGCTTTTATTGCAAGGACCATTTTGTAGCTGAGACAAATCTGCCTTAGCATGAGTTCCACACACAAAATCATTTGTTTGTATTCCAGTTTATTTAACAGACATTTAATGAACATGTAGTATGTACCAGATGTTTGACATGAAGAAAATAACAATAACAACAGTAATAATACTCCCGTACTAAACATTTCAGGAAAAAAGAAGTGAAAAGAGCTGAGAAGAAATCCTTCCAAATAGGATGGAGGGACTTACTTTACACACAGTGTCAACAGTACAGTAGGTTGCACCTGTAGTTTATAATGGTGGCTCCTAAATGCTTGTTCTTGCTTATCCCCCCCCACACATATGAAAAAGTGGAATAACCAAATCATCAGGTTTTCATAAAACTAGAGTTATGAAGTTGAAACTGTTGGCTATTCTGAGATTTTATAATATTTCTCCCATTCTGATGTGTGCCGTATATTGTAAAAGGCATATGTAGGTGAATACATCTGATTTTACTTTGAGAAGTGAAAGCCAAGCCTATATTCGATCCCCATTTTAAGAACAAAGTCTATATTATATCATTTTAGTAATAACTTGTCTAGGGCATAGCGCAAGGCAGACTTGGGGAAGGAAATATTTAGAATGTTGAACAAACACAGCGAAGAATATAAGGAACAGCATCATGGAGGGGTGTTTTAAGATCACAGTAAAGGGAGAAGTTGGCAAGTAACATATTTGAAATAGTTAGCTTGGTTCACATATTAAAAAGCCTTGAATGTTGTATTAAGGAATTTAAATTTGATCCAGTATGCAGTTGGAGTCACTGAGGCATTTTAAATTCGGGGCATTTAGAAAGACAGATGGATAGAGAAGTATGTCAGAGTTGCTGATGGTTACATTTTCAATGATGTGAAAGGAGAAGCTACTTCGCAAGTGGGAATACTTACTTAGATGGATTACTCACAGATAATTACTTAAAAATAAACTGCTCAAGACATTTAACCAAGCAGCAGAAGGACTTGGTTATTGAATCATACAGAAATATGAATGTCAACTTGGCTGTAGCTGGTTAGTTCAATATGAGGGTCTTTCTTCCCTTTCTCCCTTTCTCCTTCCTACCTTCCTCCCTCCCTTCCTCCCTCTCTCTTCCCCTCTCCTTCCCTCCTTCCATCTCTCCCTTCTTCTCTCTCTCCCTCTCAGGCTCTTTCTCTTCACCTCTCCTTCCCTCACTCCCTCCCCATCACTCCCTCTCCTTTAGATGGTTGAGTTTCTAGCAGCCCTGATTATTTAATTTACTTTGTAGTTGGAAGAAGGATGACACACTGCAATCTGCCTGTGGGTAGAGGCCAAACTGCCTTCAGAGAAAAGCTTTGCGAAGGCATTCGGTTACAAAGCACCTGGGAAAGATAAGCTTGCAGAGTCTGAAACTCTTTACTAGATATAGCACAGAAGAGTGCTGCTGGCTACATTTGCTGTACTCTAAATGAAACTAGCATTTGAAACATTCAAACTTCCACATGGACCCACCTCTCTATGCTGAGTTAACTTGAGACATGATATGGGAGAAAACAAGCTGTCTTTTGGTTGGTGAGAATCCCCATTGTTCTGGGTTTACTTGTTAGTTATGAGAGTTGATGGAATATCATGGCTTCTGGATGTTCTTCACTCATGTGTGATCATTTGTCCAAGACCATGATTTTCCCTGTCAAGGCTTGGGCGCTCATCACTGTGCAGGGACAATGGGAAAGGAAAGGAGGCAACATCTCTTCTGGGCTAGCTACTTCAAGAACACTGGCTTCTTCTTCCTCTTTAAGGAAGAAAGACCCCTTCCAAGACTCAAGGTCTAATTAGTCTATCTGCTCTTGCTCTATTAATTATCTTCTGAAGATGCCTGCTGTAGCAAAATTAGGATCTTTATTTTCTCTGTCATACTCCAAGTAACTCTTTTTTTTGTGTGATATTTTTTTTAATTTAAATTTGAAACAAGCTTGTTTTACATGTCAATCCCAGTTCCCACATGAACCCTTCTGTCCTTCCCTGTTACACCCCCCCAATCCCCATCCCATCACTTTTCTGCTCTCCAGGGAGCAGACTTCCTTGAGAGGTCTTCAAAGTTTGTCATTTGGAGCAGGGCCTAGGCCCTCCCCCATCCAAGTAACTCTTAAGACAAATTGCCATCACCATTGCTACCTTCCTTGGCATTCCCTTTGTAGCTTCCTGAGGGCACCTGTAGCTGGAGTCAGACTTTTACACTTGGCTCAGGCTTTAGCCAGTGCCCTTTATCTTTCTAGGTCTGACTGCACTGATACAGTCTCCTGGGAAAGCAGGTGAACATAACAACCCAGCCCCCAGGTCTGAGTTCTGCTCACACGTTGTATTGGTGACTATTCCATAAGGGTTTTTACAAAGTGGTGATCTCTCAGGAATCTCGAAAGGAGAGTTCTCAGCAGGACTAAAAGTGGGATAAGGAATATTGGGATTGAAGTTTAAGGTTCCCTCAGCCAGGCAGTGGTGGCACAGGCCATTAATCTCAGCACTTGGGAGGTAGAGGTAGGTGGATATCTTGTGAGTTTGAGACCAACCTGGTCCACAGGGTGAGTTCTAGGACAGCCTGGGCTGTACATGAGAAATCCTGGCTCAGAAACAAACAAACAAACAAACAGAAGATGAATTTAAGTTTCCCTCTATCCCAAACTTGGTAGAAAAAGGAGAGACTAAAACTATAGATGGACGTGGACCCTGGCATTTGTCTCAATGGGAATGAAGTTGTGTTGATGGAGAGAGGGAAGAATGGAGCCCTTTAAAATGTCACTTTTCTGGATTTCCATTGCTCTTTTTTTTTTTTTGAGACAGGATCCCACTGTGGCTTTGGTGTCCTGCTGTCCTGGTCCTGGAACCAGCTCTTGTAGACCAGGTTGGTCTGGAACTCACAGAGATCTGCCTGGCTCTGCCTCAAGAATGGTGGGACTAAAGGCATTCACCACCACCACCCTGGCTGGATTGTTATTCTTAATTATGTAACAAGGAGGGGCCATGTAGAAGGGTACTCATGGCTGTGTGGTATGTGATGGTGAAGTTTATCACTGGCCAGGTGGATAGGCAAAACCTGAGCATGCATCTGGGGTGCTATGTATGTCTTAAACTCAGCACAATTTTATGGATAACATGAATATTATCAGAGTATACTGATGCATAGAAAGTGGCAAACAAGTAGCATCATTTATGTAAATAAAAACAAGTACATATATGCATAAACAATATATATTATACAAATAAGAACTTACTTGTGATAATAGTATGGTATAAAATACAGACATGATAAGTTCAACTTCAGGTCTTAAAATAAAACAAAAGGACTATGTTTCATTGTGGATAAGCTGTATTTGTCATTGAACTTTTAGGCTTTAAGTCCACCAGCCAGGGTCTTTAAGCCCCATTTCTTCTTATTATAAACTTCTAAATATTCCTTGTACCCTAGGTCCCTTTGTACACCAAGGTAAAGCTCTGAGGGAGGTGGCCAGATTGATTATGTTCTTCTGGGAAAACACCTCATAGTTCGTGGTAAATTCTGGGAGGCCTTTGATAACCAACCTTGAACACACACTCAAGTTGAAGGTCAAACTTATTTGGTATATTGAGGTCTCAAGTGATTGACCTAGGGCAATTCTCTCACTAGGGTTTAGATTTTTATTTAGACTTATTTATTTTATATGTGTGAGTATTTTGTATAATATATATGTACATATGTATCACATGGATGCCTATGGATGATTTTGAGCCAACATGTCAGTTCTGTGACTCAAACCTCAAAACCAGTAAGTTCTCGTAGGTTTTATTTTTTTAAGGTAAAGTCAGGATCTTCTTATGTAGCCCAGGCTAACCTGAAGCTTAGTGTCCTTCTACTTTACCCTCAAGTACTGAGATTATAGGTGAGCACTACCACACTTGTGTTCATCATTACTGGTTTTGAAATGAAAAGTTGCTTCCAGCTTCCACCCTCCCTTTGTCTCTTTTATGTTAGGTCTTTCCACATTACACTGAAATAAAAGTGGAATAGATAGAAGCAATTGACTTTGACCAGAGTTTCCTTTAAAGATTATTGTTTTTATTTAATGTGCAGGAGTGTTTTCCTACATGAATGAATGTGCACCAATGTGCATGCCTCATGCCCAGAGTCAGAAGAGGGCATTAGATTGTCTGGAACTGGGGTTACAGATGCCTATGAACTACCATGCTAGGAACTGAGCTCAAGTTCTCTGCATGAGCAGCAAGTGCTCTTAACCATTGGGTCATCACTCCAGCCCCCTTGACCAGGGCTTTTAATTTTAGGAGATGATCTTCAAAGGTTGAATGGATGAAAGAATTCATTGCATCAGTAAAAGAAATGTATTTTACTTTCTATCATCTCTTTAGCCTTTGAGTTTTCTTAAAAATAATAGTCACAATTGCTACATCCTGCATGGCTTGATCCTGGAAACTGGACTGGAGTTACAAAGAAATGAAGAAAAGATAGACACACAGACACACATACTGCAAAGCTGGGGTCAGATGTGTTGTGCTGGTACTGATGGAGGTCACTACTATACAACCTAGAAACCTGGGTGAGTGTGTTTTATAAACCTGAACTGAGAAGTTAGCTGTTTGGTATACAGATGGACAAAAGGTGTATGAACAACAGCTTTCAGAATTTGGCCAAAGCAGCCTTCCTGTTGCACTGTGGTGATGGGAAAATTTCCATTTCTCTACGACAAGCAAAACAGAATGTTTTCTCTCAAACTGCCTGTGTTTTCAAACTGAAGATCACCCAGGATTTTGGTAGCAATTTTTCTAATACAGAAAGCTGTTTCCTAATTTGATGAGTATGGAGAAAGGCAATGATAATTTAAGTGTGTGCAGTTTCTTTTTTCAGGAACATCTTGAAGGAACCTGGCCTTCATCAAATGACCTTTCCACCACTTCACGCTTGCTACTTTAAGTTTAACAGCCAATTAAATTTGCATTGGAAAGGGTCTGGAGAGAGCTCTGGTTGAGAGAACAGAAATGCTGGAGAACATTTAATAAGTTGTCAGTGTATAAATCACCAAAGTTCAGGCCCATGAGCTTGTTAAGTTTAGAAGAGAATCAGCAATTTACTGAATTAAGGGACTCTCATCTTGAGCTGATATGGGGTTTATTCTATCTCTGTTAGACAGAGAAGGAATTGTTTAGTTGCAAAGAAGAAGTACCCTGGGATTTTCTAAGTAGCTCTATGCACTAAAGAGACACTAAACTTTTATATTTAAGATTTTTATTTTGAAGTGTGTGTGTGTGTGTGTGTGTTTGTGTGTGTGTGTGTGTGTGTGTGTGTGTGTGTGTGTGTGTGTGTGTATGTGTGTCTATGTGTGTGTGTGTAGAGTCCACCAAAGAGGGCATTGAATCCTTTAGATCTAAGGTTACAGGTAGCAGTGAGCTACCCTATGTGGGTGATGGAAACTGAACCCAGGTCATCTGCAAAGGAACCATGCACTCTTAACTGCTAAACCCCAAGTCACTCATATTTTACAAGTTCTTGACACAGATATATTTTTTTTTGATTTTATCTCTGCAACCACTCAAACTGTTATGTTTAAATGAATGAGTAACTACCAGAAACTGTTCAGGCAGAAAATGGTCTGCAATCTGTGTATGGAAACAAAAGAGGCCAAGTTCAGGGAAGTGAGCAATGTCAGGCAAGTGGGCTCGTCTTCTCTCCTGTTCTAACCTACTCCAGCAACATGGCTCCTTTGTAGTTTCTCAGTACTTTTCATTTTGAAAATGAAATGATACTTTTCATTTTTCTATGCCTTGTGGTTATATAAGAGATAATCCACCCATCACATGATTCTTTCAGGTCTTTACTCATTTAACACTTTTCATTGAGGCCCTCCCTTCATGGACACATTACCATTGCCATCCCATCATTGCCATTATTACTTGCCTACCATTGTAATTGTTTAAAAGATAACGGTATGCTCATTAATAATTTTCTCAATTTAATTTTGTTTACCTACTTTGTGTTTTTCTCCTCCCTCAACTCCTCTTTATTATTTTAACGAGGAAGTTTTGTCTGTTTTTGTTTGTTTGTTTTTACTGATGTGTCCTTAACTCTTGAAATAACATGTGACTTTTAGTCGATTCTGGAATGCTGTTTGGAGGAGTTTAGGGACTATAGACCTGGAACTCTGTCCATCTCTCGTGTTTGTAGCCCTGGTCCCTTGCAACTCCTGGCTCCTACATCACTGGGCTTCCCTCTTGGAAGTTAGATGCCTGCTCCCTAGCTTTCCCACTTCTCATCCATCTCTTTGCACCAGCATATAACCTTTTGAAGAATGTTTGCCACTGGCAACAAAGCAGGATGAGAAGAGAGAAAATTATGAAGACACAGAAAGGAATAAACCCCTCCCTCCAGAGTCTAGTTAAAGCCCCCCATAAACAGAGAGTCAAGAATTTCAACACAATATATATTGTGAAGGGTTCTGGCATAGAAATAACATGTCTTCTACAGGGAGACATTCTCAAAAAGAATGTTAACAACAACAGCAAACCAGACTTAAGGCCACTGTGTATATGATCTTCAGTGGGGCCTGGTATATTGAAATTTTCAAGGATGCAGAGAAAGGAGGTGACATGCCTGTTACACATTCTGCAAGGCCAAATGACTCAGCTTTGGAGTTTGGAGGGTTAAAAGGTTGCAAACTAGAACTAGATTCTCTTGTTCTATTTTAATAAATTTGAAAGCAATTCTTTTGCCCATCCCTATCTATAAATTAACACACTATGACCATCAAAACTTTAAAAATGTTTTCTTAGAAGGCCAATAGTTTCCACCAATCCAAATGCTAAGAAAGTCACCAAAATATCATCTGAGGTTTAGGATAGAGATGTCCCTACTTTTCTGTGACCCACCTATATTTCCACAGACATATTTTCCAATTATCTTGAGTTATAACTTTCTTTGTTTTATTACTATAAAATCTTCATGAACTACCAATACATTGGAACATGGAATTTGGAATAATATAATCTGGTTCCTGGGCCATGGTCCTTCATATTTGACTCCAGAATAAGCTATATCTTCTTGGAGGTGAGAGCTGTTTTTCCACCAAGGGCCTTACTGCTATCCTGAATATATGCTGGAAATATCACAGACAAGACTATTCCATTTCTTTACTGTGAAGATAGTCTCTATCTTCCCGTGTCCATGTGATCTAGTTTCACCTTACCAACTGTAAAGCTGTCAGCCCCCCCTCAGAAATGACCCTATGATCTCATCTGCACGCCTTAGCAATCCTTTAAAGAGAACTTCTGTAGGTGGAAGTTTCTTTCTAGCCTGCCAATTCCCAAAAACTAACAGAGGCTTAATATTAACTATAGAAGCTCAGCTGATAGCTCGGTCTTATTACTAATTAGCTTTTGCAACTTAAATTCATCTATTTCTATTAATCTATGTATTGTTATGTGACTCTTGGCTTTACCTATCCTCCAGCATATCTTGCTCCCTCTGTATCTTCTGCTGACTCCTCTGATTGCGCCCTTCTTCCTCCCAGCATTCTCAGTTTGGCTGTCCCACCTATCCTTCCTGTCTAGCTATCAGCCAATAGCTCTTTATGAACTAATGAGGGTAATATATATTCACAGTGTATGGAAGGATTATTCCACAGCAAACTTCAGATGTCCCCCAAATCCTGTGTGGCTCTTGCAAAGATGACAATGTAATATGACTTTCCTTTGAGAAGACCACACCCATGTTCATGGAAGGTCTCAGATACAACCGAGAACACTGACAGCAGAGTTCAAAGCTGCCGTCCCCAGCTAGCTGGACACTGGGGAAAAGATGCTTTTATAAAGAGCAGATTTTTTTCTAACAGGATTTGGGGCTTGGGAATCAAACAAATATAGTTTAGGGAAGATAAGAATCCTCATTCTCCCAGAAGTGTAACCAGGGTTATACTGGTGAACCCAGGCAACATTGAGTATTTCTAAGAATATCTGTTGGTTTGAACCAGTGGCTAAGATCTATGTTCTGGAATCCTAAACCAAACTTGAGTTTTACTGGGTCCACAGTAGATACGCATCTTGAAGACTTAAGGGATTCACCAAAGAATAAAGTGTGAAGAAACTGTAGCAAGAGACAGAGGAGGCAAGTCCTTAATGTGTGATCTCTTTCAGTGAATCCCATCCAAGTCACTGGCAATGTCATGAAAGGTCTCAGCTATGATTCTAATACTGGGGCACTGATAGCCCATTAAGTGTCGGCCACTCAGGTGACTTGGGTCTCAGAACCTTGACTAAGGACATCAAAGGATAAAGAAAGGACAGACACCCATATACAAGTACAATAAAGCTGGGATCAGGTGGGGCCCTGTTACTGCCACAACTTGGAACCTGCTTATTATGTAATGCATAGGGTGGAGGTGGGGCTAGCTAATCTAGGTAGGAGGAGTCTGTAGTTGAGTAGTCTCAGGCTGTAAACATCTGGGAGGTGGAAGCTGCATTTGCTAATCTTGGCATACACTGGGCTTCTGAAAGAAAGGGCTTTGCCACCCCGTTTGAATAGGGTTCATATAGGCAATGGTTTTGTCAATTGCCCTGTGGGTCTGAGGCCTTGAGCATGGCGATGCCCATGTCAGAATACACATTCACTCAGGACTTCAGTCACTTGGAGACTCTTCTGTTCACTACAATCAAGGGGACATGGTTTATCTCTGGTCAAGAGAATGAAATCTCTGGCTTGGGTGGATACCTCATATTGCAGCTGGGCTGGTCAATCAGCTGGCCCAGGGGACCACCACCATGTAGCAAGGTGGTGGTCCTAGGTGCCTAGGACAGGAGACTCACCTTAAACTATGCTAAAGATATAGGCAGAATAATAATCCCCTTAATGAGACATTGTACTTTTCCTTGCCACAACTCCCATCCCCAGCACAGTTCCCATAAGCTGCCATGATGTTTGTTGGGTCTACTGCCTTTCTGAATCTTGCCCCGAGTCCTGACTCAGAACACACAACTTTTTCTTTTATCTCTTTCCCTGTCTCCTTTCGTATGCTGGCCAGAATCTAAGTAGACTTTCTGTTACTTTGGGCTTTCTGGTTCATTTTCTAAGTATCCCCCCACCCCTTGTCATGTGGGTTGCCATGTACTTGATCTCTTTGCAGGCTTCACTCAAGTAGTAAAACTTTCCTCCTCTTTTCTCCTCTATCATCATCCTTCAGGCAGCTGCCAAGATGGACAGCTGGCGTCCCTGGCGCTTTTCCTTTAATCTGCAATAAAATTGTCTTTAAATTTCTGTGTGAGCCTGTTCTTAAATTCTTTATTACTGAGATTTAGAACCCTAAGAGGGGACTCTGATTTTTCTGGTATCATCTGGAGACCATGAAGGGACTCCCCAAAATTTCCAGCAGCAATAGAAGACACTGAGATGTTGTTACTTGATACCACAGAATACATTTAATGCCATAGAGTGTGTGGAAGGATCCAAAGGGAAAGGGAATTCAAACCACCTGGAAAAGAAAGAAGGAAGGGAAAAATAGGGGTGCCTTAGACTGTTAGTAACCTAGATGACGTGGGGGGATATGGAGGAAAGGTATTTTATGTGTCCTAGTTTGATGTCTGATGTGACATACACTGTAATGACAAGCAACCTGGTATGGGTAATAGGAGATTTGTTTAACTTAAAAATTCAAGCACCAGATGATTACTAGGTTCAGGGTTCAGGCACTCAACCAGGAACAGAGGCAGACCCTGAAGGAACGCTACTTACTACCCTTGCTCTCTCTGGCTCATGCTCAGTGTTCTCAGGCAACAAAAGCCTACCTGCCTAGCAATGCAATGCTACTACCCACAGTGGACTGGGACCTTTTACCTAAATTACCAATCAAGAAAATACCACAATGATCTTGTCTATAGGCCAGACTGATGGAGGCAATGCTTGAGCTGAGCTTCAGACTATCTAGCTATGCCAATGTGACAACCAAGATTAGCCATTAGTTATCACAATTGCTTTCATTGGATGGGAAGGGCCATGTGCCTTTGAAGTCTGAAGTCTCTAAGCTCCTACTTTCCTGCCATTTTACTGGAATCCAAAAGCCTGGGGAGTTTGTGGTATAAGCTCAGAAGGGCTGTTGATTTTTCTTGTAAGAATGATCCCAGAAAGGAGGAACCTAAGAAATTCATTCAAGGTCCCTCACAGCAGGGGAAAGGAACAAGATCTCCCAAGCATATTGGGAATGTGTGGGGGGGCAGTGAGGGGAGAGGGAGTTAGTAGAAAGAGAAGGGGAAGAGAGGAGAACATGTAGGACCCAGAAGGATTGAGTTGGGGGACGAAGAGGCGAGAGGAAAAAAGAGATACCATAATAGAGGGAGCCATTATAAGTTTGAAGAGAAAAATGACTACAGAAAAATGTTCAGAAACCTACAAGGATGGCCCCAACTAACAATGTGAGAAACAGTGGAAAGGCTACCTTAAATGCCCTTCCCTGATAATGAGATTGATAACTAACTTATATGCCAACACAGAGCCCTCATCTAGTAGCTGATAAAAACAGAAGCAGACATCCACAGCTAAACACTGAGCCAAAATCCTGGAATCCAGTTGCAGAGAGGGAGGAGTGATAAGAAAAGGGGTCAATATCAGGCTACAGAAACCCACAGACATAGCTGACCTGACCTAGGGGGAGCTCATGGACCCCCAGACTGATAGCATTGGACTGACTCAGACCTCCTGAATGTGGGTCTCAGTTAGAAGGCATGGGCAGTCTAAGGGACCTCTGACAGTGGAACCAGGATGTATCCCTGGTGCACAAAAGGACTTTGGGAGTCCATTCCCCATGGAGGGATACTTCCTTAACTTAGAGAGAGGAGGGAGGGCCCAGACCCTACTCTAAATGACTTGACATATTTTGATGATCCCTCCTGGAAGGCATCACCCTCCTTGGGAAGTGGGTGAGTAATAGGACAGGAAGGAGGGTTGGGGGCCTGGGAGGGAGGAGGGAGGGAGAGGGTAATGTGTGTGTGTGTGTGTGTGTGTGTGTGTGCGTGTGTGTGTGACATATATATGATCCCAGAATCAACTTTGAGGAATGATTGCCAGCTAGAGTGGTAGAGAGAACTTCTCTGCTTTTGGGATTTAGTATTTCTTTTCTGAGTTTGGGAAACAGGAGAATTTGTCACAGATTCTTAGACATATTCCCAATGGGGTGCTCACTAGTATCTGTAAGACTACAAGGAAATGTCGCCTGATTGGCTATAGCTCAAACATAACAAGTGTGCCTTACTTTCTTCTTGAACACACCCCACTTCCCCCCACTTTTTGTAAACTCCTACTTAAAATCTATTTAAAATTAAAATATTTTTTTTTGTAACAAACTTCAACTCTGCCTCACAATGTCTCATCCTGAAATCCTCTTCTGGGGTAAAACCAAGCATCTGTCCCTTAGAGGGGACTATCGATAGCCCAGGACAATTTCATCCTTCAAACTGCAGGCAGCAGAGTCTTCAAATAATGTTGCTTCTTCCGGAATCTCAATTCACAATCCCTTTCCCAAGCTCTTCCTTCTCCCTTTGTTGGCAAAGTAGTTAGCTTTTAATGCGGTTGGTCGGTGGTGGTGCTCACATTTAACCTCAGCACTCAGGAGGCAGAGGCAAGTGGATCTCTGTGAGTTCAAGGCCATCCTGGTCTACAATTCAAGTTCCAGGACTGTTCTCATTTCCAGGGTCCCAAGGCCACCCACATGGCCATTAGCATTCAGGCAAAATTCTCAGACATCCCAGGTGTTAGCATTTCTGGAGTTGGCAGAGAACATGGGCCATCACCATTCAGACAAAATGCTTAGTCATCCCAGGGCCTTATGTGAGTGCTCAGCCTGCACATAACCCATGGGTATGCATGGTTACATAAGCCCCTACAGGCTTATGACCTGTAAAAGCAGATATGCCTGACCCACTTTCTCACCATGTTTCTTCCAGACAGGTGTGCACACACTTTACTAATAAAACTCTTAAGTGGGATTTGTTGTGTACCTTGTGGTCTGTTCTCAAGCAGGGTAAATAACAAAGGCAGCCAGAGCTGTTACAGAGAAGCACTGTCTTGAAAAACAAAAAAACAGATTTAGTATGTGTACCTTATAGAAATTAAAATAACTTCCTCCAATACAGAGTCAGAGGTTGCCCAAATGAAACTTCTACCAGATGGAGCACAAGAATGGTGATTGATTGGCTAGATACTAGCAGATATTGGAGGTCCCCAACATGTAGGTTCTAGTTCCTGTGTCCCCAAGCAAGAAACTGAGTAGCAACACACAGTTGAAGTTGAAGCAAGGCTAGTTTATTAATAGATAGTGGATTTCCAAGGGAGGGTCACTGGCCGAGGCAACTGTCCTGATGGAAGCTCCACCTCAGCCCCTGCATCTCTAAACCCAGAGTCTGGACTGTGCTGGTGAAAGTTCCTCCCTAATACCTTCCCCATCTCTCTCTCTCCCCATAGCGCCCCCCCCCCGGTTCTATCCCAGAAAGCCTGCCAAACAGGGCTCCTCCCCAAGAGGAGCTCAAGACCTACTCCCACTGGGTATTTAAATTGACCCCCAGAGAACAGACATGTGATATTGTGGTCTCTTTTTCCATCTGCTGGGGGGGGGCTGGAAAATCATCCACGAGTGGTTTTATCCATTAAACCTGGGCTTTGTCTAATTCGATTTGATTTGGTCTGTCTGATTTGGATTGCTGCATCAGCAGAGAGGTTTATCGGGATGCAGAAACTTCAGGAACAAACACCACAGAAAGACTTAGGCTTCTGTATCTCTCAGAGCAGGATTTGGGGGTCATTTGCACAGTGCAGGGTTCTCTGCTGCAGCGCTTTCCTCATTAGCATCTCAAATCTCTACGCAGAAGTGTATTTTAGTATTGCAGCAAACCCCAGGTCACCTTGAGATCCTCCGCTGTGCTTCTGTGTGTACTTAGGGGTGGATTTAGCCAGGTTTGGCTAAGAAGATGGGACTAGTCTTTGACTTGGCTTTTTTTTTTCATATGCTAATTTGAAGCCCTATTTTCCTATATTACAAGCTCTTGAAGCTCTTGAGCAGTATGTAGGAGAGTCAATTTTATTTTAGGGAAAAAGTTGATAAAGGGAGAAGAGTCAACAAACTCACCTGGAAGATAAAAGAAACCATGAAACCGAACAAAGCAGTTGAGTCTCAGCCCAGCTCAGTTTCTAGCTGCTTCTTCTTCTTCTTCTTCTTCTTCTTCTTCTTCTTCTTCTTCTTCTTCTTCTTCTTCTTCTTCTTCTTCTTCTTCTTCTTCTTCTTCTTCTTCTTCTTCTTCTTCTCCTTCTCCTTCCTCCTCCTCTTCCTCCTCCTCCTCCTCCTTCTCCTCCTCCTCCTCCTCCTTCTTCTTCTTCTTCTTCTTCTTCTTCTTCTTCTTCTTCTTCTTTTTCTAGCTCATCCTGGCTCAGCATCAGCATCTTATCCAAATTTTCCTCAGGACCCCACAGTTAAACCTGTCATGATCATCTCATCTTCTTAACTCAAGTTTTCCTTGAGAGCCTTTTGACAGGACGGAGTATGTCTGCATCTTTCGTGACTCAGAACAGGCCTCTGTGGGATTAAAAGTTGTAAATCTGGGCTGACAGGACAGCTCAGTGGGTTAAGGTGCTTGCTACCCAGCTGGGTACTCTGAGTGTGATCCCCAGGTCTCACAGAGCTGAGGGAAAGTCCCCTGCAGGGGGACTTCTGTCCTCCATAGGCCCAGAGTGGCAGGTGCAGGCTCTCCAAGCCTACACATGTGCACACACAGAAAATGAGGAAGTGTACGTTTTTAAGCTGTACCTTTCTTTGGAGATGAGAGCTATCAAGTGAAATTGTCCTTTTGCACTTAGCACAGAGTAGAAGCCAGCTGGGGGATATTGGCTTGCAGCAATGGGAGGGATCCTCCAGGGCTAAGGGCATCTTGTGGATTCAGGCGCTGGGCTTTCAATTGCCTTTGTGTGCTCTGACAAGGATGGAAAGGGTTAAGGAAGTATTTTAGATGAGTGAGCTAAATCCCAAATCGTATTAACTGAGGAATAGGCTGATTGGGGTTTTAGATCTCATTTAATTTGCCTCCTCTTGTAAACTGGAGAATTTCTCTGGGGGTTTCCCTGGAAATGAAAGAATTAAAGACACTTAGGTTCATATTGATATTGGTAATGGTGGTGGCCATCTGGTGACCAAGATATAAAGTCAGTGGCAGTGGTTGACTCCAGACAGGCTACGCAGAGAACCCCCCAAAAGATGGAAAGAACAATGGGTGGTAGTGGTTGATGCTTGCTAGGTCAGATCAAAATGGCTTCAAAATGTCCTCTCTTAGGGAACATTGTGAGAATGCTGTTACCTTTCCCCTAGTAAACTTTTTGATTTGGTGGCAATTTGACCCTGATGCATATTCTTCAATCTATCTAATTATAACTTAATAAAGCCTTGGCAAAATGGGCTTCTAAGAAAACTGCATCCCTTTTCTGAGAATGGCTCATCCTGAAGGAGGCACAGAGAAGGGACAGAGGGACAAGAGAGACACAGCCCTGTGCCTGCCAGGAGTGATGCTTTGGCTATGCCCAGCAGCCCACTCTTCCTATGTGCTTTCTCACTTGCTCTAGTAACTATTGACTGCTTGATCAATTGCTGTATTCTGTGTGAATTCTTCATTTACTGGAGCACAAGAACTGAGACTACTGCCAGGGTCGAGTTGGGAAGAAACTGGAGCCCTTCCCACAACAATGCCAAAGCTCTACTTAGATTTGAGACTGCATTTTGTAGAGCTTACATTTAACTGAAAAAAAATAAAAGTAAAATGAATTAGAAGAGTCATACAGGCTTTGTGAAATACAGCTGCCATCTAGATGGCCTACCTTACTGCTTTTTCCTCTTTCCTTCCTTGTTCCCCAGTGCATACCCCAGTGTATACTTACACCCCAAAAAACACTGGAGGAGAGAAAATGTCTATTTTCTCCTCCCCCTGCAGCTGCTGCTGTTGGGATAAAGATGCCCCTGGCTGTTTCCGATTCAAATCCAATTCAAAGCTTTGTTTTTTCCCAACCATGACCATAGGCACAGGAGAAATGTTCATTTTATACCTGTTTATTGGAATTTAGAATGATTAACCATCTTTAATAAGGAGCCTGGGGAGCAGAGGACCTTTCTCCCTACTGTTTTGTATAGGACATCTGTCTGCCTTTTGTATTTGGAGAAGTCAGCCCTTGCTGGACACACATTCAGAGACATGTGCTAAAGTACCATCCCTTGCCCTGAGAACTGTACAGGTAAGGTACCATGGCTGCAATTAAACACTCTTTAAAATTTAAATCAAAGCAAATGAAATAAAAGGCCCTGACAAGTGTTGCCGAGTTACTACCTGGTGGAGTTCATTTTAGCCTGAATGTTGAGCCAATAATCTCAGAAAAAGAAGGGTGTGGCTGAAGTCAAGGTTGCTGCATCTCTGCCTTGCAGTTCCTTCCATATTTTTGTTGTTGGGTGACATTTAGTGTGACCTATAGTTACTGCTGTCAGCAAGACCCCCTATGGTAGCAGGATATCCCTCAGATGGCAAGACATTCTATTCCCCCAAAACTGACAGCAGATAACTTCAGGCTGAATAACCAGTATGTGTGGTGGGGGTGGAAGGGTGTGTGACAGGCTGACATTCACTAGAATCTCTACAATAACCTTTCAAACGTTCATGCTTTGGGCTCTGCTCAGGCTGAAATAAAACATTTAGGAAAGTGACAGAATCTCTGGCAGAAGTAGAAACTCTCAAGGTTGGGGCTGGCAGGCAGTTTAAAATGTTTACCCACAAAGGAGTGCGTTGGTGAATTAAGTGTGTATCCATCAACAACAGCCAGTGTCCATGACTGAAATGGAAATGTGGAGAAATCAATTTGTTTCTGTGGAGAAAACCCTCTCACTCTGCACTCTAAAAATTAATCCAAGAAACAAAAAGTACTTTTTTTTTTTTCAAGAGCAGGACTGAGTTTGAGGGTTTGATTGCAAATCCAGAGAGATAATTCATTGGCATGGATAAAATTAAATAGAATTTACTTGAAGTCAATTAGCTGGATGCTGTAATAGTCTCTCTCAAGTAAGAACAAAAGAAATAGTTATGGAGAAGTGATAGAGCAAGGGAGATGGGTGAAGGGAGTATGTTGCTGGGAACCAGGATCTCTGTATCACTTCCGGGCACTCTGTGTGAGTACTGGGTCGGAGATTATATTGTAGAAGGTTCTGGACTGTCTGAGCACTGAGTGGAAATGCCTCAAAGATGTAAGGTATGGGAACATGGGGAGATCACAGGTGACACCAGGTACCAAGTGGAATGTCTTAAGAGATGATACAAATTTTAATACATTGTTGTTGGTAGTATAAGGACTCACTTAAAAGCAAGAAAATAGAAAATTCTCTTGGAAGTTTTTTTCAGACTTTCAAGCAATGTTTGTCTTTTTTAAAGATGAGAAATATAACCCAATGTTCATATGGTGGGGTTGACCCAGGAGTGATGGGGGAAATCAGCGATGCAAGAGATGGATCATCTTGGAACATTGTCCTTTAGTGATGAACTGGTATGCACTTGAAGGCCTTCCCTGAGACAACACAAAGAAAACGAGAACACATGGCTACTATTAATAGCTATCCCATTAAAGAAAGGCTGCAAAGGAGCCTGAGAGATGGCACAGTGGTTAAGAGCACCCTTTGCTCTTGCAGAGGACCTGGCTTAGACTCCCAGTATCTGCAAGGCAATTCACAACTGTGTGTAACTCCAATTTCTGGGGATTCAATGTCCTCTTCTGGCCTCCATGGGCACTGCAGGAATGTGGTGTACAGGTGTACAGGTGGTGAAACATCCATACATATAAACTAAAAATAAATCTTATTTAAAGGAAGGCTTGGAAATGTGGTCCATTCTGCTAAAGGAATGTGTGAGGACTGGATGATAAAACATGAGACTTTTGGAGTATTTGTAGGAACCACTACAGCTGAGCAGCAGTATGTAGTCTCCCACTGGGTCTTAAGTCTGGAAGCTCAAGTTGGAGAATTGATTATACTGATTATATATATACATATATATTATGTACACACATATACATATATATTGATTATATATTGGGTAATTGATTATATCTATCAAGGAAGAATAGGCACAACATTCTGAATTCTGGCCTGAGAAAGTGCAGAATCTATTACTTAGTAATTTGTCACAAACAGTCCTCAAAATCAGGAATTTTCAGCTTGAAAATACACACAAAGCAGTTGACCCTCACTACAGACCAATTAAATTGGATGTTCAGGAAAAGAACCTAGGCAATGGCCTTTACAAAATCTTATTAGAAGGAAGAAGAGACTTGGTACAAATGGGAGCATTTATTCAATACCAATCTGCACTTTAAATCAGTGACTCTGAGTGCCATTGAGTAAAGGAGGCAGCAGAGTTGGTTTTGAAATAATACATAGTCAGATGGTGCCAGCACAGGCTAGGACAGAGACCTGGCCAGAATCCAGTCATCAGTCACTGAACAGCACCTACTACCATCCACACCCATCATGGCAGATCCCAGTTGGATGGGATATAAGCAGATTCTATGGGTGGGGCATGTTTACCCTTGAGCTTGCATTCCTGCTCATCACTTACATAGTTTTGATGAATTAATTTTGGCTTATGTGTTCTTTGGACCTCAGCTTTCTGCCATCGCAGATGGTGACTGAGGATTCAATTTGCAAATACTTAATGTGTTATATTGAGAGTGTTTATTCCCTAGATAGAAACCTCTGAGAGGTCTTGTAATGAAGTTACAGAAATAATTAATATTTATATATCCCTCATTCAATTGTCTTAAGGCTTTGTTTCATTTTGTACTTGCCAAGAAAACTATGGTAAACTTATATAGTTTCATTTCACTTTTATAAAAGATTAAGATTACCAAATTTTAAGAAATAATGTATCTTGGCATTTTCATGGGTAAAAACAAGGGATTAAAATACCCCTAACTAACATTTGGTTTCTAGCAAGAATTAGCGAGGGCTAACATGTAAAACATGTAAAATCTTAGTATTTATAATTTTAAAATACAAAAAAGTATAGAGATTTCAATCCCCTGCATTCAACACAAATGTAAGTAGAAAACTTTAAATGTTTTTATTCAATTTCTTTAATTGTTATTGTCACACAATTATATCTGTGGTTGCTACTAGTAACTGCTGGTTAGATGGATGCCAGAAGTCTGCTCTAGAAGGCATTCTTTTAAAAAGTTATTTTTTTAACTTTTGAGATTATAATATAATTACATCATCTCTCCCTTCCCTTTCCTCATTTCAAACCCTCCCATGTACCCTTCTTGTTCCCTATCAAGTTCATGGCTTCTTTCTTCTTTAGTTGTATACATGTATATGGGTGTATATGGTTTCAGGGCTTACCATTTGGTGTTGGATAACCAATTGGTGTGCTCTTCCTTGGGAAAGACTATTTCTTCCACTCTCAGCATTCCTTAGTTACCTATAGTCTGTTTTTCAGATGTATCCATCCAGACTGGGCTCCATAGCTCTGCATTTTAATTGGTTGTGGCATTCTGTGATAGTCTCCTTCTGTTGCAAAGAGAAATTTTCTTAATGAGAGGGTGATGACTACCCTTATCTGTGCATAAGAATAAAAGTTTAGAATGTAGTTGGGTACTGTTAAAGCAGTGGTTTGGGTTCTCCTGCAGTATCCATGACTTTGCTAACCCTGGGAGGCTGGCTAGGTTCCCAGTACTAGGCATGATTTCCCTCTTGTTGAGTACAATTGCAGGGATGTTTGCAGGCATTCTTCAACACAGAAAGATTTGCAGGGTTGTAGGTTCCACCTTAGTCAATGATGAAGATGAAAGTTTCTGTCCTACCAGGGCCCACTGCCCTTCAGCCCCAAATAAAAACACAGAAACATGTTAATTATTTAACTGTTGGCCAGTGGCTTGGGCTTCTTATTGGTTAGCCTTGTCTTAATTACTAACCCATTTCTATTAATCTATGCAGTGCCCTTTCGACAGCCTGGCATTTCTTCCTGGAGGCCTCTTTGCCTCTCTCCCACAATTCTTCTGGTCTGGTACTCCTGCCTATCATTCTACCTGGCTATTGGCCAAACAATGTTTTATTCATCAACCAATAAAATAAACATATATACAAGAAGGACATCCCCCATCACAATGATAACTCTTGTCTTGGGGATTTTAGTTGGGTAATTAAAGGAAATAGCATTTGTTTTAGGAAATTGAAGGATTAAAACTGCAAAAGAGGTTTAGAAACCACTATATTCCCTGTGAAATACAAGGTCTAAACTGTGCACTGCTCTCAGCAACTAAGTTTAAGGTTTAAATCACTAGTGTCAATGCTCTCATTATGTTTATGCTATTTAATCCAGTTTGAAATACAAATATATTTTAACTTGTGAAATCAATGAAATGATATAATTTGTATTGTGTAGCTTTAACATACATATGCACAAAGCAAATACTTAGATATTAGTTGCATCATCATTTTACTCAGACTGTCTGTCACATGTTTATCCTTACAGTCTTCTTCTTCTCCTCCTCCTCCTCCTCCTCCTCCTCCTCCTCCTCCTTCTCCTCCTCCTCCTCCTCCTCCTCATCCTCAACTTGACGCAAACAAGAGTTATCTGTGAAGAGGAACCTAAATTTGCAGCCCATTTTCTGTTAATGTTTTATGTGAGTAGGCTTAGCCTACTAGGTACCCCTAGGCAAGTGGTCTTGGGTTGTATAGCATAGCAGGCCGAGGAAGCTATGAGGAGCAAGCCAGTAAGCAACAACCCTCTGTGATCTCTAGTTCCTGTCTCCAGGTTCCTACCCTGAGTTTCCAATGATGATTTTTCTCTCAATGATGGACTGTTGCTTACCTCTCTAGAGGTGGTGGAACCTGGAAAAGTGGAGCCAATAAATGAAGTGGGCCAAAGTCTCGTTCAAAGTCTCAACTTTATTCAGAGGATAAAGTTTCCCAGAGTTCTCATGAGTTCAAACTGTATACAACTACAAGGACAAGCTACACATGGCAAAAACATGTTTTCCAATAGAGGCATATAAGCATTTAATTGATTGTCACCAGCAAGGAATAATGAGTAATCTGAAGTAAACTCAATCCTATCTGCTACACCTGGCAAGAGAACGAGAATACATTCCAAGAACAACTCCATGGTTGGAGAAACCGATGTCACAAGACTCTGGTCATACTTTCTTGGAGTTTTCTCAAAAGCACTCAGAATTCTCCTCACATGACTTCATTCTTGCTCCATGTTTGGATAGATTGTCATGTGGAAGTGTGAGATGAGATAAACCCTGCTCTCCCCAAGTTGCTTATGGCCATGCTGTTTATCCCGGCGATGGATACATAACTAAGACAATGCCTCTATTAAGATATAGGATATTACTTAAGACAATATTTTTATTTGTTAAAATATATTTTCCCATTTGTTAAAATATATTGCTACTAGAAATATTTTAAAATCTGTAAAACTCGATTGGTCTTCATATTATAAGCACTTAAAATTGTGTCTGTTCTAAGTGGAGAACGGTAACAATGAAATCTTTTTCCATTTGTTGGTTTGTTTTGTCCTATTCCTGTGTGTGAGGTTTTATTTTGATAGTATTGTCATCCCCGAGACAATATTTTTGTTTTCTAATGAGATAGACTAAGGGGGTGGATCCAGAATGAGGGGAAGATGTGCAGGAATTAGAATTAGAGGGAAGGAAACCATAATCGGGATGTATTGTGTGAGAAAAGATGTTGTCTTAGAGTTTTTATTTCTGTGAAGAAATGCCATGACCATGCCAATTTCTTTCTTAAGGAAAACATTTAATTGGGGTGGCTTGCTTACAGTCTCAGAGGTTCCGTTCATTATCAGCATGGTGGCATGCAGGCAGACATATGCTGGAGTGGCTCAAAGTCCTCCACCTTGCAAGCAACAAGAAGTCCACTGAAGTACAGTTGAAAATGAATGAGAAGGAAGTAGCATGCTTTCCTGAGTATAAAATTATAATTATTTGAGGGTGCTTATCTGGGCAGATACTGTGTCTTTTGTTATAGGTGGAAAGAAGAATGGAATGTCAAAGGGGTCCTACTGAGGTATAGGAAGACTTCCTTCCAGAAAAGCATAGGGTTGTTTTGTACCTCAGGGAATAAAGATTAGTACTGTCTTGTAAGCATCTTTGATTGATGCAACAAGAACATGTATGACTTACAAGGCAACTTAATGATTAAGGGCCACAGATTAATCATCACACACAGAGATGCACACACTCACACGTATACTCACACATTCACACAGGAAAGTAAAACTTTGATACCCTTTCTACTCTGCAACAAATTGCCTCTTCTTCATTTTGAACACTAAAGATGAAGAATATAGTGTTGTTTTTTCATCATCACAGATACAGCATTTTAATCTGCTGCTGTTTTAGCCAGCAAATGTGGCTCTGCAACTGGTCTGATGCTCTGGTAGTGGCCTGGCCACTCAGGCATCAACCTGGTTGGAATTCCATTCATGAAGGCACTGGCTCTGCTACTGCCACTAAATATAGCTTTTAATTAAATCTCTATCATTCTATTTATCAATAAGACTTGGGTAGGAGTTGAAGGTTGAGATGAAAACTTACTAGCTCAACCAGGATGAATAGCAAATAGCTGACCTACTTTCTTTGCCAGTATCTCTGAAAGTGCCCTTCCATTCTGCTGGAACAACAAGAACCATGCCACACAAAGTCACTGCTTGCTACTTCCTGTGCATCTCTCTCTCATCTTCCAGACACCCTCTGACTATGACTCTACTTTCTGTCAGTTGGTTGCTAATTCAGCCTCGTGACCCAGGGTTGATTTTATTTAATTATTGATTTATTTAATTACTTTGATTATTTAATTAACCACAATTATTTAATTAATATAGACTTGTGATGGGAGATGCTATTCTGTATATATGTTTCTCATACTGGTTAATAAAGCTCTGTGGCCAATGAGATAGCAAGATAGGCGGGGCTAGGAGACAAGGAGGAAAGAGGAAGTAGGGGGGAGGAGTCGAGATGTAGCCGGGGAAGAAGCAGGACACCAGCCGCGGCTCCCTGATAAGAAGACCACATGGAAATACTTAGATAAGTAGAAATGGGTTAATAATTAAGGCAGAGCTAGCCCATTAACAATGATGGTAATTGGCCAACAGGATTGTATCAAATACAGAGTCTCTGAGTGTTATTTGGGGCACACGTGGTTCTGGGACCATGGCGGCAGAACCAGCGGCAGCCGGCAGGGAAACCTGCCATAACAGACTTGCATTCTCATTGATTACATAGTGCAAATAATTACTAATTTTGCATTAATTAAATGATGCAAATGCACATGTGATCAAATACCCTGCAACAGTGCAGGAGCCGTTCATGGATGTTGTCTTTATTTTCAAAGTTCAAATGTTCTTTTGCTCAGGTCTGAAATGTTTTACAGTCTAGACTTGAACTTGTTAGTTACTCTTACCATACATTTTATATTATTTTCTTATATATTATACCTTAGACATTTAGCTGGCCTGTGGTACTTAAAAACTACAATTCTCGAAGTAGTTACTGAAGAACAAGTGGCCATGCAACTCATTTTGGGCCAATGAGGTAGCTTTGAAATTGCCATTTGTGAGTTCTGATAGATGTCCTTAAACAGAGAATTGTGTTCATCATACCTTTCTCTTTTCTGCTGCTGGAATGACTTGATGGTGGCAGATTAAAACAATGTTGGATGCATTTATGTATTCATATTTTGCTTAAATGAATATATTTGTACCATGTGTATGAATGTCACATACAGAAAGGTTCAGACAAGGTATCAAATTCCATGGAACTGGAGTTACAGATGATTGTCATCAATCACATGCATGTTGGGAACTGAACTTAAGTCCTCTGGAAGAGCAGCTAATGCTCTTAACAGCTGATACTTGAAGTGCTTCCTACATGCATGGTGGAACCAAGGTTATGGCAGCCAAGGTTACTACTGACCTCCTAAAATTGTCGTACATTCCTGCAGTGACCAGCTCTAGATGTTTTAGACAAGAGAATAAAGTATTGTAAAGCTGACATTGATTTGTCTTTATATCCATGCAACAATGAATATAGTACTGTTTGATCTTTGTATTGTCAAGGCATGCTTTAGTTAGAGTCTGTAAAGTTTAATGTTAAACTACTTGAAATTTATTATGCCTTTCTACATGGCTGTGGATAGTCAAAGAAAGACATGCTTCTTTATTTTTAATTTGAAGTTTAGCTGATGCAGTTTACAATTGCACATATTTAAATTATGTAATCTGTCAAAGTGTGGCATGCATATGCATCTTAACTAGAATAATAAATATATTCTCCAGAGATTTTCTTCCTGCTCTTTTTTAACACCACCTCTTAGCTTCTTGGATTCCATCCTCAGCACTCAACTCCAGGTAACCATCAATCATTTCTATGGCACTATAGATTATTGCTGAGTTATTTTTATTGCTGAGTACTTTTGCATTGCAAATATATATGACAATTTGTTTATTCACTTGAGAATGTAGGCTATTTTCAGTCTGGGAGTATTATAGATAGGGCTGTATGAACACTTGAGTACAAGTCTTTGTATAAATATCTACTTTCTCTTCTCTCAAGAAAATAAGGCATAGCAGGCCATCTGCTCAGTGTGTGTTTTATAGTTTAAAAGACTGTCAAATGAGAAGGATGACATGGGAAAGATGGCAGAATAAGAGGATTTAACCATCATTCTTTCACAGAACCATTGTCATAGCACTTATTCATTGACATGAATACCTCTGGGGAGCATGTGAGCCAAGTGGAAATGATTCAGGACAGCCTTGGAACAAAATACCTGAGCTCAAATATATTGAAAAAGATAAGAAAGACAGATTCACCTCCCATGTGTCAATCCTTTTATATATAGCTTAGTGCCAAGAGCCTTTGCAGCTTCTCCTACTGTAGAAGGTAAAAGGATTCCAAAATAATAGATTAGCCTATTTGAGTAGAATGGGAACAATGGGGACCAGGTAAGATGGAGGAGATCCCAACAGAAACTGTAATGTATAGGTCAACTTAAGGCCCAAGGATTGTAGCACCCATCTCACAAACTCCACTATAGGCTAAGGATATGAACCTCTTAAAATATTTTCTCATTGTTTGCTTGTTTTTTGAGAGTTTTGTACATGTTTTGATATTATTCACCTTCCCTCCCAGAACTCTTTCCTGATCTATCACCCTTCTCTACCCATCCAACTTTATGTCTTTTTCTTTTTTAAAACCCTTCAAGACCAATTTGTGGTGTTGAGATATTCTTGGATATATGGGATGGTCTTCCACTGGAGTATGATTGATTTAGCCAGGTGTTATGCTCTTAGAGGAAACCATCTTTCCCTCTTTCAGCAGCTAACAATTAGCAATAGATCCATGGTTAGGGGTGAGATTGTGTGCCCTCTCCTCATGCTGGGATTTTGTCTGGCCTGGGCTTGCACAGGGTTTGTGCATGCTGTGAGCTCATATGTGCATCCACCCTGCTGTGTCCAGAAGACAATTTCCATAATTATCCACTTCCTCTGGCTCTTGCAAGAGCTTCATTTGTCAGTCTTCTGTTTCTGTCACATCACAAGTGAAACACACATATTTGAAGAACCACAGGTAAAATCCACAGATGAGCCCAAACAACATTTGTTTTTCTGTGTGTGCGTTACCTTACTTAGAATGGTTGTTTCTAGCTCTGCCTATTTAACTGAGTATTTCAAAATTTCTTTTTTTTTCTGAACAGCTGAATAATATTCCATTGTGTAAATGTACCACATTTCATTATCCATTCATTGGTTGATGGACACTGACTGTTTCCTAATGTTATGGCTATTGTGAATAGAGTAACAGTGAGCATGAGAGAGCATGTAGCTATGGAGACTAAAATTATTTAGAGTCCTTTGGATATGTGACAAAGAAGAGTGGTATAGCTGGACCATGTGGTAAGTTGAGTTGCAGGTTTTTGAAGAACATCCACACTGATTTCCATACTGGTTGTACCAGTTTGTAGTCCTCCCAGCAGAAATAAAATTTCCCCTTTCAGCACACTATGCAAGCTTCTGTTGCCAGTTTTTTTTTTAAATTGTCTATTCTTTGAGAATGTCTCATAATATTTTTACTATATTCTTTCCTATCTGCTAACTTCTCCCTAAGCCTCCCTGCTCCCATCTTCATATTTATTCTCCCTCTTAAGAAACAAAAGCAAAAGCAAAAGCAAAAAGCTATTAAACAAGAAGTCCAATTTGTGTTGACCAACTATTTCTAAGAATGGGGTGTGTTTTGGAATATGTTTGAAATACCCAGCATCACTCCATTGAAGGAAACTGGTTTCCCTTCTCCCAGCAGATGTTGTCTGTGAATAGCTTCTCAGCTATAGGTGAGACTTTGTGTCCACGTCTCCAATATGCTGGTTTTTGTGTAGCTTGAATGTGTGCAGGACTGTGAATGTTTCCACAGTCTCTATGACTTCATCTGTGCATCTGCTTTGTTGTGTCTAGAAAATGTAAGTTCTTGGAGTTGTATACTACATCTAGCTTGTAAAATCTTCTTGGTCCCACTTCCTTATAAATTCACTAAGCGTTGAGGGGAGGGGGAGTGATACAGACATCTAATTTAATGCTGAGTATGCAGAAGTCTCTCACTCTCTGCATAGTATCCAGTGAGTCTCTGTGTTAATTGTCATCTACTGTAAGAAGAAGCTTCTCTGATGTGGGTTGAGTGATGCACTCAACTGCGGGATGGCAGTATATCATTAGGAGTAATTTTATTTCTGTATTAATTTACCAGAACAATAGTAGTAGAGTTACCACTAGGGCCTATAACCTGTTTAATTTCATGTTCTGGACTTCATTAGGAGTATCATGCTGTGGAACAATCATTTTTTTATGTTGTGAACATTTGCCATTCTCATTGGTTTAATAAAGGGCTAAATGGCCAATAGTTAGGCAGATAGAGGTTAGGTGGGACCTACAGAAAAAAAAGAGAGCATGGGGAAGAAGAGGATGGAGTCACCAAGGGACCCAGAAAGAAAGAAGATGAAAATGTCATGTGCTGAATAAAAGTAACACTATGTGGTAGAGCATAGATTTTAAAATATGGATTAATGTAAGGTGTAAGAGCTTCTTAGTAACAAGCCTAAGCCAGGAGTTCTGACAAAAAACTCTGCTTACAATATCAGGTATAAATTCCAGCTCATGGAGTGGCATTAAATCCAATCAAAAAGTGGCTATTTACTCCCCTATCATTTATGACATTATTATAACAAGGGGAATATTTTGTAAGCAAGTCATTATTATAGCTTTCAGGGTTTGTAGCTGGATGGGAGAGATTGATGATTATTTTCTCCTCTATTAGTGTGCATAGCTCCTTTCAGCACTATGAATGCTGGCCAGTAGGGGTGAAACTTGTAACTGAGTGCCAGTTAAATTCTGTCATGTTCAATGCCATGATTTTGTGGTGTCATTGCTTTTTTTTTTAATTATTTTAAAAATATTTTTAACTTGAATATTCTGACAAGAGTAATATGAAAGCTCAAAGTAGTTTTAATTTGTGCTTATCTAATGGATAAGATGTTGAAGATTTAAAAATGTTTCTCAACAACTTACATTTATTCTTTTGAGAACTCTTTTCTTAGTTCCATGCCTATTTTTAAGTTGAGGTGTTTGTTTTCTTGATGTGTGATGTTTTTGTTTTTTTTTTGTGTGTGTGTGTGTGTGTGTGTGTTCTAGATGTTAACTCTATTGTGTGTATAGCTGACAAAAACTTTTCCCTTTCTGTAGAGTGCCTTTTCACTTGAATGACAGTGTCTTTTGCTGTGAAGAAAAAGTCTGAGATTCACATGGTGCTATTTATCAACTGTTAGTCTTAATGCCTGTGTACTCAGAATACTGTTCTGAAAGTCCTTTTATACACCTATAAGTTGAAATATATTCCATATTTCTGCTCTGTCAAATTCAGGTCATCAGATATTATGTTGAGGTTCATGATCCATTTGGATTTGAGTTTTCTGAAGGGTAGAGGATAAGGATTCAGTTTTACTCTTCTAAGGGTAACTGTCCTGTTTTTACCAGTATTATTGCTGTGAAATAGACACCAGAAAAGACCACTTGGACACTGGTTCAAGCCAATAGAAAGTCTTTGTTAGCTGGCTAATGATTACATGCAGTGTTCAGGATCTCAATGTAGTCCTGAGCCTTTCTCAGGATGAGCTTTTAAGCACAAAAGCAACATCCTGCATTGACACACCTCAGATAGAAAGAACAGTTATCTAGGAGCAGAACCACAGAAGCCAAAAGGCAAGGTTAGTACTTTAAGGACATTTCCCAAAACTATGGACCTTGCTGGGTTAGGTCTTTGTTCTCAATTTTATTCAGTGTTGCTGTGTACATGATGAGTTCCACAGCCTGAATGATACCTCCATCGTGGAATCAGCTGTGCTAAGGTCTGGGGCCTGCCACTGTTTGGTGTCCTGTAACACACTTTTTTGAAAATACTTTATTTTTTCCAGTGTGTATTTTTGGCCTCTTTGTACAAAATCAGGTGGTGGCAGATGTGTGACTTAAGTCTGGGTCTTCAGTTCTATTCCATTTTAATGTCAGAGTCATGCTTCTTAAATTACTATGACTCTGCAGTGCAGCTTAAATTCAGGGATGGTGATACCTCTAGTAGTACTTACTGTTCACATTTCTCTCTTTCTTTGTCTGTCTCTCTCTTCCTCTCTCTCTCTCTTCCTTTCTCTCTCTCTCTCTTTCTCTATCTATCTATTTGTCTCTGTCTGTGTGTGTGTATGTGCTTTCAAATGAAATTTAAAGTTATTTTCAATTTTTCTGTGAAGTGTTGCATAATGCAGATTTTGAACATTAGATGCAAAATTTACAATAAAATACTTGCAAAAGGAATTCAAGAACACATTAAAAAGACTGAGCTATTTTCATCCATAGATCCTGTGATAGTTTAACATACACAAATAAAAAATATTTAATCCATCACATAAATCCAAAGACAGAAACTATATGATAGTCTCAATAGATGTAGGAATTGCCTTTGGCAAAATCCAATAATCTCTTTATAACAAAAGTCCTGGAGAATCTAGAAATATGGAGGACATACCACAATATGATGAAGCCAAGCCCATAGCCAACATCATCCTAAGTAGAGAAAAAATCTAAGAATTTCCATTAAAAAAAAAAACAAGATATCCTCTCTCACCATTCCTGTTCAATAAAAATCTTGAAGTCTTAGCTAGAGCATTAAGATGAGTGAGGGAGATAAAGAAAATACAAATAGGAAAAAAGAAGTCAAATTGTCCTTTTTGTATATGATATATATGTATCTATAGCTATTTGTTCATCTATCATCTATCTATCTATCTATCTATCTATCTATCTATCTATCTATCTATCATCTATCTATCATTTCCTCTAAAAACTTCATTAGAAAACTCATTCAAGTAACTGAGTCAGTAGAGCAGAAAGATACAACACACTCAACACACAAAATTAGTAGCCTTCCTATATATAAGTGACAAACATATGAATAAAGAAATCACAGGAACAATCCCATTCTCAATAGTTGTAAAGAAACAAATGTCTTGAAATTAAAGATATGATAGTCTTATATAATAATAAAACTTTTAAAATATTGAAGTAAGAAGTTGAAGATATCAGAATGGCCTTTCTTGTTCAGGAGTTGGCAGAATTAATATTGTGAAGATGACCATATACCAAAAATTATCTACAGATTCAATGTAATACTCATCAAATCAGCTGTTTAATGGATGCTAAACATTGACAATATCATCCCCTTGGTGTTTTAATTCTTCTTGTCTTCTTATTACTGAATTTTGTTCTGTGGTATTTAATTTGCTAGTAAATAGATTATGTCATGTGGTACTTTAGAAATTTGTTAGGAGGATAAGCACATCATTTAGTTTCTAGTCCATTCATTATTAGAGTCATTCTACATCATGATATTTTCTCTTTCCTTGTATCGTTTCATCTTAGAAAGAACTTGGCCTAAATTTATCTTCCAGAACTTGACAATAAGACCCTATTGCTGAAGACATTGCATGCTTGAGTCATCTTGAGTCATAGAAACTGGAGAAAACAAACTGGTACTGACCAGGTTGCTTCATTCCTATTGGTTAGCTTTCATAATGCTAGGAGGTGCTTCAAGAGGAAAAAATGTAATCATTAACTTTGTCTATTCTTGAACTCTGTGAGGTACAACAATGACCCAAATGGCAAGATATGCTCACCTTTACAGTAGTGACATGAACAACATGGGACTAACCAACCACTTTCTGGTTGGATTTAGGGCCTACCCTACAAAAAGAAACCCATTCCTGTTACGGGCAGGTTTTTCCTTGCCGCTGGTCTGGTCCCATTCTTCGTTCCTCCCTGTCGGCCACCCAGTCCCACTGCCACGCGAGCCCCAATAACACTCTGAGACTCTGTATTTGATACAATCCTGTTGGCCAGTTACTATTATTGTTTATGGGCTAGCTCTGTCTTAATGATTAACCATTTCTACTTATCTAAGTATTTCCACATGGCTCATCTTACTGGAGAGTGGCGGGCCGGGATCTTGCTTTCTGTACGCTCTACATGGTGACTCCTCCTCACTACTTCCTTTTCCTACTTGTCTCCTAGTCCCGCCTATCTTGCTTTCCCATTGGCCAAACAGTGCTTTATTCATTAACCAGCACGAGAAACACATTTACAGAATAACATCTCCCAACAGTTATCAAATAAGAATCACAGTTAACAACATTTAGTCCATTAATGTTTTGTAAGACTTAAAGAAAATATCATCTCTCCTATTTTTGTGAGTCTAAAGTCCTATATGTAACTTATCTTTAATCCTAACTAAGGAAAACTATAACCATAACCATCTGTCTTTAACTCCTTCAAAGACCACAGAAGGATAATATATAAACTTTAGAAATGACAGAGACAACTCATTGCCTGGTCAGTCACCTGAAGTTCTTCTGTAATGTTCCATCTTCAGCCCATAGGCCATAGTATGTCTGGCAGACTCTTCCATGAAGCAGGAACCCTGTAGCACTGTCCATCTTGTTTTAGCAGTCTCTTTTCTGTGGGTCCTGCATGTCCAGTTTATATAGCATAAAGTCAAATAGTCTAGAAGAGCAGTACCTTGCCCAAATGGCTAGTCTTGCCATATTAGAAGCAAACTCCATAATGTGTTTCTTTGATGTCCATCTTCCTTTCTGATGCAGGTGGTGTTACCAGGAACAGTTATGTCTTACTCTCAAGAAAAACCCTAAACCATTTTAAATGCCATATTCTGTAGGTCTTTGAAAGGTTTGAAGAATGCCTATTCATCTCAAATACATCTCTGCATATCTAGAAATCCCAACTAACTTAACTCCAAGTTTTGACTATCATAGGTAACTCTCTAATCTGTATTAAATTATACATTACATTTTCCAATGAGCTATAGAAACATAATACCTAAATAAAAGAAGAAATGTACATATCCCAAAATTGACCTTAAATTGTACCAATTAATGAAAATCCATTTCAAAGCAAAGTATTCCTATCTATACCATAATTCCCTTTTTACCTTTAAAAAGATTGGTTATGATAATTAACCATTTATAACTAAGCCCATTTAAATGAAAACAAACTTTTATAAACAATATTTGGGAATTTAGGTGTCATTCTTTCCAAACTACTTCCTGCTGGTAGGGGGCGCTGTCATGGGATATCCTAAGAAGGCACAGAAATCTTGGCTATTGTCTGCAAGGCTTTGTCTCAACTGCTTTGAATGATGGATCACCTGGGGCGCTGTTTCAGGGGGTCTGGCTTGCTCAAACCACATTAGTTTGGAAGGAATCTACAGCTTTTCATTTTCTGTGGAAACAAAAATAGAAATCCTTTTCCCCAGTAACTTGTACTTGGACTTAAATTTTGGAGTCAAAGAATTTTTAAAATATATAAATTGAATTAATCCAGCAGCATTTCTTTCATCAGATGTTATTTCCTCAACAATCAAATACTTTAAAGATAACAGAACAGTGTACAATATCCAAAGCTTCTCTGTGCTTTCCATCTTTATGTGGCTTTTTTTAATTACTCTATTTCTTCTATTTCTATTTTTACATATTTTGAGACAGGGTTTCTCTGTGTAACTTTTATCTGTCCTGGAATTTACTTTGCATACCAGGATTACTTTGCAATCACAGAGATCTGCTTGCCTCTGTCTCCCAAGTACTGGGATTAAAGGTGTGTGCCACCACACCTACTTACTCTACTTCCTTTTTCTTTTATAAACCATTGTATCATGTTTCATTTTGTCTCCCAAGCCAAGGTATATTTTAAAACACATTGTAAGCCTTCATTGCCAGCTCATGTACACACCATTGAATTGTTAACAGAGCTCTTTAAAATCCGTTCAGTTTTTGCCGCTTTTGCTGAGTCAGGAAACCTCCCTTAAAGGAGTCTCTCACAAAACAGAGTCCAACCCAGAAAAATGCTGCTACCAAGAAGCCTTGCTTGTCTTTGTTTCTTTGTTTCTAAAAACTGTTTTTAAGCTTTTGTTAAGTTTTAAGTGAAAGTACTCAGTTCCACTTCTGACACCATTGTTATGAGCATGTTTTTCCTCGCCGCAGGTCTGGTCCCACTCTTTATTCCTCCCCGCCGCCCGCCCCTTCACTGCACCTTTTGGAAGTTGCCCATCCACACTTCCTGTCTACCCTAGTATCATTATTTTCCTTCTCAGGTCTTGATGAGATTGTAGATTAAACTATTAGAACTATTATTCTCTCTTCCTAGTTAGATATATTAGGTACTAGACTTAAGCTTTCCAGCTTAGGACAACTCTATTGTAAACTCCCTTATGCCTTCACCCTAGGACTAGATATGTAGGTGGTTTTGTTCTCGATTTTCCTCTTCTTAGAGCACATTTGTTATTCACTGTTTTGTATATAGTTTTGTATCAAGCTTAAATCTTTTATTAAGACTAAAAGGGGAATTGCAGTGGGATATTCACTTTGTCTCCTTCTGTGGTACTGACCACACCCATTGAGGGGTGTAGCCAGGGGCGGAAGTGACCTGTGGAACTAGGTCTGAGAAGGAGGCAGAATGCTCTCTTTCTGGCGGGATGTGGAGAGAGGAGCATCCGGTTCCAACTGCTGTGTTCATCTGTCTGTGTTGTGAGTTGTTTCTCCCTGAATAAACATCTATTTGGTCTATTTGTTTATCCTGACGCTTATTAAACCGCAATACATTCCTGATGTCATTATCATAGGCAAGAATCTGTGCCTAGATAGGCCATAGGCCCTAGGGTATAATCTACTGCTAGTATGCTGATAACTGGACATAAACCAACTCCTAATGACTTGCCATTGTACATTTCTGAAAACTCATCTGAGAAGCTTTTCCCCCCAATATATTGATATTAGCACAGATACCTTCAACTAACTGGTCAAGAAATAGACAATAAGAGATTACATGGAAGCAAGAGATGAACAGGCTGTACAGGAAGAAGGTACTACAGTGTGATAGAGTGTAGGTTAGAAATATGGGTTAACTTAAGATGTAAGTGCTAGTTAGAAGCAAGCCTAAGCTATTGGCTGCACATTTATAATTAATAAGAAGTCTTCATGTGGTTGTTTGGGGAGCTGGTGGTCACAATGCAAAAACCCACCTACCAAAAGCAGCCTTTGAGGGAAGAGTAACTCTGGACTACTTTATACCAATGAGGTTTAAATAGATGTATGCCTCTCACTATGCCCTAAGTTTTCTCACTGTGCCTTAAGTTTTCTACCTGAAAAGAGGACTTAGTGAATAATAAAAACATTTATGCATTTTAAACCAAAATTTAAGTTATTGCTATTTGAAGGCTAGCCTGAGGTCTGTGGAGAGAAGAAAGCTCTGAGATTCTGGCCTGCAGCAAAATAGGAAAAGATGAGGGTTTGGGATATCCAGGTGGGAAAATATCCCCTCTAATCAGGCTCTTTCTTTCCTACTCCTCTTCTAAGCTCCAATTTAGTTTTTGTAAGAACTGCTAGAACAAACACATATTCTCTCTCATGTGTGGATCTTAGCTTAATGTATGTCCATGTGTAGATACACACAGTCATATACACAGACACACAGACACACAGTCACACACAAACATACATGTACTCTCTCTCTCTCTCTCTCTCTCTCTCTCTCACACACACACACACACACACACACACACACAATGGATACAGTATAATGTGTAGAAGGTAAAACAATAAAAGGCACCCACTTTGTGATGAGGAAGGACTGAGTACAGGTAATGGTCAATTGGATCATGACCGAGGATATATAGAACTAACCATTTTTTTTTCTAGTTTCAACTCTGTCATGGATTTTTCATCCATTGGTGGTAGGTAATAGGCACGAAATATATTCTATAGTGAAAGTGTGAAATCCTAGGCACCAAAGCTTAAGAATGGTTATTCTAACTGTAGAAGTTGAGAGTTTGGGTCTGGTTAATTATGATATGGGATATATACATTTTAAATATTTATTTTATTTATATGAATGTTTTGGCTGTATGTATTTAAGTATAGTGTGTGTGTGTGTGTGTGTGTGTGTGTGTGTGTGTGTGTGTGTTCATGCCTGGTACTCATGAAGACTAGAAGAGTGTTCAGATTCTCTCAAACTGGAATATGGACATTTGTGGGCAGTAAGTAGGAGCTGGTGACTATGTTCTTTCCAACAGCAGCAAGTATTCGTAACTACTGTGTCATCTCTCCAGGTCCCACGTGGTATCTTTTCACTTACAGTGAAAACCTTCTATAATGAAGGTTTTTTTTTTTTTAATTGCTGAAACAAAATATTTTCTCTGCCATTCATACCTCTTCTGATTTGTTTTAATATGTTTATGAGTATCATGGATTTTCTTTTCTGATTGTAGGTCTTCCTGACAATGATAACTTCTTGATATATTAATATAATAAGAATAGTTAATTTTGGAAAGATTATGAATAGCATCTGCTAAAGCTTATAATTTAAACAGGTGTGTTTTGGCTGAATTTGGTGTGAGTGGAATATTCACAGAGTGCTATATTTCAAAGAGAATGTGGGCAATGGCGGATAGTCAATAAGAGCAGTTCAGGTAGAGTTTCCCTTTAGAATGCCTTCAGACTAGAGGAAAACGACCTTTTGAAGAGTTTGACAAAAGACAGCATAACTATGAATGAAGAGTATAAGATGCAGGTGCAAGGTCTTTGAAGCAAGAGACAGGAAGTAGACTGTATATATTTCTATTGATTCCAGTTATGACTTTCATCTTAATCTTTTCCAAGTTCTCCACTCTATGCAGCCTTGTCTCCTTTCCTCTTCTTCATTTGAATGAACCAGACATCATTTTAATGACTTGATGTGTTGAAATATTTATTTCACATGCCACCATAATGAAAGAGATACTGCTGTTTTCCCTTTTTTACAAATGGCAAGCATAGGTTGGGGGGGGGGAGATGAAGTAACTGTCCTAGGTTATGTGACAACTAGGTTCCAGAGCCAGATTTCTGATGTGACTACAATGCTTGTTCAATTAACAGTATGCGGAATAAAGAAGTGAAAGTTGATGAACGATGCTGTTAGACATGCTTTTCAGGGACTACTAAAAATACAAAGGGGAGATATGATGGAAACAGAGAGCTAAGAGGGTATATTGTAATATTCTAGATGATAGAGGGTGGTCTTGAAATAAAGATATGGAGAGGACAGATTAATTAGGAGATGCTTGGGACTTCCACTTGACAGGCCCAGGTTACTGGAAGTACCAAGGAGCACGTTAAGATGCTCCTTGGTAGAAATATAAAATCTAGAAATGATTTAATATCCCATCTGCTCTTATTCAGTCATATCAAAATTTGATGATCCCATCACATAAATAATACAGATATTAACAAATCCATGGAAAGAGAAAATGTGTTTAAAGACATATAGACTGGAAAGAAAAATCTGAGTACTCATGAATCTACAAAGCTTCCTTATTATGCCACAAACTCTTCTCAAGGTTATGAATTAATCATTGAAATTCACAGCACCTAGATTGCGTTTAGAATACTCATTGAAATATTGGGATCCATCACCCAGAGCCTGCCTTCCCCTCATCCTTGGCACTGTTGGGCCTACTTCTCGGGGTGAGCTTTGGCCAGAGCACAGGTCCAACACCCCCACCATCTCCTTGGAACTTCCTGGGTCAGTTCTGTGCATACTATACCTTCCCATCCATGCAGGACCATCTTGAGCCTGCCCTCACCTGCCCTTTGGGCCCCTTTGCCTGCCTTCTGCCTGGGTGCTTGAGACCTTCCTGAGTCTGCCTTCCCCACATCATTGGCCCTGTTATGGCCTCTGCTTGAGAGACCTCCAAGAGAGCTCAGATCATCCAGAGTTACAGACATTGAAGTCCTGACCCACTTACACCCACTGGGAGAGCAGAGTAGAGAGAGACAGACTCCACCTGCACCTACTGGAAGAAGTAATGGGAAGACAGAAGTACAAGAAAATACCCAACAATAGAAAGATCAGAATCTGGGGACTTTATACCAACTAGATCTGAATACACCAAAGCAGATGAAGCAGAAGAGAAAGACTTAAAAAATAACTTAATAAGAATGATATAGACCCTCAAAGATGATATGAGAAAATCCCATAAAGAAATGGAAGAAAAAAAAACCAAACAAACAAAAAATTGGAAGAAATAGAGGAAAAGACCAAGCAAAAAATCCAAGAAATGAAGAAATCTCTTAAAGAAAATAAGGAAAGCCAAGGAAAAACAATCAAATCGATGAAGGAAACAATTCAAACAGTTCAAGACCAGAAAAATGAAATAGAGACAACAAAGACAACACAAACCGAGGGAATGCTGGAAATAGAAAAACTGCATAAACAACCAGGAACTACAGATACAAGCATAATCAAAAGAATACAAGAGATTGAAGAGAGATTCTCAGGTGCTGAAGATAAACTAGAGGAAATAGATTCATCGACCAAAGAAATTCTTAAATCTAACAACTCCTTAACACAAAACATCCAGGAAATGTGGGGCACTATGAAAAGACCAAACCTAAGAATAATAGGCATAAAAGAAGGTGAAGAAGTGCAGCTCAAAGGTGTAGAAAACATATTCAACAAAATTATTGAAGAAAACTTTCCCAATCTGAAGAAAGACATGCCCATGAAAGTACTAGGAGCATACTGAACACCAAATAGACTGGACAAAAAAACAAAACAAAACAAAACAAAACAAAACAAAAACAACAAAATACTACTCATCAGAAAAAAAAATGTAATCTTGAAATTTGCAGGCAAATGGATGGAACTTGAAGAAACCATCTTGAATGAGGTAATCAAGTCACAAAAAGAGGAACAAGGTATGTACTCGTATATTGATTTTTGACATAGAGCAAAGGATTACCAGCCTACAATTCACACCGCCAGAGAAACTAGTATACAAAGAGGAACCTTAGTGATTCATACACTGTCCCTCACAAAAGGGGAAAGGAACAAGATCTCTTGAGCATATTGGGAGCAGGGGATGGGCAGTGAATTGAGAGAAAGTTAGGAGAAAGAGAAGGAGAGGAGAGGAGAACATGTGGGACCAGGAAGATTGAGTCAGGGGAGGAATAGATGAGAGCAAGAAAGAGATACTATAATAGAGGGAGCCATTATAGGTTTGAAGATAAAAATGACTCTAGAGAAATGTCCAGAGACCTACAAGGATGACCCCAACTAATAAACTGAGCAACAGTGAAGAGGCTGCCTTAAATGCCTTTCCCTGATAATGAGATTGATAACAAGCTTATATGCCACCCTAGAGCCTTCATCTAGTAGCTGATGGAAACAAAAGCAGACACCCACAGCTAAACACTTAGCTCAATTCCTGGAATCCAGTTGCAGAGAGAGAGAGAGAGAGAGAGAGAGAGAGAGAGAGAGAGAGAGAGAGAGAGAGAGAGAGAGAGAAAAGGAATGATAAGATAAGGGGTCAAAACCAGGCTACAGAATCCCAAAGAGATAGCTGACATGAACAAGGAGGAGCTCATGGATGTCCAGACCTATAGCTTGGAAACCAGCATTATACTGACTCAGACTCCCTGAACATGGGTCTCAATTAGAAGGCCTGATCAGTCTATGAGTCCTCTGGGAGTGGAACCAGGATGTATACCTGGTGCATGAAAGAATGTTAGGAGCACATTCCCCATGGAGGGATACCCCCTTAACCTAGAGACAGGAGGGAGGACCTAGACCCTACTCCAAATGACTTAACAGATTTTGATGATTCCTCATGATTCCCTATGGAGTTGGTAGGGAATGGAATGGGAAGGTGTTGGGGGGCATGGGAGAATGGGAGGGAGAGGGAATTGGAATCAATATGTAAAATAAGTAAAATAATAATACAAATTCAGCTTAAAGAAAAAAATTTTGGGTTCACTGAAGCAAGTAGAGGAAGTTTGCAACAATCATGCATTATGTGATTCAGAAAGTGTTCATTGTTTGATGCTTCTAGTTACACCAGAATAAGGATTAGCTGTGCTCTCTGGAAGATCCATGAATGGAGAGGACCTATCTTCAGAGTTTAATACCCCACACCACAATGGAAGGCCTTTATTTTGTATTCTGTTTCTATTATACATAGAAGATTACCAATTCAGATAAAATCATTTTGTATTCAAAGTGTGAAGGTTTGTGTATTAGAGAACTAACTATACATGTTAATGGATTGGAAGCTGGACAACAGGTGTACCAGTATAATAATTGGGCTCAATCTATGTGGAGACTCAGGAAAAGCTCAGCAAACACTTTCATGTTTAGCTGGTAGATCAGAGGATAGGAGATTTCTATATTTAAAAATTACACTTATCCTCCAACTCTCAACCAACAAATGATGCTTAAGATTTTAAGTGAAAATCTACCAAATTATAGAAATTTGTCTTTTGATCTTTAATAACATTCAAACATAATATCTGTGTAGCATTGCTAATTATCATTACATCTGGAACATTTTTAAATATGCATGCATTCATACAGAAAAAATGAATAAAGGTAAGCAATGAATAATTTAACAAATTATATCTACTAGTGTTTGGAGATTAGTCTCATGGGTAGACAGCTTGCCTAACAAATTCAAGGTTTCAGATTTAGCCTCCAAGACTAAGGAGAAAATGTTATCTACTAAAATTAGAAGTAGGCATTCTTTGTGATATATTTGTACTGTTGAGTATCTAATAGAACACACACACACACACACATTCATCATATATACATATGTATTTAACAGAAAGTTATATTAGACAGTTTATTACAGCATTATTAATAGCCATGGATTGAAAAATTACCCGTTTCCACTAATACTTGGAAAGTAAATTGAGTATCAGAAGAGAATGAAATATTTACAGCCACACATACATTGAAAAATCATTGTTTTTGTTACAAGCACCAAAACATTTCAATAATACCCAAAAATCTTTTCAAAAAGTGAAGATTCATAACAAGATACTAGGAACTGGGTATTAAGGAAAAGAAAAAAACCTTTACACAATTCATAAAAAGAAATTAAGATTGGTCATTTACATAAACCTAAAAGCCAAACTCTAAAGCTTCCAGAAGAAATGTTTTTGTGCCTTTAGCTTAGAAAAATTATTCTCACACAGGATATCAAGCATTATGAAATAAATTGAAAAGTACACTTAATCAAACTTATAACATCTGGTATCAAAAATACTATTAAAATGACAAGGTGGTTTTAAGGTGAGATTGACATTAGAATGTGCCTCTGTGTGACCTGATGCAGGGCAGTCAGGATAAGGGGGGGGTGCTCTGTGTGACCTGTGAAGGGCAGCCAGGATGAGAGTAAGTCCGTTAAGTGGTACAATAAAGGATAGTCAAGACAAGGGAGAGGTAAGAGAGAGCTGACTGCGTGATCCACTGAAGGTCAGTCTGGATAGAGGTGACTGTTCAGAAGAGGGAAAGAAGGAGAACATCAGAAGTTCATGAATGGATGACAGAGCAACTGAAAAGTGCAGGAACAGGAGGATGCCAAGGAAATGAAATAAACCATGGTTGTATCCATGGCATGAAAAATCTAGAAGAAATGGATACATTCTTAGACACATAATGATCTTCCCAAATTAAGTCAAGAGGAAATAATAATTTCCACAAATCAATAACACACAATGAGTGGGAAGCAGTAATAATATGTCTTCCAGCAAAGAAAAGAATAGGAATGGCTAGAACTGTCAATTCTGCCAAGTCACGAAGGAGGAGCTAATGTCAACATTTCCCAAACTCTTCCACATAAAATGTAAAGGGAAAGAGCACTACCAAACTCATTCTGTTCAATCAGAACTATCCAGAAATTCAAGCGAGATAAAGACACAACAAAGTACAGCCCACATTATCTGATGAGAATTGATAGTAAAAATTGTTCACAGTCTTTGCAAACAGGAAAGCCACACATCTAAGAATACATGGGCTGTAGAAATTGGACCTGATGGCTGGAAATAAAAGGACATAACATTGGGTAGGTATCTGTAGAGAGCTGCGAAGTGCCCGTGCCTTAAAGATGGTGCTGGCTTCCGCCTTCCACCTCCCCGATGGTGAGTGCTCTCTGCAGTAAACAAGTCCTTATTTGGTTAAGTCTGTTCAGCCTGTTTGAGTTAGAGTAGCCTATCTGCAGGGTCCACCTGGTTTACTGGGGTTGGTCCGCACAAGGGGATTTAAGCCTGTGCGGGCATTTCCCCGGGGTCAGAAGAAACATGTTCAAGGATCCTGATTAAAACTGCATGAAGAAGATCTTCCTGGAGTCACATCTTCCTTGCTGGTCGAGGTTGGGCGCGTACAGGTATGGACCTGGGAGGGATGAATGTGATCCAAATACATTGTGAGAAACTGAGAATGAAATGATGTCACTTGTAGGAAACATGATGGAACTGGAGATCATAACATGGAGTGAAGTAATCCAGACTCAAAAAGGCAAATATTGTATAATTTTTCTCATGTAGAATATAGGCACCAATATATATGTACATGTAGCAATATCAGTGTTTATGTAGGACATGAAAAAAAAGGAGTGTGAGCAGGGGGTGGAGGAGGTTTGAAAAGATTCAGGAATGAGGAACAAGAGAGGAATGAATGCAAGTGATGTGCACACAGCAGTGTGAAATATTTGCTGGTTGAACTGGCCCAACTAGAGGTAGAATACTAAGATGAGCAATGTAGGAGAAGAGTAAATAAAAATAAAGTAACACACTTTGCATATCCATGTTACTATTTGGATATATATTGAAGTGTCACAATATTCGTATACTAACTTAAAGTTTAACAACAATAAAAATATCCTACTGCTAATAGTGGGAAAGGGGGGAAATAAAGCAGTAAGCCACACTGGGAGAAATATTGTCTTTATATATTTTATAAGGAACTTAAATCTAGAATATCTAAAGAACTCAAAAAATAAATCATCAAAACACAAGTAACTAAAAGCATCAAGACATTTATGCAGAACTTCAAAAAATTTTATGAAGTAAAATATATTCTTTGATAAGACAAAATAATATAAATATCAATTTACTCTCAATTTCTACGTTTAAAATGGCCAATCAAAATTTCTATTGGAGAAACTGAGAAAATTTACTCTAAATACATATGCAAACTGATATTTATTACTCCAAGAAAGGAAAACTATAAAGAGGGCATAGGCTCAGCAGATAGAGCTGCTGGATAATTACAATAAAATACAATGGTGTTATGAGAGATGGGTTGTGACAGAACAGAGAGTATGGTTTGACACTATATTTCTAGGGCTGACAGTCATTGGTTTGAGTCTTCTCTGTGTGGATCTTCCTGCTGGAACCATGTTTTTTCTGTGTTTTCCTGCTGCTCTTGGGTGAAACCTGGGCTAGACTTCAGAAGCATCTTTTGGTATAAGCTTCTGATTAGTTACATCTACTGATTCTGTTTCCTTCCAGTGGCTTAAGAAAATTCATATGATTTTGAGCCTCGAAGTAGATATGCTCTCTAACCTAATATATGTAAGGATTAGGTAGAGTCGGGGATAATGATCCATTGGAATTGGACAGATCTGGAGATGAGTGAGGAGAGAATAGTTATGTCCTGTATGTGTGCTAGTCCCAACGGAGGAAGTTTACAGGGTGTGTCCAAGGTGTGTAGTGTTTTTAGCAATAGAATCTGGTGTTCAAATTTTGGGAGGCAAAGCTAATGGAGTTGCCTGACAAGCAACTTGAATGGAAGTTGCCAAACGTAGTACTGGAGGTTTTTTTGTTTTGTTTTGTTTTGTTTTTTGTTAGATAATCTATAGCTATGGTGGGAGCATTATCACCTCATGAGGGTGAAGAATGAAGTTAGACCTGTATCTATCAGCCTGCATCAAAATCATCTCCAAATAGATCAAAGAACTCAATGTGAAACATGAAACACTGAAAGAGCTAGGTAAAAAAAAAAAAAACATAGGCAGTGCTCTATAAAATATAGGTATAGGAAAGAACTTTCCCATCTGGCAGGAGTTCAGGCCAACAACTGACAAGTGGAAACTCATGAAACTAAAAATTTCTGTACAGCAAAGGAAACAATTGACTGAATGAAGAGGGAGCCAACAGACTAGGAGAAAATCTCAACAGCTACACATTGCAAGGAGAATTAATATCCAGGTGTACAAAGAACTCAGAATAAAAAGAATAAAAAAATTAATGCCTTATTTAATACATGAGCTTCATATATGAATAAAGAGTATGCAAAAGAACAAATAAAAATGGCAAAAGAAGAACTTGTCCCTTTCCCCTTCTCAGTGGTCCATGTATATCTCTCTTAGGGTTTCCTTGTTTCCAAGCTTCTCTAGGGTTGTGGATTGTAGGCTGATTATCCTTTGCTCTATGTTTAATATCCACTTCTGAGAGAGTACATACCATGTTTTTCTTTCTGTGTCTGGGTTACCTCACTTAGGGTGATTTCTTCTTGTTCTATTCATTAGCCTGGAAATTTCAGGATTCCATTGTTTTGTTTTGTTTCCTGCTGAGTAGAACTCCATTGTGTAAATGTACCCCATTTTCTTTATACATTCTTCAGTTGAGGGTCAGCTGGGTTGCTTCCATATTCTGGCTATTACAAATAATGCTGCTATGAACATGGTTGAGCAGATGTCTGTAGCTTGTATGTTTTCTGCCAGCCTGCCCGCCGCCGGTCTGGCATGCCGGTCCCAAATAACACACAGAGACTCTGTATTTGATACAATCCTGTTGGCCAGTTACCATTATTGTTTATGGGCTAGCTCTGTCTTAATTATTAACCCATTTCTACTTATCTAAATATTTCCACGTGGTCATCTTATTGGGGAGCCGTGGCTGGCATCTTCCTTCCCTCCCTGGTCTACATCTTGACTCCTCCTAACTACTTCCTCTTTCCTCCTTGTCTCCTAGCCCCACCTATCTTGTTTTCTCATTGGCTCAACAGTGCTTTATTAATTAACCAGTATGAGAAACATATTTACAGAATAACAACTCCCATCAGATGTCCTTGTGGTAGGAATGTGCATCCTTTGGGTATATGCCTAAGAGTGGAGTTACGGAATCTTGAAGTAGACTGATTCCAGGTTTCCACAGATTTCCAAAGTGGCTGTACAAATTCACGTTCCCACGAGTGATGGAGGCGTGTTCCCCCTTTTCCACATCCTCTCCAGCATAAATGGTCATTGGTGTTTTATATTTTAGCCATTCTGACAGGAGTAAGATGGTATCTCAGAGTTGTTTTGATTTGCAGTTCCCTGATGGTTAAGGAGGTTGAACAATTTAAGTGCCTTTGCGCCTTTTGAGATTCCTCTATTGAGAACTCTCTATTTAGATCTGTACCCTGTTTTTCAATTAGATTATTTAGTGTTTTGGTAACTAGCTTCTTGAGTTCTTTATATATTTTGGATATCAGCCCTCTGTCAGATGTAGGGTTGGTAAAGATCTTTTCCCATTTTGTAGGTTGTCATTTTGTCTTGTGGACTGTGTCCTTTGCCTTACAGAAGTTTCTCAGCTTCAGCAAGTCCCATTTGTTAATTGTCCATCCCAGTGTCTGTGCTACTGGTGTTATTATGTTCAGAAAGTGGTCTCCTGTTCCAGTGTGTTCAATGGTATCTCCCACTTTCTCTTCTAAGAAGTTCAATGTGACTGAATTTATGTTGAGGTGTTTGGTCAATTAGGACTTAAGTTTTGTGCATGCCAATAGATATGGATCTATCTGCAATCTTCTACATGTCAGTATCCAGTTATGTCAGCACCAAGATCTCCTGAGTAAATTGGTAGCACAGGGTGAGGGGGAAGGAAGGTAGTAGAAAGAGAAGGTTGAGAAGAGGAAAGAGGAGGAGAACTTGAGGGATCAGGAGGGTAGAGTTAGGGGAAGAACAGAAAAGGAGAACATGGAAAGAGATACCTTAATAGAGGGCTGAAAAAGAAGCCTGGCACTAGGGAAATCTCCAGGGATCCCCAACTAAGAATCTAAGCAATAGTGAATAGTCTACATTAAATCCCTTCCCCTATAAAGAGATTGATGACTACCTTAAATGCTATCCCTGAGCCTTCATCCAATAGCAGATGGAAGCAAAAGCAGAAGCAGAAATTTATAGCTAAGCACTAAGCCGAACTCTTGGAATCCAGTTATAGAGAGGGAGGAGTGATGAGCAAAGGGGTCAAGATTATGGTGAGAAAACCCACAAAAACAACTGACCTGAGCAAGTGGGAGTTCACAGGTCCCAATTCAACAGCTGGGGAGCCAGTATAAGACCAAACTAGGCCCCTGAACATGGGTGTTAGTTGGGTGGCTTGGACAGTCTATGGAATCTCTGGCAGTGGAACCAATGTTTATCCCTAGTGTATGAATGGACTTCGGGAGCCCATTCCCTATGAAGTGATATTCTCTCAGCCTAGATGCATGAGGAAGAGCCTAGATCCTGCCCTAAATGATGTGACAGACTTTGATGATCCTCCATGGGAGGCCTTATTCTCCCTGAAGAGTAAATGGGGGTGGGATGGGGGGAGTTGATGGGGGAAATGGGAGGGTGGGAAGGAGAGAGAAAAGGGATTGGCGTGTAAAATAAGATTATTTTTAATTTAAATTAAAATTAATTTTAAAATAATTGCTAAGAAGGGGCTGGAGAGAGGGCTCAATGGTAAACAGCATGGACTGTTGTTTCAAGGGACCCAAGTTTAGTCCCCAGCTCTCACCCTGTAACTCCAGTTGATCCTCCTGTCTTCCAGATGATCCTCCTGTCTCTGTAGACAGTGTACTTGAATGTGTAGTCCCATAATTAGAAGCAATAAAATATTTAAAATTTAAATGAGTAAGGGTAAGAAATATCTTGAAAGTGTCCAACATCCTTAGTTATTGGGGAAATGCAAATTCAAAGTATTTTGAGATTTCAACTTACCAGTCAGAATGGCTGGGATCAACAGAACAGCCAGCAACACATGGTGGGATGGATGTGGTAGAAGAGCACTCCCCTTCTGTGTTGTGGGGTTGAAAACTGGTACAGCCACTAGGGAAATCGATTTGGAGAATTCTGAAAAAGCTAAACATAGGCCTACTATATGCCCCAGGGGAGGGAAATTCCATTTTTTTCAGAAGTTGTATTTTATTTATTTGTAGAATTTGTCATTCACAATTTGTGACCCTTCCTGGAAATATGTCAAGTTAATGCCAGAACTGAAATGTATTACAAGAACTCTGAGGGCAGGAAGCAGCTAAATGTTTATTGTTTTCTCTTAGGACTTTGGAAACATAATTGTTTTCCTTATTTCCTTTTTTTGTACCTTGTTCTCTGGTTTCTGTAAACCTGTCATATGGCGTGAATGCTATTATTCTTTTAAAGTGTTATACTATTAGGTTTAAAAAATGGATTTAAATGTCAGAAAATCATACAGGGCCCTTCTCATGTTAGGTAGAAACTTTACTTCCAATCTGGTGGACCAGGGAACTCAGCCTATTTCTTGGTGGGCATCCTAGAGTCATGGTTCTAGGAATAGAGGTTAAACATGAGGGCTATTGGCTGGAGGGGCAGCAATGGCTGTCTGATGTTAAACTAGTTCAAATCTTGTTGCAGCTGTAGTCAGGAAATTCAGAAAGGAGATTCCACCAAATTCTTGCAGGGAAAAAGAAGGCTCATTGATTCCTTCAATCTATAGTTAAGTAGAAGATGAACTGGCTTGGAATATGGGCCTTAAGGGCATGAATGATTAGGAAAAGCATTGGTGGAGGAAGTGAGCCATGTCTTGAGCATGACCAGAATCAAAAGAGCTGCAGAGTTTTGTGGAATATTTAGAAGCAGGGGATCAGGGCATCAAATCTAGATTCATGGATGAACTTAGTAGAAGGGCAAAGAAGGCAGCTGTGGGCAGTAAGATTGGGGTTGTCTTTTGTTTCTTTGGAAGGTAGGCTTGGAGTCATAGGAGTGCCTGAGGTCAGCTATGGGGAATACTTTAGAAGGGAAGTCTGTGTCATAGTGAAGGCAGGAGGAACAGGTGTCACCTCAGTTGATCTCCACTGGGATCTCTGAGGCTAGAATGGCTCTGAGGTGTTGTTTTACACCAGTGTATACTGTGTGGCTTGCCCTGAGGAAGTATTGTTTTTGCAAGGGACTCTTCTACTAGCAGCCACTGTCCAGAGAGGAAATTGAAATAACAGGGGTTACCTTTCAGTAGTCTCAGAATGGGGAATAAATTCTTGATCCTTTTCAGGGTTCATGAAATCGTCAGGGGCGGGTATCAGTGCCCATCCCTGGGTAATGAGGATAATCCCAGACAGAAAAGAACCGGAGAGCAGGTTAGAACTGTAACATCATATAATTAGGAATTCGGGTGTGGCTCAGCTGTAGAACACTTGCTGGTCAAGAGCAAGACTCAGAGTGTAGTCACGAGCCCTGCAAACAACAACAAACTAAAATTATACAGTCACTCATAGTACTGACTTTTCCTTCTGCCTCAGGCTCCAGGATGGCTTGTGAGAAGCACACCTTAGACTCATGGCATTTATCATGTAGGAGGTGGGAAACCACCTGAAACTTTATTTTCACACTTACTTCCAGCAGCAACACATTTGTAACATTAGATAAATATGTATTCATCACAGGAAATTTCTATAGTCAAAATCTGACAAATAGACTTCTGTTTGGAAAAGGACAAAAATAAAAACCAAGAATTAAAGTCAGCCTAATGTGTGTGGGAAATATAAGCCTTCTGCAGAATTTAGCACGTGACTCAAGGGGCATCTTTAGTGTTCAGCCTCTCTTTCTGTGCACCTGTCTTTACCCGGATATCGGCTTCATTCTTGTATTGACTTTCCTTGTAATGAAATACATGGCAGCATTCCTGAACCACCATTATCAGTCAACCCAGTCCAGAGGAAATTGATAGCTTCTCTTTCTCTAAAGACCCAACAGAACCACTATGTGGTTGGACTAGGAACTAGTACATGAGCATATTTCTATAAACAGGTAAATGGGTAGGCTGAGATACACATGCTATACTTCTCAGGGAGTGGCCATTCAACACAAACAGGACAATTGACTACTTCTTGCCAAAGCTGGTAGAGTAACTCCTAGGAAGCCTATAGCACAAGAACATACAATTCTCTTTTACTGTCTGAATTATGTTCTATTCATATTATAATATGTACTTGCATTTTAAAAATATGCAAGTACTCCATGAATACTGCCACAGGCTATATTGTATAGATCTCCATTTCTCCTGTTCTCCAGAAGAGTGCATTTCCTTCTCAAAAGAGATCTACTGCTGGGTTCTTTTAATGCTTTCCATATAATCAGTAACTTGCTACATGTAAATATATTATTTTTATATAACAACTGTGTGATGTTCCTGCATTTTAAGACATAGCTGTTGTAAAATTATCTACGGGATGGATGTTTTGTTTCCAATTTTTAGTACTACAAACCATGCTGAAGTGAAAATCTTTGCATAAATGTGTGCAGTAGCAGAGTGTTACTATGAATCAAAGAAATCTAAAAATTAAGAATTAATTTAAATAAATATGTTTATTTCAGTAAAAGACCTTAATTATACTTTTCCCCAATGGTTTAAATGATAACTTTTGCATATTATATATGCACAAATTTCATATAAAATTGTGGTTAATTTTACTAAACCTCAGTAATTTAATTTAGTTTGTCATTAGAATCATTATGCTGTGTGCTTATTGCCTTTTGACATACTTATGTTTGGAATAAAATGCCAATTTTTAAAATGTTTTCAGAATTTGCTTTGTAATTCTAGCTCACTTAATATTCCTTTTGATTTTTAAACCAATTTTTAAAATTTCATAAAAGACCCCCTTTTAGATGGCACTGCTTTTAAAATTGATTTGAAAACAGGCATCGTGCTCTTGTCATCTTTTTTCTATCAACATACTGTTCCTTCTCTTCAAAGACACTGCCAGTTGCTTACAATGTTTAGTTAGTTCTGATTAAATTATGGCCATTTCTGGTTTGAACGGGCTCATTTTCTGATTAAATTTCCTAATTTATTTTGCTAATAAAATTTCCTAATTGATTTCTACCTACTGGTTTGCTAAAGTCCTCTTATGACACAAGGCATCATGCAGTTCTTTATTGCCTTTGCACTAGGATCTGATAGTCATCAGTCTTTCTGGATATGCTTAGCCCTGTAGAGACAAAGACCTGTTCTACCATCTGTTTTCATTGTACTTGTGTTGCCTGTTGGCAAGCACTTGCTACTTAGTGCAGTGAGGGAAAAGAAGAAACATGAGAGGGCTCCCACTAAGGCATGCCTGCTGCTAGCTCCATCTTTTCTCTTTCAAATCACCAACCCTGGAGGTGGATATCTTTTGGAAAATCTCCTAACCTTTCTTGCAGGATTCCTTCTGAATGCATTTTTGGACCGTGATCAAAATGATTTCAATTTTTTCTTTCGTATTCATACTTTCTTATCTACCAAATGTTTTACTTATCCATAAGCACAATAAATCATATGGATATATACATGTATACATGTATTTATATACACATACAAATGCATATATGAGGTTTATAGATGTTGAATAGAAGCCCATTTTCCTGTTGGGCCCCTTCATTTCTCTATATTTCCTCATTTTGAAAGGCTGTTCTTTTTGTTTGTTTGTTTGTTTGTTTGTTGTAGATTCATCTATGTTGTTATAGTGTATGGATTTTTTGCTTTCATGTATGTCTGTGTACCATGTGCGTGCAGTGCCAGCAGAGTCAGAAGAGGGCATTGGATCCTCTGGAACTGGAATTACAGAAGGTTGTAAGCCTCCATGTGGGTACTGGGGACCAAACCCCAGTCCTCAGGAAGAACAGAGCCATCTCTGCATGCCCCCAAAAGCTAGTTCTTTCATAAAGTGAATTTTCAAGTCTTATTGAAATTTTGATAACAAACTTTATGTGTATAGTTCAACTAAGCATCATTTATATACTTTAATATTATTGTCCTACTGGGAGGTATAAAAGAACTCATTTTTTGTTTGAATTTCTTATCTATCTTTTGGTGAATTTCTCTCCATAATGCTCTTGCCTAATTTCTTCTGTGATTTATTTATAAGTACCTTGCTTTTTCTGTTACAGCATGGAGGGGATTTTTTATAAAAAAACAAAAACAAAAAAACCCATTACTTTAAAGTTGAATATATCTGGTTTTTTTTTAGGAAGGTGATTATTTAGTTTCTTCCATTCTCTTTCATTTTATTGTTCAATATGAATATGCTTACACTGTTTTCTAGGTCATTAATTTCCTTTTTACTAGATTCAACATGCTGTTAAGGCTACCTATTGAGTCCCAAATTTCAATATTTTATGTTTCAGATCTGACTGTCTATTTGAGTGGCCAACCTCAAAACCTGGGTCATCATCTAGTTTTCTTTTGTCATTTTTTTCTATTGATGTTTGTCACATAGGTTCTGTGCCTCAACATTCCTGATAACTTGTAATTGATGTAAGACTTTGTATAGAGATTGTTGGGAACTCCCAGTGCTGCGGTGTTCCATAAGAAAGTTTTTTTCTTCTTCTGCCAGGAAAATGGAGTGTGGAGATGGTTCCCTTGATTCTACCAGGGCCTAAATATGGGTTCATCTTAGCAACATTTTAATGAGACCCAGCCTGCCGAATTTCCACTTGCCACAAGACTGTGGTGATTTTTTTTTTTTTTTTTTACTTTCTTTGGAAAGTTTCTGCTATTATACAAAGCTATTGAATTAGACAAATACATTAAGTAGAAATAAACAATGTGTTTGAGTTCCCTGATGGTTAAGTTTTCTTATTCTGGTTCCACAAAACTCCAACAAGGTCTAATTCTAGATCATAAGGCTCTGTGCTATCCAAAATTAGCATTGTTATCCCACAGAGGAGCCCATCATTGACAAGTATTCTCTTGTGCTGGGAACACACAAAGCTTTGAGCTCCCAAAGGCTTTTATTACAGGCAAGTATGTTTGCCTTAAGCACTTTTTAGCCCCCTGCCTAGCACAGTTTTAGATTCAACAAATATTGAGAAGAGCTAACACATATGTCTCCTCTCCCTTGCATGGCCACAAAAAAGCCATTGGCATCTCAATCCCCGGTCAGTGTGGTTCTTGCTTGGGACAACCCCATGTTCTTAACCACTAGCCACCTAATCCCTTCAGTTTATGCCAGAAACATTCTCTTCTTCTGGAATTTTAGTCCCTGTGGTTTCCCCTGCTTCAAACCTGTTGAATTTTAACATTTCTTACCTTTAAAGTTACATTTCTTGCAGTGATTGATTTGTTTAATGGAAATGGCAGGGAGCCTGTTTTCATTACATTCAGACATACCACAGACACAGAGCATGATGGTTAGTTAGAGCCATCAAGTTGTTTGGGCTGAGAAGTAACTACAAGATGAGTGAAGTGTTCCCAGGGACGTGTTGATGAGGGAATTTATCAAATGGACTCACTTTGGGAGTGGGTTACGGCTCAAATGGAGTAATAGAAGAGGACAAGGCTACAGTGTCTCTCTGCTTTCTGGATGACAACATGAATTTCTGTCACACTCACCCGACTGTCATGGGCCAATACTTATGAAACCATGTGCCAAGATAAATTCTTCCTCACTAAATGTTTTTTTCAGGTACATGGTCACAGTGAGCTAACAGATGAAGCATTAGAAGATCTAGTCTCTAGATTCATTTACCCTACACACCTATATATAGCAAAACATGGTTCTTCTGCAGTACCTTGATGTCCTTTTACCTCAATTGAGAATCTTTGTCACTTGCTCTGCTGAATTTTGACACTGTGTCTCAACCTCTCACGGTTTCTTTACATGAAAAAAGCTCTCTATATCCTTTGAGGACACATGCTCTCTAAAATAAGTATTTCTTGTAATTGATAATTTCACTCCCCACTACTACTGTGAATCCTTACATGGATGTTTCTTTAGCCTTTTTGCACATAGTTTCATAGGTTCAAATATTTTTCCACTTTTTAGTCAAACAAAGCTGAAAACATCTAGACTGTCTCATATCCAGAAGACAAGGTATCCTTGATCCTATTCATTATTGACTCGGGGTCTGGTCACATCTCCAGATTTTAGACATGTGGTTAGATTTCTGATGCTGGTCAGGCATTTGTTTCATGAACAATTACCATGCTGAGGTGGGAACTTCCTTTGCTCATGATTCTTGGCTGTGCACTTAGAGCAGATGTGATACATGTGATGTGTTAATTACAGGCACAAAGCATGGCAAGGGTTTTTTTCTGCCAAAGATTCTACATGCTCGATAGAGCACTTAACTGCAGAGTCTATTCAGATTATATAGTGCCATTACTGAAGAAAGCCCAACACTCTTTATTTTTCCCCCTTGGGGCAAACTCTACATGGATATAAAATGGTACTCAAGTGGGGATGTAATATGCAACTGAGGACATACTGACCATATTTAAAAATTGTTTTATGTGGTTGAGGCTCTGTGTTAAGAGTCAGTTTGTAGAGGAGGGTCCAAATGCATTGGGGGGGCATCACCTCATGTTGAGGTTCATATTTTTTTATCAGATAAGTGACAATTCAAAATGCAATTTTCATCTCAATCAGTTTTTTCTCTTTTTTATTAAAATAAATTGTAATGTGTATATTTGAGGTATATAATTGGATGCTATGGGGTACATGTAAATTATAAAATAGTTCCTGTAGTGGAACAAATTAGTATAACTGTCATCTCACTTGTTGCTAATTTGTGTGTGACAAGAGAAGCTATAATCTATTTTAATAGAGCTTTAAGACTACAGTTTTAATAAACTTTCATATTTATATAATACATTATCTCTATACTCATTCATATTACATGTCTGCTATCTTATTTTAATCACTTTTTAAGGTTGATAGTTCTTTTATGATTATATGTATGTGTTTATAAGTGTGTCTGTGTGTGTATGTGTGTGTGTGTGTGTGTGTGTGTGTGTGTGTGTGTGTGTTGTTCCACATGCATATTTATGTAGTTATCACTAAAATCAAAATACTAACTGGTCTTATCACTTCGGTGCTATCCATTTGTTCCTCACCCATCCTGACAGCTTACAAAAATATGTTTAATTTTTGTCATTTGTGAGAATGTTATATAAATAGGATAATAAATATGTGACTTTTGAGACCCCCCCTCCCCAGCTGAGGTAGTATAATCCCCTTGATAACTGCTCAGGTTGTCCCACATACAGTTTGGTTCTTTTCATTGTTGAATAATGCTCTGTTGGGTGGATGTACAAGAATTTGGATAAATATTCACCCAAAGAGTTGCAATGTTTCCAGCTTTTGCTATTATAGATAAGGTTGCTGCACACCATCAATTCAGATTTTTGGGGTATTAAAGTTTTCACTTCTTCAGGATTGATGCCCTGACTGTGGTTGCTAAATCATAGATGAACTGTATTTAAGTTTTACATGGCAGTGGCTATGACCATTGTATATTCCAATCTTCAGTGGAGGGGAATTTCATCTTCTCTGTGATCAGCATTTGGGGTTGCTCTATAGTGTTAAAGTGAGTCTAATACATATTTAGTGCTTTCTCAATAACATATTTAAAATTGTTAATGAGACTTAAAAAATTATTAGCAATGGTTGCTACACTGGGAACAAGATGGAAGAATGGGCCTTTTGGTACTTCTCTGTTTTGATAGCATTTTCCTATGCCTATGTATTAGTTACCTTTAGTATCTGAACAAGAGCTATAGGCCTTTGTTTCTGCCTTTATCTTTATATTTTTGCTTTAATATCCAAGTAAATGTTTAACAACAGTTTTTTGTTTTTATATTGATGGCAAAATCAACACTAGGCAAAGTATGTAGACATTGTAGTTCCCTGTCTTGATGCTTATTTGCCCTAAATGAATGTAACTATTCCCTGGGGTTTACAAATTTGCCAGATAACATCCTGTTCTAGACATGACTCCATTTGTTGTCTTGTGAAGCCATGGAAAGCAGCATATAATTTCCTGTTAAATGCCATGCTTAATATCATTTTAGAATTTAATTGCTTGTCTGTTATACAACTGAAAGCAAATGCAGGCACCGGGCATCACACATTGCCTTCCTTGAAGGCTGCCTCCTCCACAATCTTATTTTAACTTTCAATTTTATCTTTTTAGAGGGATGTTTGTGCTTCATTAGTTTTTGCTTAGTTCTTTAATCTGGTTGGTTTTTGGAGTAAGGTCACAGCTGGGTAAATGTGTAAATGCTGTTTATCTGCTATCTGAATAATGAATCTCAAAACAATCTATAAATCCTTTGCATTCATTAAACAGGAAAAAAAATAGCTTCACTGAGCAGCCAAAAGGAGCAGAGATAGAATGGAATGCTATTGACATACACCTGGAAGAAAATCGTGTTCAGGTTGGGCAGAATCATTTCAACCACTTTCAAAGTCTTCATTTGTTCTGGATGGGACATTGATGTAGTGACCGATGTGGCTGTTTGTTCCCACGTATTCATGCCCTCCAGCTAAAACCAATATGAATGCATCTGAGAGTAATACCTGAGTTGTCTTTAATACTCTTGTGTCATTACTTGAGTATGTTTTGAAGGGGTGGCCTTGTGAGAGAAAGTATGTCATTGCGGGCAGTCTTAGAGATTTAAAAGCTTTGTGGTATTCCCAGAATGCTCTTTGCCTGGTTCTCATGGTCTAGATGTGATCTCTCTCCATCAGCCTTGCTTGGTTGTGCCATGCTTCCCAGGCATGACAGACCCTTATTCCACTATAACCACAAATCAAACAAACTCTTTCTTCCGTTGAAAAAACAATACTCATTGGAACAGAGGCATGAAAAAGCCTCTGGAGAGGCTTAACACATATAAGTACTAGCTGTTTTTCCAGGGAATCTAGGTTGGAGTCCCATCACCCATATGGTAGCTAACAACCACCTATAACTCAATTTGCAGGGAATCTTATGCTCTCTTCTGGACTTCTTTGGCAATAGGAACCCACATGATGCACAGACATATGTGCAGGAAAAACACCCATGTACAAAAATTAAAAATAAACCTTTTTTTTAAATAAAAAAATCAAATTACAAAATGGGAGCTTTGGTTGGGAGACGTCTGGGGAAAGCATTAAAAATTCGGCAATTTATTGTCCAAATAAATATTATGTACATAAAGGGGAGAGTAGAATGAAAGCAAAATTAGTGAAGAAATAGCAATCACTATTTTTAATCTAAGCGAAAACTGGGTGTTTAGTGCTTCATAGGTAGAACAGTGACCTGGGTTTTGTCTCTGCCTAGAAGTTATGTAGTGGTTGAGAGTTTCTTCAATTTACTAACGATTTCAGAATAAACTTGTTTGATGTTGCTATTCCAAAAGATTATTAATGAATAAGAAAAATAACATTGGTTGTGGTACCAGACCAACTTCTGAGTATCAGTAGGTGTATTTTCCCCCACTTTTTTCCATGAGTATAAAAGGCAGAAGGCACTATCATCATTTGATGTGGTAGATCACAGTGTGGCATTTGTTCATAAAGCTTTTGAATATATTTTGTTTTTATGTAACGGGTTTTCGACCTGTTTTTCAAACATGTTGGGATTTTATCATGGTTAAATGCTAACATGAATGCAGGACTTTCCCGTTATTCTCCAAGACAGTCTCCACGGTCTTTTCTAGAAACTCTTCTGCCTCCAGGCTAAGCTGCCTATATAAGTAATGAAACATTGATGTATTTTCTGCTTTTAATGATCTAACCGAAAGGAAGAGCATCCAACTACTATCCTCAGAAGTCCACACCTTCACTCTAACCCTTTAAAAATGCATTCCGTTCAGTCCTCCATAGACATGTTTTCTTCCTCTTGTATAATTGAGCTCATTTTCCAGGTAGACTTTACAGACATGAACTCCAAACCAGCAAGCTTTACACCGACTCTTGCCAATGACCAGCTTTAGTTATATGCATAATGTATTTAAAAGAGAAGTTTTCTTACAAAATTCATCTTTGCCCTTTGTTTCTTTGATTTTCCTTTCATTTCTATTTTATTATTTCTACACTGATTTTAATGATTTATTTCTGTCTACTGGTTTGGAGTTTAGCTTCCTCTTGTTTGCCGAGGCTCTGTGGTGCATTGTTACCTGGTTGAGACCTCTCTGACTTTTTTAATGGATGCAGTTGGAACTATGAAGTTTCCTATTAGGATGGATTTTGTTGTATCTTCCAGGTATTTGTTTGTTGTGTTTTCATTTTAATTTGACTCTAGAAATACTTTGATTTTCATCTTGATTTCTTCAAGGGCCTATTCACCATTCAATAGTATGTTCTTCAACCTTCATATATACTATATACACTTATGCTATATAGTTTATAATATAAATATACATTATATAGTATATAAGCATATGCTACATATAATATATAAATATATGGTATAAATATATGCTATATATAGTATATATTTCTATCATTGTTCCAATGTAATCAGTAATATATACAAACAATACTAATTTCCTTGTGCTTTGCTAATACATGCTTTGTGCCCTATTTTTAGTGACATGTCCAAGGGTTGCTGAGAAGAATGGATTGTTTTATGAATAGCTTCAAGGCCTATTTGATTTGCAATATCACCTAACTCATAAATTCCTCTATTTACCTTTTGTTTGGATGACTTGTTGGCAAAAATGAGGAGTTGAAATCTTCCATCATTATTATCTTGGGTTCCCTTACATCTTTTAGTATTTGTTTTATGAAACTGGGTATACCTCTGTTCAGTGTATTTATGAATAAAATTGTAATATCCTCTGGATGGGTTGTTCATATGAAGTGACCTTTTTTATATGACATTAGAAGATTCTTTATTGGTCATATCAGTTTGGTATTTTAAATGCCTCCTGTACCATGATGGGCAACCCTTTCACTAGATTTTGGAAATTATTTCGCTATTATTTTATTGAAAAAATATTTTCTATGGTGTTAACATAAATTCATTAATCTATGCTCATGACCCTTTTCATAGAGTCCTGTTAGAACAATGATAATATGTGTGCTAATGCGTTAGTTACTGTACGTGTGAGTGGAAAGGAATAAGAGAAGAGTAAAACTAGGCTCAGTACTAAGTCAATGAAGAAGTGGAAAAACATAAGTGGAGGGGAGAGATAGTAGGGACCAGAGAGGGGATATGAAACAAATTGGGTGAAGACAGAGAGCAAGAAGAGGTAACTAGACAACCTGAAACAGTCTCCGGAGGCTGAGACACAGAGGGCCTGCAACTCAGGCCAGCCCATGTGAATGCCTTTGAGAAAGAAAACAATATATATAAATGTACAGGGCAGAAAAAGAAGATGAGATGATTGTGAAAAGAATGAAGACAAGGACAGAACAGGACAGATCCAGCCTGCTAAATTGACATTAAATATTCAATAAATGAGGAGTGAATACAATCTATGCTATTCACAGTTTCCTTTCCCAGGCTCCCAGATGCCTGTTCTAAGTGAGCTTTCATGAGATTATATCACAAATGGGGATCATAACTACAGATGGTCCCTCAGGGGTCTAGTTGTGAATTCTGGTCTTAACTCTGGATGATTTTTTGAGAAGTCTCAGTACAGATTTGTTCCTATCAGTAAGCAGTCCTTTTCTGGTCAGACTCAAGATGCTGATCACATCTCTGGGTGGTCCTACATGTGTCATGTTCCCAATCCAGGGAAGTCTTTTCTAGTGTCCCATGGGGGCTGCTCTGAACCTAGGACTCTTCACCTAAAGATTCTGGCTCCAACCATGTTTCTACCTCACTAAATACTGCACATCTCAAAAATTTCTTTCCCACAGTCTAGCAGCATTGTAAAGGACAGATTTCAGGATGTATAGTCCCATGAATTTGCTCTCTTTTCCCATGAGTGAGAGGGTCCAGGCAAATGCTGAGGCAGATCCTGACTCAGCAGGGATCTTTGAAGTGATGTTATGTGGCTGTGTGGTCTAGTGCCCAGAAGAGAGGGTTTTCCTGGTCTTTCCACTCCCACACACCTTGTGTTGGTTGAGCTCTGCTCGCCTTTTCTCTTCTTTAAAATGTTTGCACTGTGAGTGCAGTGCAGATTTTCTGAGCCATTTTAACTTACTGCCTATAGCAGACAGGCCTGCAGGTGTGTCTTGACTATTAAATGATATAGGAGGGCCAGACCACTGTGAGTGAGTGGTATCATCACCAGGCAAGTGGTCCTGAATTATATAAGAAAGCTAGCTAATTATGAGTCCGTGAATAAGCAGGGTTCCTTCACAATTTCTGCTTCAGGTTTTTGCTTGAGTTCCTGCCTTGACTTTCCTCAGTGATAGACTGTGACCTGGAAGTGTAATCCAGATACCCCACACCACCAGTCGCTTTTGGTCAGAGTGTTTTATCACATCAGCAAAAGGAAGCTAGAACAATCTCCTTTATGTATTCTTTCCAATGTGGCCATACTGAGTATACCTCCCTTTCCATTTCATCACTATTTGTCTCTTTGATTATCCTATTAAGATTCCAGGAGTCACAGCCTTTGCTCTAAATCGGCTATAACACTCCTACATTAATTTGGCATATTTGTTGCTACTAATGATTCAATATTGATATATCATTTCTAAATCCATACTTTTGAATGATTTTCTTGCTTTTCCCCAAATCTCCTCCCTGTGTCCCTGAATCCCAACTAGAATGCTAAATTACGATGACTTGTCTTGATTCCTTTCTTGTGTTCTTGTTGAAAAAAGATAATTTTCCATTGTATTTTTAATTTACATTTATCCAGTAGCATTTTTCCCATATGGCTGTACATTTCCTTTGCTGAAATATTAATTTAAGGCTTTGTATCATTTCCTGAATCCTTGTTTCAGTCAATAACCAGTATGTGTTTCTAGATACCTCCCTCTTATTAGATATGTTTTTTACAAAGATTTTCTTTTCTCAGCTTATGCTTTGTACTTTTACTTACATAAGTTTCTTTGGAAGAGCAAAAAGGTTTAATTTTGATGATACTCAATTTATCAATCTTTTCCCTACTATTCATGCAATTATGAATTTCTGAGAAATGCTTGCCCAATTAAATACAAACATTTTCCTATAATTTTTCATTTTACTTTCAAGTTATTTTACTTCTGAATTTTGACTCTGGGATTATCAGCTGCACTTACCCATCCCTCTAATGAACAAGGTTGAGAGTATAGTCTCAGTATGGCCTAATCAAGGAGACTTCTTGGCTAGATATATGTTGTCCCCATTTGGATAATAATTTTGATGGGTAGAGGAGAAAATTGGGAGCCAGAAGATATGCATATGCATCCCAATCCTGATCATAGGAGGGATCCTTCAAGCTGAGAAGATTGTATCCATGTTGTAAGACTGGCTTTGTGGGTCTCCCAGGTTCCAGGGCACTAAAGTAGTTTCATCTTCAAGAGAGAGAACCAGGAAAAAAAAGACACTGGGGAGGCAGGGAGGGCCAAACACTCAGTCTGGACAATGATTAAGAACAACTTAAAATCTGAAATTTTAAAGGAGCCCCTGCTATAAAATGCCTTTTTATATTTAGCATTTGGGGAGTTTCTTAACTATAATTTGCATAAATGATTTGAATTTTATATTTAATTTTATGCAAATCTATTTCAGTCTAATTTTATACCCATATCAAGTGAAAGGGATATGTTTTACTTACTGATGCTTCAATACTCTCTATCTCACATTTTTCTATTCATGGATTACCATTGACCCTAAAAGCTTTTCCATGCCAGCTTTTGCCATTCAAATATATATGTATGTATATATTGAATATAATTGACCCCCATTAGCTTGTAGGGAGTAGCACTATTAGGAGGTGTGGCTTTGTTGGAGTAGGCATGACCTTTTTGGAGGGAATGTATGTATCACTGCTGGGGTGGGCTTTTGAGGTCGCCTATGTTCAAGCTATACCCAGTATGACAGTTTACTTCCTGTTGCCTTTGGATCAAGATGTAGAACTCTCGGCTCCTTCTCCAGCACCATGTTGCCTGCACAACACCAGTGTCCTACCATGATGATAATAAACTAAACCTCTGAAACTATAAACCACACCAATTAAATGTTTTCCTTTATAAGAGTTGCTGTAGTCATGGTGTCTCTTCACAGCAATAGAAACCCTAAGACATATATTTATGTTAATATATTATTTTAATTATATGTTATTATATTCATTGTTTATCATACTAAATGTATCCAATATATTTTATAATAGAATATATTTAATATACCATATAAAATGTTTTAAATATAATATATAACATTAAACATATGATCTATTTGTATAAAATAATGCAAATTATACAAATAATTATTATGTGCCAATCATAGCTTTTTGGTTGAAACACTGAAATTCATTCCTCTTTAAGTAAAACAAGTAATTTGTTTTGAAGAATATGAAAGAAGGATGGAGAATTACTGGAAAGAAGATGTGTGTGCAAAGATTGATTAGAACTTGAGTGATGCAGAGAGATTGGATATTGCAGACCCAGGAGCAAATTACAAATTATCTTTAGCAACCAATCTTCTGCCCCCTAAATGGCAAGCCTTTTCTTGATTGTCTATGTCAGGTTTAACATCTGTGACCAACAGATCAAAACCCCCTGGAGTGTATTAATATAACAAAATACCATTTCTACCAAATGAAAGACAAGAGTCATCAGCTGGGGTCTGAGGCCTATAGCAAAGGTTTGTCCCCTGCATTGTAAACATGCTCTTAATGTTCGCATCAATGTGCTAGAAAAGTGCCTCACTGATTTGATATTTTATTTGTTCTATTACTATAAAAAATTCACCAACTGTTTTCTTGTTCAGACATGGACTTTGGGGTCACCTAAATCTGTATTCACAGGCTGTTGACACTTGCTCATATTTGGTTCCAGAATACCCTGCTTCTTATCCCCTTTGAGATGAGAGCTCAGTTTTGGCATTGACAGAGTTGAAGAACCATTTGCACGTTTTAGGTATTATTTGGTACAACCTGAATCCATTTTCTTGGGATCGTAGTCACGAATATTTGAGTTAGGACAAATTATCTCTTACCAAGTAAGAGTTGTGCTTTATGTTGACACCTTCTTGTTCCTTGAGTTAATGTTAGGAGTAAAGGGTGTGTGTGTGTGTGTGTGTGTGTGTGTGTGTGTGTGATCACTTTATTCAAAAATTCAAATTGCAGATAAGATAGCCTAGGAAATAAAATTGTCACCTGGCTTAGAATAGTCACATGCCTATTCTTTAGTTTAGAAAGCTCCCCATACTCATGTTAGTATGTCCCATTTTTTAGTTACTGAAAACTCAATATATATAAATTGTCATTAAACCTAATCTCACACTACAGTACTCAGTAGGTATCACAGTTAGTTTTGGTCATAAGTTTAGACCCAAATTTCTCAGAGAAAAACAATTGTAAGTTAACTTTTATTAGGAAAAAATAGATTCTAGGGAAAGAAAGAACTAAGAGTTCAGGAAACCATATTCAACTCCATCTCTGGATAGAATTGGCTGTGGGAAATTGACAACTCTTGTAATCTCAAATCTAAGTTTCCTGACCTACATAACAAAACTACTTTATGTCAAATATTTTATTTCAAAATATAATTCAAGTGTGTTATCAGGTTACATATTTTTATTGAGAAAGACAATGGTTATAACAAGAAAATCAAACTGAAGCTGCCAGGCAAAATAAAAGTAGTGTTAATAATCTGAATTTTAGATAAATGTCTTAGTCAGTGTTCTATTGCTGTGAAGAGGCACTATGACTATAGCAACTCTTTTAAAAGAAAACATTTATTTGTGACTTGCTTGTAGTTTCATAGGTTTAGTCCATTAACATCATGATGAGGAACATAGTAGCAGGCAGGCAGATATGGTAGCTGAGAGAGTTCTACATCCAGATGCTCAGAGAGCAGACAGAGAGAGACACTGGGCCTATTGTGGGCTTTTGAAACCACAAAGCCCATCCCCAGTGATGCTTTCTCCAAGACCTTACCTCCTAATCTTTTCAAATAGTGCCACTCCTTGATGATGATTCAAATAAATGAGCCTATAGGAATCATTCTTGTTCAAATCACCACAATAAACAACAAATGAATTTTTTTGTTTTCTTTTTTTAATTTATATAATTTTTTATTTAAATTTGAAACAAGCTTATTTTATATATTAATCCCAGTTCCCATACCCTCCCATCCTCCCCTGTCCCCCCCCCACCAACCCCTATCCCATCCCCTTTCTGCTCCCCAGGGAGGGTTAAGGAACATCTAGATGACTTCCAGGTTCTGGCTATTACAAATAATGCTGCTATGAACATAGTTGAACAGATGTTCTTGTTGTATGAACAACAAATTAATTTTAAGCCTACTAAAATCTGTTGTTTTGGAGCTAGAGAGATTGTTCATTGGTTAGGAGTACTGGATGCTGTTTCAGAGGACCTATGTTTGATTCCCTTCACCCACAAGGCAGCTCAAAACTGTAACTCCAGGTTCAGGGGATTGGATGCCCTCTTGTGGCCTCTTCCAGCACCAGGCATGCAGGTGATACAGACGTAAAACACTTGGACGAATACACAATTAAATTAGAAACCTGTGGTTTGCATAGAACTTAAGACTAACTGGTCACTCTTGTTTTTTTCTTGTAAAATCTGTCTACCTGGAGATTCATCAGGCCAGTACATACTTGACTGGTGTACAGGGGCAGAATCAATCAGCAGAGAGAAGGATATCCAGGTTTTTAGAATTGTGTTTTTTTATTACTCATTTCCTTTTATACTCACATTATAACAGTTTGCATATAATTTTTCATATAGCACTCAGGAGATTTTCTAGGTGTAATAGAACCAATCCTTTGATTATAAGATTATCTTAGTTTTATCCTTTATAAGAGGCAAAACAAAAAAAAATCACACAAGTACTTTTCTTTGTAGTGGATGAAGGAATCTTATAATTATGCAAGTTCCTATCAAGGCTTCACCTGGGGCTCATCAGTAGTGTTCTAAGCAGCTTAATGGTTTTCTGGTTTCTATGAATGTTTTGCCTTCTTGTGAGTTGGGGTTTACTCTATCAATAACACCCATTGGTTTCCTTAATGCCTTTGTTTTGTGTTCTTATGCCTATTAATCACACAGAAGCTGCTTATCCTTTATCATCTTGGCTTTGATGGATACTTTATGCAGTAAGTCCTGACCTTCAGAACTGAGTAATCACTTGGGGACGCCTGCTTAGAGAAACTCAATAACCATACAACTGCAATACTGTTGATATATGAGCTGCTTTTCTTTCACACTTTCCACACTCCATGTACCAAAATGACAGAATATCTTTATCCTGTCTCTGCAATTTGCAATTGCTTATTTTAACTTTGACATGCAGTGTATGGGAGCTAGATCTGAACAAGAATTTCTCATTTGTAAGTCATGTTATAGGTGTTTGGGGGTATGGATGCTTTTAAAGATAAAAACATTGAATTTTATCAGCAAGCATATGTAATGGCTTAGATATGGAAGGAATGAATACACATTTCTGTTTGGCTGCAATGACTGTGTTATCAGAAAATGTTCTGGTGTGAATCTAAAACAGCAGAATGGGGGGAGGGAGAGAATGATTGGTTGTACGCTTAGTTAGAATAAAAATTATATGCAAAGAACAGTTGCTTGATTATATTGAATTCAATCCAAAAGGTAAAAAAAAAAAAAATGGAGGTAGTAATGTGGTGCTGCCATAAATCTTACAAGATTCTATTTATAAAACAGAAGTTTGTAGTGATTTGTAAGAAAACCAAGATGTTTACATTTCTTTCACTAATTGTATTTTTGAAAACCAATAGCAGAAAAATTTACCGAGAATTTGCCCATTCAAACATTTCCTTGCTGCATTTAATAAGATATATCTATTCATTTATGTTTCTTAATTTTTTTTCAAATTCTCATGTATCCCAAGGTGAGCTCAGGTTCGCTGTATGGCCAAGAATGACCTTGAGACTCTGATCCATTCTGTCCTGAGATTACAAGAGTTGGGGGACAAATCGCAGTTTCCATGCTTGGGTGACAAATGCTCTGACAAATTCCTACAGCCTTACCTCTTTCTTGGTCTATAAAGGATATTGTTATATGTTTTCCTAAGTCCTAATTTTTTCTTTTTGTATATTAAGTCTACTTTTTAAAATTTCAGTATGGAAGTTCAGGAAATGTTTGTGTGTTATCTTTATAAATGTACTTTATATTTTATCAGACTGATTTATTTAGATAAATATTACATACATGTCGGACTAAAGAAGGGAAGAAAGAACCTCATTTATCACCACCTGAAATTAAAATAAGGTTTAGGTTTTCCATGTTCTAATTGTTTTGACCTTAAATTATCTCCCTCCCAACTAGCGACGTATCAAAATTTAGCCATTACCAGAGTTTCAGACAATCAGAGCCTCACTAAATAGTGGATGAAAAGTTCAGATCACAAGAGCAGTCCTCTAGCAACTTCCCTATTCTTCCTCTTCCAAAGGCACATGGTGGTCCTTCCCAGGTCCATACCGCTGTACCAGCAGCTCTGAGCTGCCTCTGTACCTGCAGAGGTTTAAGTTTCAGAAAGTTAAACAGTATATCAAACTTATACTTAATGCATTAACAAATCTGGCTCAGAAATGATATCAGATACAATTACATTATAGTCCATAGAAAAATAAGCGCATAGGAAGAGTGAATGATAAATTATATGAGTTATTGGTTAAATGCTAGAGAGAAATAAAACCACAGCCCTGGGGTTTATTTCATCAACCATCCCAGAATCAGCTAAATAGAATTTTAAACATAAATATATTTAAATATAATTTTACAGAGATGTAAAATGCTGAACTTGTAAGCAGTGGTAAACAGTAGCAACCTGTGAGGATCAGGCGACTCTGGTGATACTTCCTACCCAAGTGCCAGGTGATTGTGAAAATAGTGTGATCCTCTTCATATCCCTCCTTCTTAATTATCAAAACTCACCTTCAAACGAATAACAGCAATAAAGCACTCATCTTCGGATGTTCTGTCTTGTAGTCACCATACTCTTTACTTGGTTGGCATCCTTCCCATTTCTTTAGGGCTTACACTTACTGTTCCTTGTGTCTTCAATGTTCGGCTCACTCCTCAAGCAGAACTGCTTCTAGACACTCTAAATCTGAACACTTCTTCAGGAGATCTTTGTTGAGCACTCCCCCAGACAACTGTCTGACATTTGGATACTTGCACAAAACTTTAGCGTGAACAACACAGCAATAGGAATCAAAACAGTAGTGGGCCAGTGATCTGAGCAGAAACCTCACAAATAGGAAGCACAAAAGACAAGAAAATGTGAAAAAAAAGTGATCAGTATCTCCGTCAGAGCAGTGCAAATCAAAATTATACTGAAATTTTAGCTCACCCAATTCCAAGTGGCCACTATCAAAAAATACTAAAATAATAATAATAATAATGAAAGCTGAGAAGAATTGGGAAAAAAATCATCTCTTAGTCATTATTGACTGGAATTTAAATTACACCATTTTGAAATAAAGTGTGGAGGTTCCTCCCCAAACTGAAATTGATACCATTCCTGTGCATATATCCAAACAAAGTGAAGTTAGAAAATTGACATAGTATCAACCATCTTCTAAATATATATTCTTATATCAGTAGACATGGAACTTTCAACTCCCATTAGAAAATCTTTATTTTTCAGTGGACTATATTCAATACAAAGCCACACAAGTAGCCACAGTACAGAGACTAAATGTCTGGAGAATGCTCAGTCAGACCTGGGACTTCTATGTCACAGTTCACTCCCCACCAAACCCAAGGCTCAGGGGTCATTGAGAAGAGGTGGGAGGAAGATTAGATAAGCCAGAGGTTGGAGAAAAGTGCTCCAAAGTGGTGTCTCCTGGGCATGACAAGACCTTTCCACACATGGACTCATAGCTGCTATGGTTGCCTGCATAAGAGCTGTGCAAGATCAAGCCAATCAAAATATCAATATGGATGGGAGGGAGCTCAGGAAGGCCCACTATCAGCAGAGGAGCTATTGGCATCTACAGATACAAAGCATCCAAAACATGCCTTTGGGAGAGGAAGAGTCAGTTTCTCCAGCAGTTTGTTCTATGGTAGCTTGCCCATGGTCCTATTGATGGCCCTACACTTATGTACATAGTGCAGCACTGATTGCATTTAGTGATGGGATATGAACGGGATGATAGAAGGGACTTGAAGTTGAACTGGAGATGTCTGAACTGGGGAAGCTTTAGAAGGAGTTGTGGAGCAGTTGTGATAGACATTATTGATATTTATTGTAAATGTGTGAAATTCTAAAAGGATAAATAAAAAGTAAATATTGTATATGAATTTAAGTTGGAATAGGGAATTCTTAATTTGGAGATGCAAAGGCACTTTCTAACACATTTTGGAAAACTACAATGAAACTTTTAAAGAACCCTTTGCCAAGTTTTTTCTATCTGCCTCTCACATTTTACTTTGCCAAAGTCCAGATTGACAGATGAATGCAGAGTAATTGACCAGGTTCACTAGAAAATTTGATGGTCCCTGTAGTTTTAACTAAGTGAAATAAACTGAAGGTGTGGGCTTGAAATTAGCCTAATTGGTTAATTAAATAATCAAACAAAATCTATAATCTTTATAAAGATGTACTAGAACTCTCAGAGTTCTTTTTTCTTACTTTTCCCCCCAGAGACCCATTTTTAGCATCTTGTAACATAATTGGCACACAAAGAATTAGAACATGCAACATACCATAGGCATGACTACAGGAATAGAGAGCACCCAGGACTCCATGGTTATAGAGTTAAGCTCTGATTGCTAGTTAAAGCCAGTGCTGAGTCTTGGATTCTTGCCTTCTGATGCTGTCTCTGAATCACTCTTTTATTCCACACATTTCCAAATCAAGTATATCTTTAAAATGTTGGCCTGTGTGATGTAGTTCTTTTAAGTTAGTAAAATTATCTCACTCTGATTAAGACTGGTTTCAAAAGTAGTAGTAATCCTTACAATGGCTAGTGAAAATGAATACTGCAAAAGAATAATTTTATCTCTTCTCTCCTCCTGAAATTTGTTTTACCTTACTAATTAAAGTCCAATTTTATTCTAGTTGAAGTAGATAATTATAATTTAGTCCTGAAATACTTCCCCAAAGCTCTTGTGTTGATTTTGTTGCCCACTCTAACCATGTTTCCAGGTAGGACCTTTGGACATAAGTGACTACTAAGGATTCTAAAGTGGGATAATCTACTGATGGCTCAAGACTAAATAGTCTGTAGGTGGTAGGGTTTAATTTGAGCAAGTAAACACTGATTTGGTAACCCTGCAGTTATATTTTGTCGTGGGCCACTTCCTATCTCTGTTTTGGTTTGGTTTTTGGCTGTCATAATCAGCTTTGCTCACCTATCTTGCTGTGATCTCCTGCTTTATGGCAGTCCAAAAATATTGGAGTCAAGAGAACATGAATGGAGACTGTGAAACTGTGAACCATAAACAACCTGTTCTCCTTTAGGAGTATTTTCTCAGGCATTGTATTCTGCATTGATAGAGAACTTACCAAGAGAACATTTTATCTAAATATTGACCTTCATAGTTCACTTTCTATTGCTGTGGTAAAACACCACAGCCAAAAGCAATATGGAGAGGAAAGGGATTATTTCATTTTACAGTTTATAGTCCCTCAAGGAGGGAAATGAGAACAGGAACCCAGTGGCAAGAACTGAGGCAGAGACCATGGAAGAGTGCTGCTTACTGACAGTCCACTTTCTTAGACAATCCAGGACCACCTGCCCAGGCATGTCACTGGCTAGAATTGGCTGGGCCCTCCCACACCAATAACCAAGAAAATGCCCCGTGGGATTGCTTGCCTACAAACATATATATATATATATGTATATATATATATATATATATATCTTATATATATATCTTATATATATATATATCTTATATATCTTATATATATATCTTATATATATATATATAAGATTCTTAGCATCTAACAAACTCTCTGAGCATTTGAATCAATGACAGCAACCCCCTTCCTCTAGACTGCTGATTATGTGAGGTAAAGAAAACCCCATTTGCTTCATTAGCAGTAATGAAGAATCATCTTTATCGTAGCCAAACATACTTCAAATTGACAACTACATAAAAAGACAAAATGCATGTGTTCTTGTTTGCCGGTCCCCTAAAGGCACATTTATTTTGTCTGTATCGTCTATGGCACCATCTGCGTTAAAACTGGCCATCACTGCTTGGTTAGCAAAACAAGAAAATGCATTTTAAATGTTTTTCTTTGTAAAGCTTAGATCTATTTCAGAAATGTTATTGTATGTAAAGGGTGGGAATGTTATAGTGCTTAAAAAAACAATGGACAACAAACCACATGTTGTAGTACAATATCTAATACCCAAATATACAAATGGATAATACAAATTTAGAAAGAATGAAGACAACAGGAACTTTCAAGCATTCCACTTTATTCACCCCATGGATTATTATATTTAGTCTCATGTTTATAACCCACTTCCATGCTTGAATACTTTTCTTTATGGATCCTTAAATATAACATTTCTTTGACTTTTCCCCATATTTTTTATATTATTTTCTCTACTTGAGTCTTTTGATAACGTTTCCCATAGGTGTTTTTATTCATTGAATTTTATATTTTTTCATAATTGAAAAACTAAATTTTAATAGATTCTCATACATATTTTAAGCATCATTAATCTTATTGGGTCTCTGGTTATAAAAGTTGACTATGGGATTTCAGAAGAGACATGTGCATAGATATTACAGAAGCCAATTTTCATAATTAAATAAGGAATTAACTTCAGAATATTAATTATTTGCATTCCTCACAAAATTACAAAGGTTTTTAAAAATACATATATCATCAAATTATGACAGGTGTACCAGCCATACAATGCCATTACTTATGATGAGCAGTTCTAATATTCATTGAATTTTAAATTTTGAACATTTCTATTTTCTTTTTCAAAATCTGGCTTCCTTTGTTTTTCATCCATATTGCTGACTTTTCAAAAGTTTATCTTGCTGTCTTTTTATTAGCTGTTATTTACTTTCCTTTTTAGATCCTAGGTTGAATTAATCGGTTTGTATCTTCTTTGTTTCATTGACCATTGTTACTAGCCAATTTTAAAATTATTTATCTGGTATTTTTCTTGTTTTATTATCTTTGAATTCAGTAGCTGATGCTCTTTTGGGGAACTCATATTAACTACCTATCCCTTTTATTTCTATGTTGTCATTTGTGCATCTATTTAGTTTGATGTCCTCCAGTGTTTTGGTCATCTTTGTACTGGGTAACCATCTCCTCAAAGCTCAGGCACAAATGTCATACAAGCTGCTATAACACCAATTACATCAAACCATGTAAGATACAGAAATGTGTGTGTGTGTGTGTGTGTGTGTGTGTGTGTGTGTGTGTGTGTGTGTGTGTGTACACAGGATATACTATGAAGTTAAATATTAATTCTGGTAATTAGTAAATTAATAAGATAAAAGAAAGAGTTGTGGGAAAAACAGAAGAGACAGAAGAGAATCAAGCTTAAATAAAGGAATAGTAAGTAGAAGAATGGAGGGGAGATAGAAAATGCAAGTGATCATAACAAATTAAAATGGAAGAGAAAATGTTTTAAAAGCAAAATTTCACAAATTCAAGAAAGGTAATATGTTAAATATACATTTTTAAAGATAAGATAAAATCAAAATAGCCCTTCCACTTTTTCCAACCATCTCCCTGCTGTCTCTACCCTTGTTGGAGTGACACTTTACTTCAGGATCCCTGACTTAGGCTTCCCTGTTGTCAGATCCACAGGGAAGGACCATCTTAAACGGCAACGCCCACCTCAAGATGGCATCCACTCACTGCCCTCCACGCCATACCCGGACTCACTGAATAGCAAAAAGATTCTTCTTTACTTCTGCTGACCACACAGGCAAAGGATTCATGCAGAAACCAGCAACTGTATTTGAGGCTTCTGAGAGCTTCAGGCTTGTCATGGTAGCCTGCTAGGCTCTTTTATCCAGGGTATCCTGCCTTGCCCTAAGCATGAGGGTTTGATGCTCTTGCCTCCTCTGGGAAGTCAAGTATCTGGAAGGATGTTTGACTTAGTTTTTATCCAGCATGATGCTTGTTACTCAGCACATTTCCTGTTCTTTTACTGCCTTTGTGAGTTTCCAAAGCTCATCTTTCTTCCCAACAGTATGTGCTTTCTTGTATTGACTCTTTTCTTAACCAGGCTACACAGGCATAACTCTAGTTACTACATTTCCCAGAACTCAATCTTTGTGTTTAAAAAGAAAATCTAAAAACATTCTGAAATGTGATTATTTAAAAATGCATTGTGCAGGGGATAAAAAGTAGTTTTTGAAATCCGGGCAATATAATGAGGGAGTTACAGTTGATTCTATTAATTTGCCAGAGTAGTTGACTCTGAAGTTAGTAAATGGTCATCAGTGAGGCACACATTCTCTGGAGTCACAAGAGAGGGATTAATTTGCTCTGTACTCGGGCAGCCAAAATTAGAAATGTGGTCAATGTGGCAGCACTGAAGTGAAAAACTCGACTTTTCATCACCACAACAGACAATTCTCTTGACTTGTGAGAAAATATATCCCCAAGAACAAAACAGAAAAAAGTTTTTCTACTTCACAAAATCTGGAGGCTTGAAAGGAGAAGATAAAATAAAGCTTTAAAATTGTTTTTATAAAAAAATTAAACAGTTAGAAGTAGTGTGACAGTTAAACTAATCCAAATTCAATTTTTTTTTGCAGTAAAACTGATGAAAAACTAAGAAGAGTGAAAAATGTGTGGGGGATTTAATATTATATTTAAATATTATAGCCCCACGTAGAGAATCCACTTAGTAAGACAATCTGTGATCAACAGCTTTTTGTTTTGGTTTGGTTTTATTCTGGCATCTTTCCCTCTACAATTTTTCCCTTCCTATGTCATGGTGTGTGTGTGTGTATATACATATATGGGTTCTCTCAGGGAGGTCTGGAGATACTTTGGATTATCAGGGAGCTGGATTTACAGGCTGTGACAGTTTACAGGAGGTGCTGTGAGATCTGAACTGAACTTCTGGTCCTCTGCAAAAGCAGCAGACAGTTTGAACACTGAACCCCATCTCTTTATTTTTATCCTTTTACCTTATGATTCCATTCCAAAGTAACCTGGTCTTAGGTCTCCCATACCTTGGCTTACATAGCTGCTTTCAAAAGATGAAGGTAAATGATTATCATTAAAAATGAATTTTCTTTCTTTTGATTTATCCTTTTAGTACAAACACTACTACTGAGCCAGAGAGACATGCAGAGAAGCCTTGGTTCTTCTTTATCCATTTGCTTCCAACAGAGTGTCTTGCATTTGCACGTGCTTTATTTACACACGTGTTTGTGTATGCAGGCACTGTACTGGAGGCGCATTTCTTGCATCCTGCTCATGTGTGTCAATAGTCAGTTGTCAAAACTTACATAGAGAGTTAGCTTTAGAATCCAGGGATAATTGGGACCACAGCATGGGCTTTTATGATGCAGTTCTGCAAGGAAAGTAGGAACATTTAGGAGAACAATATGCCATGAAGACATTCCCCAGTTTGGTTTTAAGGACTCATCTCTACATATTCTGGGACAGAATAACTATGTTTTGGTCTTAAGAACACAACAGTTCACTCTCTCCTGACTCATGCACAGAATTCTATCACCCATAGGAAATCAAAAACTCTTTTCAAGCTCCAACCCTGCTTCTGATGCAGTGGGAACCTTGAGGTTGGCTTCCTAATGCTTTGTGCCAGATCCTTAGTTCTTAGATGAAGATGTTGGTCTAGATGCTATGTTTATCTCCAAGGTGCTATCTCATTCTTACTGTCTGGTTGGATTTCACATATAGCATTCCAGAAAAGCTTATACTTTAAAAAATTCGCTGGAGAGACTATTCTGCTGTGAGAATCAACTAGATCTGGTGTAGTATTCTGCTGTTCTCAGGCCTGTTCTCATTTTCACGTTGTGAGCACAAAATTTACTGCATACCCTTCCCTACAATTGTTTACCTTTTCCATTCCCTATAGCTCCAACTACCAGGAAATGGAATTGAGGCATATCCAGATACCTGTGTTAGTCTAGACCACTGGGATCAAGGGTCCCCAGCCAGTGGGTACTAGCCCATCCTACATCTAGTGCCGGGGACTCCTGCTTCTTAGTTGTTATTTACATGTCACCCTCAGGAGACCCTAGGAAGAGTTCTTATTATCCTCTGGACTAATTTGACTTAGCAGGGATATTTAGTATTCTGCATTGTGCCTCCTAAAAACCATTTTTATGACTAAATTGTGCTTTTGGCTCTATGGCACTTTGAGCTTAGGGAGAAGATTCAAGTGGGTCAGGTAAACAGGGGACATGCTCTCCCTTTCTCTTTATACTGTCCCCTAAGGGTCTTCCTGGATGGCAGCAATATATCCTCCCTCACAGTATTAGAACTTCCTGAGGGATGCAAGCAGGCAGTCATATTGTGGCCTTTTCTGTCTGTTGTCTGTCAGATCTGTCACTGGAATATTAATAGGCCGGGGCAAGAATGTTCTTTTTTTTTTTTTTTTTTTTTTTCAGGAAACAAGGACAGAGAGGATCTCTGCACACCAGCCATTCTGTGGAATTTCTAGTAACAGTGTGTTGAGTAGGATACTGGGGATAAGTTATGGGAAGCTCAGAACCACTGAGTTCTCAACTGGCAAATTAGCTGGGGAATTTTCTCAGTCATTAACTGCTTGCTTGACTGGTTGAGAGTGCAAACTGGTTTGAATTGATTCTCAGTGACAATCTTGTTAAGCTATAATATAGCCCATCACTAAGGTCTCTTTTCATGTATGAAATGTCCACAGAAAGACCATGACAAAGAAATTGCATGAATGAATGAAATAATAATATTTCAGCACTCCGCTGAGCCACCTCTATGAGTTATATGTAGAATTACCATCAAAATGGAAAAAAATCTAATAAAGTGTATCCTTTGCTTCTGATAAAAACAAAAATGAAACACCACAGGATAAAAATCCTTAAGCTATCAAAACTCAGTGGTTCCTTTCTACCTTCTCATTAGTGGTTTAAACAAGAGGAATTCTATAGTTCTGAGTTCTGTGAGATGATACCACTATTACTGTATGTATGGGCACTACCCCTCCTCCCACTCTTGTGTCTTTTCTCATGGAGGAGACAGTTTTGAGCAATCAAGAAGTGTGAGTACAGTTAGCCTTTAATGTCTGCTGACTAAGCACAAATGGAATTTAACTCCCAGTGAGACATACTCAGAAATACATCTTGCATCTGTGCTGACCATGTAGGATTGTTTTCTAACCATTATTTGAGATATTCCATTGAGAACTATTAATAAAGCATTTACATTGTGTTAGACATTACAAATAATTTAGAGATGCTATAATGTGTAGAGAATGGCATGTGTGGGTTGTTCTGCTCCACTTCATGTTAGAAACTCAAGCATCTGTGGATACAGAATCCATGGTGTTCCTAGAACCACTCCCCTAAGGGAAGAGACAACAGCTCTATCTATGCCTTTCCTATATAGATATGGATGGCTCTTACTATGTTGTTTAAAAAGAAACTCGATTCCATTCAAAGAAACAGTTTGTTTTCCTCTGTGGTTTGTAGGCTGCTCTACAGAAGTTTATGCTGGGGAAGCTAACTCAGTCCCTGGTTGCTAAGCTGCTTCCTTACTAACCTAGTCATATACTCAGCTTTTTTTTTTTTTCATTCTCTCTTATGTGTTGCATTTCCTTCTCTAGCCTTAAGCGTTCCTTTGACTTGGTTCAGCTACTGGTCCTCTTCTTTTGCTGTGTTCCTAAGAGTACATAAACATAGGCCTTCCAGAGGTAGACAGTCAAAATTCTTATGTTTTTCATTGTCGTTTTGTTTTTCTTTTACTTAAATATTTGTTTTATTTATGTATTTATTTTGTTTTGTGTGTGTGCATGCACATGCATGCTTGTGCACATAATATGATTTCAAGTACCCACAAAGTCCAGAAGAGGGTATCAGATCCCCTGGTGCTGGATGTACAAATAGTTGTGAATGACCTCATGTGATCTCTTGGAATGGAACACTGTCCTCTTAACTTCTGAGCCATTTCTCCACCCCACCCCACCCCCATTGTCTTCATTGGAAAGGGATCCCCATTGGGTTCCTACTCTGTTGCTATTCTAATGTTAAGCCTTATTTTTTTTTCAGTTCCAATTTAAAGATTGAAAACTGGGGTCAGAAATATTAGGACACTGTTCAAAGGCAAGCAACCAGGAAGCTGTGATTTCAATAACCACTCTTTTAAGTTCTTAAATTGATACATCAGCTTCCTCTGTGGAGTAGTAATACATTGCTATTAAGCATTCTCTGTGTGCTGTTTCTGATATTGAGTACTTCCTGAGCACAATTTTTCTTGATTCTAATAGCAATTAAGAATTCATGCTTCATTGAAGAGCACAAGTGACCTTCTCATGGCCACACAGATAGGAAGAGGAAACATCGTAGAACACAGATCATCTGAAGTCATGTCCTGTGAGATGCTAAACCTTGGGCTTCTTCCCAGGCTGAATTTCACAGACAGCACACATCATCCATATGGTCAGTTGTTGTATGATATTTTTATTTCATTCTGATAGTAAAGCTTGCTTCTAGCCAGAGGCTGGAGCTAGCCACTAGCTGCCCAATATGAATCATAGATGTTTGGAGGACTGTGAACAGATAGGAGACAGGAAGTAATAAGGTAGGATCTCAACCCTTTGGGATGGAGGATGGAAGAGATGTAGGAAGTCATTGGTGGTGGCCCCTCCACAGCTTCTCTGATCATTCAGTTTCTTAGCCCAATATCTGATTCCTGATTTTTTATTGATAAAGATTAATTACATAAACACTCAGTATTGATGGTTAGAATCAGAAATCAAGGGCAAATGGTAAATGCAAATTTATAAAATGTGATTTTTGGAAAAAAAATCTTTATGTTTTGGTTTTAAAGAGAAAGTGTATTGAACATAAGCATTCCTCATGCTCTGCATCTTCACTGGGAATACAGTATGAGTATCTGCTGTGGGTTCCTGCTGCCTTGACGGGCTACAACACAGGACTGTGAACTAAATAAAATAACCTCTTCCCCCTTTTAGTTGCTTTTGTCATAGCAACAAGAAAAATGACCAAAATAGTTGCCATAGAGGTATATCTAAACTTTTCATTTGTTAACTTTGGTGAGGTCTAGCTTGCTGGAATGTGGGGAAAAAAAAAGGCTTTGTGGCTGCTATAGCACATTCTATACCCTGTGACTTCAGGGTATAGAATGTGCATTATTTAACTTAGTCCTTTACCAGTCTTTCCGCATCTAAAGTTCTCTCCAGGTGTTCAATTGGCATGTGAATAACGTTAGGTGCTGGCCTGGTGCTTTCAGCAGACTGTGCTGTCCTGTGATGTTGAGGGGGCATTTGGGCATTTTTAAATCATCAGTTTTGAGCCATGGGGTATAACTGTAAGCAATACAGCAGTGACACGTGCCTGGAGAAAGCTGAATCTCATTGATTTCTCCTACATGAGCATATATTAGACACAGTAATAGAAAAATCTAACACTACATTTTAAAACTTTCAGAAATCAAGCATGTACTGGGTGTATCATCTGTGGATTTCTTTGAAAAGCAATTTACAAACAGAATTAAAATCTGAACCGTCAAATACTCTTTTACATGCACAAAATGCTTGTTGTTATTCTGGATTTTGCTCCTAAAATTGTTTTTTAACTGTGGCAGCTAGATAGTTTAAATATTTCTGGTCAAACTGGGCTGGTGTGAGATTATGAATGGACCTAAAACATGTTTGTTTTGTGTATGCTTTTAGTGTAGAACTAAATACAACATTTGGAATCCTGTCAAAATATGGATGCTAGGTTGTTAATGTGTGGTAAAATGGTTCTCGGGACTTTTGTTCCTGTTGTTTTGAAATAAGACCCCACTCTATAGCTCAGGCTGGCCTAGGATTTATTTGCTAGCCAAGGTTAGAAAAACATGGGTTTCCACCTGCTTCTGTATCTTAAGTGATGGGGTCACAGGAATATGACAGCTTCCCTGGCCACAACATACAAAATGATAGTCTCACACAGGACTATACAAAGCTCAACCCATATCATTGTATATCTTTTCAGTGTAACTCATTCCATTCATGTGCAAGCCATTCTTATAGTTCATATGACATTGATATACATACATATACATACATATCATTGGGACTTACTGATGATGGTACTAGAATTCATGTAGCTGTGCCTTTCTTGAATCCTGGAGCTGTTCCTTTCCAGTTTTCTGAACCTTGGGAGGCCAACTGACCTCTCTCATTTTGTTCCTTATAATCATAAAGGGTAAATATTTAACATAATTCCAAAAGTGGAACAAGAGCCTCATAACTGATAGACACTGTTACTGACTAGAGGCAGAACATCTGTTCCACCTAACCAGGGACTTGCAGTAGCTTTAAGAATCGTTATAGGAGAACACATTATTTCTGCATGTTACTCATCTCCTGTTTTATATCATGCTCAACTTTACTTGCTGCTGCCTTGTTAACATTCTTAAAAGTTATTATCAAAAGAAGGAATCTCAAAAACAAATTCCTTATTATAAGTAAACTGTTAGGACAAATACTGTTTAGCTTTAGCCTAATACAGTTTTCAGATCCCAATAATCCCCTGTAATTTTGAAAGACACATTAATAAACTATGTAACATGGAAGTGTAGTAAGCTAGGCACTCACCTATGCCACTCTTTGTATTCTTCTGTGAGTAAAAATAAGACAGTTCTTGACTGTTGCTGAGTAGGCTGGAGAAAATCAAATTCATATTACTTAGTTTGTCATTAATTTATTATTTTAATGGCATTAATTCTTACTATGCCCTTTTGGATGGCTCATACATTATACTCAGAGAGCCAATGACCCTCCTACTAATAAGCTACTCTGAGTCTCTTGTCTTGCCACAACATTTCCTAATCCTACCTAAACCCTAAACATCCTGAAGGCAGAGCTGGAGTACTTCCATACAACTTGTTACAAATATTTGTTAACCTAAGGCTTGCCATGGTAATAGTGTAATTATAATTCCTCTGGTACAAGGCATGTAATAGAGGTGCCTTAATTTATATAAATCCTAGAGTTGTGCAGCCTCAAAACACTGCCATTGAAATAAACAGACATAGATTTCAAATCTGCATCTGTAGACTTCAAAGAATGTTGAAGTGAAGCTGAACAAATTAGACATAAAATTCATACATATTGTTGAAAGCCAAGTATTGCCTTCCTTTGATACTGATATTGAAAATGAACCTTTTAGTTAAAGTGTTTTAAAACCAGATTATTCTGGTAATATTTACCTGGAATTATCTTTCTAAAGAGTGTTAGAAGAGATAATTAAGAAGAGATACTTGTCATTCAGACAGTGGAGTCAGAATCTGAAGGGCTAAGAGTCTTGTCTTGAACTCTAGAACAGCCTTTCAAAAAAGTCTTCTATTCTGTGTCAGAATCCATGTGTTTTTATTCTGTTCTTGGGTTCTTGTGTGGTACTCTGCTTGAAGTAATAGACTCAAGAGTTCTTTTATGGGCCATTGGAAGCTTTCCAGTGAATAGAGTCCATTAAGGTGACTCTGTACTTTCTAACACCCTATAAATTCATATACTTATGACTACAGCATTCATCAAAGTAAGTCCATACACCTGGATAATTTTATAAAGCTATTAAGAAGACAGATAGGACAAAGCAAGAATTCAGTACTCTTGAGGTTTTTATGTCTGGAAGCCCTCAAAAGATATTTAGAAAACATAGTCATATTTTTAGACTTGAAGTATTTTTTGACATGTTGTTTGTCATGAGTTTAAGTAAATGTAATGTAACTTCATATTTTGCCACTGTTCTTGGTTGTTATTATTTTGCATGTGTGTGTTTGTATATAGATGTAGTATGTGTGTGCACATATGAGTGCTAGTGTCTGTAGAGGCATCAGGAATCAGTGGCAGGTGTGAGCTGCCCAACATGCATGCTGGAAACTCGGTTTAGGGCCTGCAGAAGAGCAGTATGTATTCCTAACTCTTGAATCATCTTTTCAGCTACCCAGTATTACATAAACTAAACTTAAAAACAAAACATGTTAGTGTACCAAATAGAATATATGTATTTTGGATATCTATTTCTTGAGGCTCAACATTCTTCAAAATATATAGGAACAAAATCTTAATTAGATAATTTATAACATCTATTTTCCTTGAAATTGTATTTCCACTCCCATCCCCATTCAGAATTTTATCTTAGTATAATGTCAGTTTTAAATTATTTATTAATCACATTATTATATATTAATGCAATATATGTAAATATATATTCAAACTATGTACACATACATAAAATTTATAAAGATATTATTTTTCCAAAAACTTTTTACTATAGTGTTATAAGACTTAAAAATTTTGTTTAAATTGTTATAATTGTATAATACAAATTGATAATTACAAAAAATGAAATTTTGTTAAAAATGTCTCCCTTGATAAATCAAATGGAGTTTCGTGATTGAAAGAGTTGGTGGCTTATCTCTTTGCATGTCCTGTAACCTTGTGTTCTTTGGATGAGACTCTTACTAGTTTTCTGATTAGTAAAAAATAGATTTTTCTTCTTACCAAGAGAGCAAAAGTCTGGCATAAAAGGTGGCAAGAAAAGTGGAGAAGAATTTCTTATTTTTTTGATTTTTAGGCTTGTTGTCCACATTTTGCAATGTTTTCACATCTATAATGACATCTATTGCTAATGGGGCTCAAGTTTGAACATGAAATTCATTTACATTTCCTCAGCACCTAATAAAGTCTGTAGGTAGTTAAATATTGGTTGATTGGAAGGATAGAGATCAGCAAGTTATAGTACATTTGTGGAAGCCAAAGGACAAATTAGGGGGACATGGGGTTCTCCCCTTCTATGTTGTTGAGGCTGGGCATCACAGTATTTTTGTCTTCGGTTATGTGCTATGGGCTGGATAGCCTACAAGCATCCGAGCAATCCCCCTGTCTCTGCTTCCCATTTTTCTCCAGGAATGCTGGGGTTACGAATGCATGCAATCAAATGCAGCTTTCTCATATGGATTCCAGATGTTGGTCTCAGGTTGTCAGACTCCAATGGAAAGTGCCTTTACCCCCTTGAACTGTCTCCCAGCCATGGAGATAATTTTATACAATATTTTTGGCATATCTATATTTTGCCTAGGACCTATAACATGAGGTCAGTAGTGCTGACACCCCTAATGTATCATATTTTCAGCATTTCATACAAATTGTTGGGTCAGAGAGCTTAACTTGCACAGATAAACATACTCTGTCCACTGAGGTGATGACCTAGAGTCAGTTCCTGAAATCCATGTGGTAGGAGGAGAGGACTGATTCCTACGGGTTGGCATGTGAGGCACACATACTTTCACCCACTCTCCCAACGAAATGAAATAGAAAAGCAAGACAAATGAATGTACTCACACATTTGTATACATATAAGTGCAAGGCATACACATTTATATCTATGTACATGGTATACATTTTGATTGTATGCCATTCTTTGCACAGTTCTAGGGCTTGACCTAACTAGGGTGGTGAGAAAATGAGGAAAAGACAAACATACTGACAGATGTGCACAGAAAAGTTGGAACTAGGTGTCCTATGCTCTCTATTGGACCCCTGTAGCATCCTGGAAGTTCAACATGTTTGTTTTATGCAGTTGAACAGGGAGGTGGGGTATTGCATACATCTGAACAAGGAGGCAGGTTTAGCTAACCTAGGTAGAAGTACTCTGTGTAAGAGATCAGACTTCAGGTTGTAAACATCCAGAAGGAGAAAGCTGTGGTGAACATTTTCTGTGCACACTGTCAACATATCCCCTTGGACAAAAAGAAGGCTTTGCCATCCCTATGCACCTTTCCTGAGGGCAGTTTTGTCACTCACTTGAGGCTGGGGCATTAATACTGGACAAGACCATACCCTTGTCAAACTATACTCTAAGCAACATGGCTGCCTAGACATGACCTGAACAAGGATCACACCAGTACACCACATGCTAATGTGGCGGGGGGTGGGGAGACTCACAGGACCTCAACCCTAAAGAACTATTGACTTACTAGGGAATGCAGAAAGTGGGAAAAATAGCCTTCCCCAGGGATGAGTACACTAATTGGTTGTCCAGTACCAAATGTTCAGCCCTGAAAATTACACAGACTGAACAAGTTTTATTTATATATTTAGGAATATATCCACACATATATGCATGTATGTAGAAACAATTAATGAGAAAAGACTCCATGAATTTGAAACAAAACAAGGAGACATACATGGGAGGATTTGGAGAGAGGAAAAGGAAGGGGGAAATGAAATAATTCTGTTATTAAATATAAAAGAAGGCAGCAGGCTGTGTGTGTGGAGCTTGCACAGTGAAACCTACCACTTTCCATCAAGATCCCATACTTCCATTCCCGCAGCATAGAACATCAACTTTTATAGGAATCTCCATGGTTACCATGTTTATAATCAGTGAAGAAAATGCTCAGTGATATGAGTTCAGCCACACTTTAAAAGATATCACTTGTTGAATTTTAATACGGTATCTGTGAAGTATCAAGTATGAATATTTATAGGTGTTTGGGGGGAGTAATTAGAATGTGATTTGCATGTGTGTGGGGTGAGGTTTCCTCGACCTACTTAAATCAAACTAGCATGTTAAAACTGACAATGCCAAACATCCTTGAGTACCCAGATGTCTTCTATAGTATGTGTGTACATGTATGTGGTGTGTGTGTGTGTGTGTGTGTGTGTGTGTGTGTGTGTGTGTGGTGTGTGTGTGTGTGTGTGTGTGTACAGTGGAAATCCTCAGCCCCTTTCCTTTTACAGACTTCAGAGTTAGCTTGGTGGAGTCTTACCCTGAGCATACCACACACCCTTTATTCCATTTAGCATCAGGCCTTTCTTTGAACTTCTTATCTCCTTGAGCACAGGACTTGGCACCACCATTATGTTCCCCATGTCCTTCTGATCCTGAAGCTGCTCATTTTGTATTTTTTCCTGCCCTGCTTGCTCCCTTTCATTATAGATCTATATAAGAGTGGCCACTAATAACCAGGTGACACAGTCAATACTAGGTTGTCTTGAAATCTTTGCTAAGAACATTAGTCCAAAATGGTTTCATTTGGCTCCAGGCAGATTCTTAGGACGAGGGCAAAAATGCAGCCGCATTCTTTGCCAAAATATCACAAGAATGGCCACTGGCTAATATTCTTTCTTACTGAAGTCTCTTGATCTGGACCTCCACAGTCTACATTGTTCTCAGCATTATGGCCTTCCAAGGTCCAGCTAGGATGGCCCATTAAGACCCATTTGAAACATTCAACTGCCTTTCTAATCCAAAGTCCCAGCACCCACATTCCACCGAGCAGCATAGCCAGCCTGTCACAGCAATACAGCACATCCTGGTACCAATTTCTGCCTTAGTTACTGTTCTATTGCTGTGAAGAGACAACTTGTCCAAAGTAGCCTATAAAAAAGAGCATTTGACTGGAAGCTTGACAGTTTCAGGTTATCCATGATCATAGATAAGCAAACATGGGGCTGGAGATCTTTCATCCTAATCCACAGGCAGGACAAATAGAAAAAAATGGGACTGGTGTGGGATTTTTAAACCTCAAAGCCCACCCCCAGTGACACACCACCTCCAACAAGACCACACCTCTTAATCCTTCCAGAACAGTTCACTAACTGGGAACCAAACATTCAAATATAAGCCTATGGGACTCATTCAAGCCAAGACATCGAGTTGATGAATTTTTTAATTGATCAATTTGATGTATTATATAGTAGCTTGTTGATCAAGAAATACAATCTAATTTAAAGCCCTAGGTTGTTGGTGATTTTTAGGAGTTTGAGGAGATTTGGAGATTTGAGGACACCATCCTGATACAGCAGTTCTCAACTACAGAGTCACATTAGAGTTAATGTGACCTTCAGAAATATTGCACACTTGAGACCAAGCTTCAGAAACTTTTATTAATTATCTGGTAGTTCCTGCATAAAGGCAAATTAAAGCTGTCTTTTGGATGAACCAACTATGTAGACAAGGCTTAAAGTCATTGCCACGGCCCATCTACACAATATCTTAGTCACAGATACCTATCTGCCTGTTGCTGTACCTTGGTGAATCATGCTAGTGTAGAAAAATTATCTGCTTTAAGCGTTTTTTATAAGTCATTCTGGTTTCTTTGTTTGCACCTTTTCATCTGTTTATTGATACATTCATTCAGTAGCTGCTTTGGAATGGGCTCTTTCCTTGTTTTGATATTTACTGGTAAAATATGGCTAAGAGCATACTCATAGCTGGAAATTAACTAGGTTGTGCTAGTTATCTTCATAGGGGGAACTTAGGTTTTAACAAATGTTGGTAGCATTTCCTTGTAGGGAGACATGACCAGATTCTATGCATTGGTAGAGTATTGCTGAATTTAAACATGGTGCCGTGGTAGTCAGGTATCTCTGGAGGAACAGAAATGACAGAATGAATATATACAAACACACTTCAAAAGATCTGGGTTTTAGACGGGTCCTCCCACTTCAAATGATTCTATCAAGAAAACCCCTCACAGGTATCCCCAGCCACTTGGGTTTTAATAAAACTGACAATCAAGAATAGAGAGCACGGTGCTCATCATAAAGTTTTGCCAAACTAAGTGGTTATATGAGTCAGCATTTCAGTGACTTCATTTCTTCTGACATGTCCTTTGAACTTACTCACTCAGAACATTTGCCATATTGTGTCACATCTCTCACTAAGGTACTATCAGAGAGCACAGGGGGCCTTGTTTATTTTTGTTTATTTATTTTTTAATGAGCAAAGCACATCTCTTCTGGTCCTCAAAACCACAGAACAAGGTTGATGGGGGGCTGAGTATTTCCTGTGGCTCAGGCCTCTGTGCTGTCCTGTAATGGCCACCAAGTGTCACTCTTGCTCCTTGTTCTGCTTCTAAAAAAATGCTAGTAGACAAAGGGACCATTATCTCAATCCCATTCCTTCTGGTTCCAATTATTATTGCTTCTCCACTGGATTTCTGCCTTGCATTACCTTAACAACTCAGAACTGCTGGTTTGGGTCCCGCTGTTTGAGTCAATGACATGATGATGAAAGAACGTGGTTACATTGATAAGATGGCTGTGGGCCTTTGTATCTTGTCATCTGGGCAAGCTGGGTCACCTAGCTCATTTCTCACTTTGCAGAAATCACTCTGACATCCCTCTTTGCAGGTGACCATTTAGACTCAGGCTCTTGTAGATTCCTGTTGATGGTAACAGAGTGCTGGTTATTTATAGCAGTGGAGCTGTATAATTTCAAAGAGGTGAAACAGTTGGGAACTCAATTTTCTTTAGTATAAGGCAAATTTCAGAAGCAAAATTTAGAGCAGACAGTGGAGAAGTGAATGCATTGCAATAAGGAAACACACTTTGTTAGAGTCATGGTGGCAAATTTCAGAAATGAGCAGCGTTTTTATTCTTTTAAGCTTTATCCTCTAGATTATTGGGGTAGAACGGGCATGGATCAGTCAAACTGTGTGTAATGAGAAAGAGTTGATGTTAATGCAAATGACTATCTGGAGTTCATTTAGGCTTAGTTAAGAATGCACTTTTTAAATACATACATATGCACAAATATGTAACTGCAGCCTGTGAGTCCATTTTTGATGTATACCAGATTTTCTAGAATGTGCAGTCTCAATCTCATGGTCAATGGATAAAAAGCAATATTCTGAGTGTTCAAGCATGACAGGGTTTCCCACAGCTCTGAACCTCTCCAGTTCATAAAGAAGGCATTGAAGACTTGGTATTGGGTCTAATCTCTCCAAGCTTCACTTTCTCTCCTCAACACTTAACTGAGACATCATGTCACTTAAAGGATACGAGCCAAGCATTGGCCTGTTCCAGGCATATTTACTCATTAACTAGGAAAAACATCACAACACTGTTATCTCACTGCATGTGCTACAGAGGATTGTCAGAGATGAAAACAGAACATAGGGTGGTGTGTCTAATTGTCCATCCAAATACAGATGATGATCTAAGGTCTCAGTCAGCACTGACTCATAGGCAGAGGCTAACACATTTTCCTATGCTCAGGTTGGGAAAGTCTTAGAGAGTTCTAGGCAGAGAGCTGTGGATGTAGAATGGACATAGAACATGAAGACATTTGTGTCCCCTATAAGTGTATGCCAAGGGGCATCCACATGGGACTGGTGCTTACTGATAACACCACAAGGAAGTCAGGGAACTTATTCCTGGATCCAGTCCCTTTCCCCCACTGCCATTTAGAGTGCCTGTGTATTTGAAGAGATGACATACACACATGCACTGTGTGTGCCGCAGTGTAAATGTGGAGGTCAGAGGACAACTACAGCAAATTTGTTCCCTTCCACCATGGGGTCACATGGCTGTAACTGAGGTCTTCAGTTTGGCAGTAAATACTACATAATCTGATTAATACTCTCTCTCTCTCTGTCTCTCTCTCTGTCTCTCTCTGTCTCTCTCTCTCTCTCTCTCTCTCTCTATTCTCTCTCTCATTTATTAGTGGCTGTCTCATTATCTAAATTGATCTGGCTACTCCAATACAGAATGCGTGACCTAAAAGCAGAGGCTGATACTAGGTCTGTGTGTGGTACCATTTCAGAGAGCCAAGCTGGCACCTAGAAACAGGTTAATTAGAATTTCCTACTCCCATGGTGCACAGTTCATGCTATTGTCCTTATGAAGAACATACATGATTCATGAGCAACTTCCTTCCTTGCCTACCATGTTTACAATACTCCCTTGTAGGAACAAACCGAATTCCCTCTTGATTCATTGCCATATTCTATCTTAGTCTGTGGTATTGTAGTAAAATACTTATGACTGGGAAATTAAATGCAATAAAAATTAATTTATTTCTTATAGTTGTAGAGGCTGCAAAGTCCATGTTAATATGCCAGCAAGATTGGTTATCTAGTGAAGGCTTCTAAGGTGGTACCTGGAGTCCTGTGTCCTCACATAGAAGACCATAAAAGGAGGAAACCAGGAGTGCTTTGTGATGCCTCTTTCATAAATTATTACCCCAGTGCAGTTCCTCATGACCAAATGATCCCCCAAAGGCATCACATTCCAATCCTGGTACACTGGGAATTAAATTTCAGCATGAATCTTGATGGGGGCACAGACATTCAAACCATAGTACTATCTAACTTAACATTACTCTGATCAGGCACTGCACTGTGCAACAAAATAAAACAATGGGGTCAGCCTCCTGGAACTCACTGCTCACCCTACTGAGGCTGCTTTAATATAGTGCTAGAGTACCTTGAGGAAACTCATGGTGACCCTGAAGGGCTAGGATGCTGCCTGACCTGCAGAATGAAATTCTTGCTGCACATAAACAGATACTATGTAATGTTGTCTTCATGGCCAGAATGCATGGATTCAAAAAGCAAAGGGGGATATTACATCAGCTCCCCTTACCATTATCCCTAGTAACTTACTTGACATTTTTGTACCTACTGTCCATAACTACTGAGTCTGGATATCCTTGTACCCCAGGCAGGAATGCTTCCACCAGGAAAATAACATTACTTTGCACCAGTGCATAAACTGAAGGAAGTATGTGTGTTTTGTGTTAGGTCATGAACTTTTCATCCATTGCATCATTTTATCCAACGGCTGGTTTTTGTTGTGTGCCCGCCACTGACCGTTCAGTGTTTTCTCCATCACTGCCCACACTTATGTATGCCATGGGAATTACATAAGCAAGTCACTTTAACATCCTGGGGTAATGGTGCTCTAGCTGCAGACTGGAGGAAGAGAGAGAGAGAGAAAGGTCACGATTTTCATCCTCATTACACTGTCTTCCTCCCACAGCTGCTAATCTCTTTATTCTTCCCAAATAGTTCCCTCCTCTTTTATAACTGTTTTAGGATGTGTGTTCACGTGTGTGTGAGTCTTGTGCAGGTAACCAAAGCTACTGTGAGTGCATTGGCTACACCATATTTAGAAGACAGTGCTCTTTGGCACCCTTCCCCATCCCCCAATCACTTGTAGGTTTTTGCCTCTCTTCTGTGATGTTCCTAGGGCCTTTGACGGGTCATGTAATTGATGTCCTGTTTAGGGCTGAACTTTCTGTTTTTTAATTTTTATTTAAATTAAAAACAATCTTATTTGATGTACCAATCCAAGTTCTCCCTCCCTCCTATCCTCCCATTCACCCCACCATACCTCATTCCAACCCCCATCAACTCCTCAGGGAGGGTTAAACCTCCCATGGTGGATCACTTAAGTCTGTAACATCATTTTGTACAGGACCTAGGCACTCCTCCATGTATGTAGGCTGACAGAATATCCCTTCATAGGGAATGGGCTTCTAAAGCCCATTTTTTGCTCTAGGGATAAATACTGGTTCCACTGCCAGAGGCCCCATAGACTGCCCAAGTCCCCCAACTGACATGTTCAGGGGGTCTGGATCGGTCCTATGCAGGTTCCCCAGCTGTCAGACTGGGGTTCATGAGCTCCCTCTTGTTTAGGTCAGCTGTTTCTGTGGGTTTCCCCAGCCTGGTCTTGACCCCTTTGCTCATCACTCCTCCCTCTCTGCAACTGGATTCCAGGAGTTTAGCTCATTGTTTTGCTGTGACTCTCTGCTTCTGTTTCCATCAGCTACTGGATAAAGGCTCTATGATGGCATTTAAGGTAGTCATCAATCTCATTATAGAGGAAGGGCATAAAGGTAGCCTGTCCACTATTGCTTAGGTTCTTAGTTGGGGCCATCCTTGTGGATTCCTAGATTCCTCAGTTCCAAGTTTCTCATTAAGCCCATAATTGCTCTGGCTCCCTCTCTCTATTAAGATATTTCTTTCCTTGTTCTCCTTCTCTGTTCTTCCCCCAACTCAACTTTCCAGATCCTTCATGTTCTCCTCACCTCTCTCCTATCCCTCCTCTTTCTTCTACCTCCTCCCTCATAATATCTAACAAATTAGACTTCAAACTAAAATCAATCAAAAGAGATGATGAAGATCATTTCTTATTCATCACAGAAAAAATTCATCAAGAGGAAGTCTCAATTCTGAACATCTATGCCTCAAATACAAAGGCACCCACATTCGTGAAAGAAACATTGCTAAAACTCAAATACACATAAAACCTTCTACATTTATTGTAGGAGACTTCAACACCCCACTCTTAACCACTGTACTGGACTACCAGACAGAAACTTAACAAAGAAATAGAGAAACCAACAGAAGTTATAACTAAATTGTATTTAACAGACATCTATAGAACATTCCATCCAAACACAAAAGAATATACCTTTTTCTCAGCACCACATGGAACCTTTTCTATTATCAACCACATACTCAGCAGTATAACAAACCTCTGAGTTTGGTTCCTAGCACCCATGTCAGGCAGTTCATAACTGACTTTAATTCGAGCTCCAGGGGACCTAGTGCCTTCCTCTGACCTTTGTGGGTACCTACAAAGATGCGTGTTTGTGTGTGTGTGTGTGTGTGTGTGTGTGTGTGTGTGTGTGTGTATGATGGGAGATGTTATTCTGTAAATATGTTTCTCATACTGGTTAATGAATAAAGCACTGTAGCCGATAGGAAAGAAAGATAGGCGGGGCTAGGAGACAAGGAGGAAAGAGGAAGTAGTGAGGAGGAGTCAACATGGAGAGCCCAGAGAGGTAGAACGCCAGTGCAGCTCTGGCTGGTAAGATGAGCCACATGGAAATACTTAGAATAACAGAAATGGGTTAATATTTAAGACAGAGCTAGCCAATAAGAAATACTAGTAACTGGCCAACAGCCTTATATCAAATACAGAGTCTCTGCGTGTTATTGGGGGCTGGCGTGGCGGTGGGCCTGGGCAGGCTGGCAGAGAACAACTAGGTAAAATTGGCGCCCAACATAATGGTGTCAGAAGTGGAACTGAGAACTTTCACTTAAAACTTAACAAAAGCTTAAAAAATAGTTTTTATAAACAAAAGAACAGAGACTATCAAGACTTCTTGGTAGCAGCATTTTTCTCTGTTAGACTTTGTTCTGCTAAAGACAGAAATTTGCAAAGCTCCTTTAACTGAGGTTTCCAAAATTAGCATAAGTGGCAAAAAAAAAAACAAAAAAAACCCACATTGCTGTTAAAGAGCTCTGCTAACAATTCATTGGTGTGTACGAGAGCTGCAATGACAGTTTACAGTGTATTTTAAAATATACATAGGCTTGGAAGAGAAAAAGAAAAGAAATAAAATGATTTTATAAAGACAGAGTATGGCTGGGTGTGGTGGCACACACATTTAATCCCAGCACTCGGGAGGCAGAAGCAAACAGATCTCTGTGATTTCAAAGTAAACCTGGTATGCAGTGAATTCCAGGACAGATAAAAGTTACACAGAGAAACCCTGTCTTGAAATATGTCAAAATAGAGTAATAAGAAAGCCACGTAAAGATGAAAAGCACAGAGAAACTTAGGATATTGTACACTGCTCTGTTATCTTTAAATTGTTTGACTGCTGAGGAAATAACAACTGATAGAAGAAATGCTGCTGGATTAATTAAATTTATATATTTTAAAAATTCTTTGACTCCAAAATTTGAGCCTAAGGACAAGTTACTGGGGAGAAGGATTTCTATATTTGCTTCCACAGAAATGAAAAGCTGTGGATTCCTTCCTGAAACTGTGTCCCAGGTGATCCATTATTCAAAACAGTTGGGACAAACCAGCCTTGCAGACTATAGCCAAGATTTCTGCGTCTTCTTAGGATCCCCCATGACAGTGCCCCTGCGTGTTATTGGGACAGAGTCTCTGAGTATTATTGGGGGTTGGCGTGGCTGCGGGACCAGGTGGGCTGGTGGAAAACAACTAGCTATGTATGTATGTATGTATGTATGTATGTATGTATGTATGTATATATATGTATATACAAACAGACATGCTAATACAGATGCCCACACATTCACATAAATACTTAATAAAATAAATGTTTAAAAAGTCAAAAGAAGACAAAAAACCCAACCAAAAAAAAAAAGGAAAAAAATGACATCAACACAATTAAGAAGTCTGTTTGCTGTGGATTGAATATGCCCCCTTCAAAATTCAGACATTGTCAATGTGATAGTTTGAAGAGGTAGGTAGGCTTAGGTGGAGGGTTAAGGATACTCCCTTGTGTATGGAATTAAAGCCCTTAAAAGCTTTATAGATGTACCCTTTGCCCACCACACAGAAATCCTCCTTCTGGTGGGCTGTCTTAGAAACAAAGGAGGCCTCACCAGACAACAAAACAATGTGCACCTTGAACTTCCCAGTCTCTAGTGCTGTGAGAAAATAAACCAGTTTTCATAAATTACCCAGGCTCAGATTTTCTGCTGTAGCAGCTCACAGATGAACTCAGACACTATTCATCAGAAGACTGAAGGGATGTGAAAAGATGTGGCTCATTGGGGGAGAGATATGTAATATATGAACACTGTCAAGAACAATGCCTATAAACCATGAAGAACTGTAAACAAACGAAAACATTTTGCAGGATTCAGTGTCTGTGTGATATGTTGAGTTTATGGTGTGTGTGTGTGTGTGTGTGTGTGTGTGTGTACGTGTACCTGTTGGGCATCTTCCTCAGTTACTTACCATTTAGTTTTTGACATGTGGTCCCTGAATGACTAATGAACAAACTCCAGCATTTTGGCTGTCCCTATACCACCCCACTAGGTTCACTGATATGCATTGCTATGAGTAGCTTTTTGTGGGTGCTAAGGATTCAAACTCAGGTTCTCATTCTTGCTCAGTAAGCATCTTATCTCCTCAAAATAAATAAACCATTTATTTTGAATGTGCTGAGTTCCTGAACTTGAAAAAAAAGTATTCAAAATTGTTAAAAATGTATGGTGAAATGTTCAGTATCATTACTCATCAGATAAATGCAAATGAAAATAGCATTGAAATATTACTGCATTCAGCTTATAATGGCTGAAATGAAAAAGACTGGCAGTAACAAATGTGTATGCAGAGTTGGACTTAACCTAGTAGGGTTTAGACAAGTGAAGGTTACAGAGGTATGGAGATAGGGGATTTAAACATACTTATGAGGAAGTGACTATGACAGTCCCACAGAATCTGTGTGGTAAGTGAGTACCTGTGGGTGGTGATAGACAATAAAAAGGTTAGTGGTGAGATCTGAAATGGTTGAAAACATTTTAGTCTTAACTCACTATGTTTAATGTTATGGAAACCTCCATTTCTTCTCACCTCTTGAAATTGCCCCTGGACCAGGCAGACACATTTGGTTCAAGGTCTTTGAAGGTATGGAAAGGGATAGCTATAACATGCTTTCCTACCTTTGAGGGTGGTCTTGATCCCATTGAGCAATTACCTGCCTGTGCTGTTTTAATTGCCCATGTGAAGATGAGTGGGTCTCATGTGCATTTAAAAGCACTCATCCCACAGGATGAGCTAAGGTGTACCCACTTTTCCCGATGAGAGGTGAATTTCGGAATAGCAAGACTGTCTGAATACTCTTTTCATATAAGTATAAGCTTTTACCTGGTGTTAAGAAGTGAATGAGTAATTTCTAGAATCACGAGAAAGCTACTTTCATTATTAGTCTAAAGAGAGCCTCATGGTTGTTAGACAAACTGCCAGACTAATATATTGACTTTTAAATTATTTCACCCATTCAGCCAGAAAAGTGTGTGTGTGTGTGTGTGTGTGTGTGTGTGTGTGTGAGAGAGAGAGAGAGAGAGAGAGAGAGAGAGAGAGAGAGAGAGAGAGAGAGAGAGAGAGAGAGAGAGAGAGAGAGAGAGAGAGAGAGAGAGAGAAGAGAGAGAGAGAGAGAGAGAGAGAGAGAGAGAGAGAGAGAGAGAGAGAGAGAGAGAGAGATCTGCTAACATCTCCAAGAGTCAGTCAGCTATAAACTCTCTGTCATTAATGGACTGCTCACTGAGGTGTCATTGCCTTGAGTTTGGGGTAACTCCATAAGTTCTTACTTTGGGAGAATTGGCGCCCTGGTAATTTACAGGGCATGCATAATAGTGTTCTTTGCAGGGGTCACTGAGAGAGGGCAGTTGCTCTGATTGCACTGTTGTTTTCTTTCTTCCTTATTTTCTAAAGTTTGTCAGATTTCTCTTCCCAACAACATTTAAGAATCATTTTCACTTATTTAATGATACAAGGGGAGCCAGATTTACAGAACAATTTAAGCAGGTTTATCATTTCAATACAGTATCACACACACTCTCTCTTTCCCTCTGTGTGTGTATATACACATGCTTATATGCATTTGTGCATGTGTATGCAAGTATGTGAGTGTGTACACTATCATGTGTGTACATATGGAGGACACAGGTCAAATTCTCTCTTATTTTTCAAGACAGGGCCTTTCCTTGAACTTGGTATTCACCAATTGGCTAGACTGTCTAGGCAGGGAAATCCCCAAATCCCCCAGCCTCCACCTCCTCAGAAAAGGGCTTAATTGGCTTTTCATATGAAATCTGGGCATCCAAATTCAGTTCTTTGTGTTTTCACAGCAGGCACTTTACTCACTGAGTCAGACCCAAGTATTGTTCTTTCGACTATTTATCTATTATAGCTAACAATGTACTCTCTTTGAGACTCCAGAGTTTACGTATTTCATATGGAAACTTGCATTCAAATGCCATTATTTAATAGGTGGCTAGAAAGATGATGGATGAATGACTAGAAGGTTCAATGAATCTGTAAAAGGTTATATACCTGGTTTGAAGAGTGAGTATAGGTCAAGAGGACAAGAGGTAGCCAATGTAATTTTTGCTTAAGTGTTTTTATGTACAATAGTAAACTCAGTAATTTCATTAAAAATTTATATTGTGAGCCCATTCATTAAGAGCTATAAACCGAGAAAGCCTTTACCCATAAACATTACATAATTCAATAAGAAAAGATCTTTATTTTTGTTGTAGAGTTATTTTCCTCCCTTTGCTGTCAAATCAATCAGTTTAATGAAAAACTTATGGCACAAAATAGAGCCACACCCCCAACACAGACAAACACACTGAGAGTCTCAAATTATTCCATGTCCTCTAGGAAAATTGAAATCTGTAGCTAGCAGGCAGCTGTAGTGTGACAGCTAATTTTGGTCAACTTGACTACATCTGGAATCAACTAAAAACTCAAACTACTGGACACTCTTGATCAGGTTACTCAAAGCAGAAAGACCAACCCTAAATCTGGGCCATACCTCCTTATAGCATCCTGCATAAAGAGACATGGAAGAAAGGAAACTTTGCTTTTTGCCTGTTTGCCCTCATTCTCACTGGAAAGTTCATCTTTCCTGATGCTGAGGCATTTCTTCATTGATATTAGGAATTTCTTGGGATTCCAATGTAGACAGAAGACTAGCATCTCTCCAGGAATGCTCTGAGGTCTCAGTTCCATGTTAGGACTATTGAGACATCCATCCCCTTGAACCTGACAGCTAATAGATTTTCAATTTCTCCAGTGCAAGGCAACCATTCAACAATGGCTATCTCAAAACACGTCCTGTAAGCCAATTTGATAAATCCCATATATATTCATCCTATTGGCTCTGCTCCCTTAGTAAACCCCTCCTAATCCACACAGCATTTCATAAGGTGTTATTGTGTTCTATTATTAAATGATTGTGTCCTTGTGAAGTATGGATGGCTCACAATTTAAAAGCTTTAAAGAAAGTGGTCATAACCCAACGATCTAAAACTAAAGGGTATTACTGTAAATTACAGACAGCAAAAGCAAAACTAGGCAACTAGGATGTCATCAAACTAAAATGACTCTGAACAATAAAGATTAAAAAGTGTGCTTTGGAAAAGATGTTATAAAGGGAACTCTTAAAGAATGCTTGTGGGGATATGAATTTGTGCATCCACTATTGAGAATAGTATGATGATTTCTTAAAAATTAAAAATAGCATTTCTATATTATACAATATTCCTATTCCTGGGTTTATATCCAAAAAGTGAAAGCACCATGCAGAAGAGGTGTTTTCATTTTTGGAATGTTCAAATTGAAGAGGATATGGGTTCCATCAAAGACAGTGTGACTTGATGAGTAAGGAAAATATCCAGTGTATCCACTCAGAGTGGGGGGGCCTTACACTGTGGTCATTTACAGCACTGTAGACCCATTACCAAATGTGCTAAGTAAGGTAAGTACTGTGTAAATTTATCTGCATATGTAAGCTGAATAAAGGAGAACTCCTCATAGACGCAGAGAATAGAGCCTTGGGTTTTGGGAGAGATGATGGGGTTAGCATGGTTAAGGACACAGTGGTCGGAGTACAATAAACTTGGGAATATTAAGTGAACAGCATGAAACTATGGTGTAGGATATTATAAACTCAGAGACTGCTAAGAAAGGAATTCTACATGTTCTTACCACAAAGAAAGCAAAGTGTGTAAGGTGCTAGATACATTAATTAGCTTAATTTAATCATTTCAATGCATATGAAAACGTCATGCCATATATTATACAAACACATTTTAAAACCTTAATGTAGTTGGAGGGGAGACAAATCAGACTAGAATGGACTGTTTACCATTTTGAAAAAGCACTCATTTGGGATACCCAAAAATTTCTTAAAAGCTACAATTAATAACATAAGAACAGAACAAAATATTAAGATATCTGAATAGTCATTTCACCAAAGAACATTAGTGACAAACAAGATTTGACATGTCTAACACAATAGATATTAGGGAGATGCTCATTGGAACAATGGTAGCATGCCATCATATAGCTAGGGATTGAAGATTAGACTGAGTTTGCAAAGTGAAAGAGAGAATGGGAAGCAGCCTAAGTGATCACACCCTTCTGGTGGAAATGGAAAATGGCAAAATCACTTTGGAAAACCAATTGCAAGTTTCCTAAGTCACCATACACATATCTAGCACAGACGTTCCTGAGTACTTACTAGGAAAACTGAAGGCATATGTGCATCCATAAATGGGAATATAAATATTCATAGAAGTTTTATTGCAATAGCTAAAAGTCTAGAAACAACTAAAATATCCATCAACAGATGAATAAATAAATAGATAAATCTCCCATATAATATCCATACAGAGAAATTTTGCTGGGTAGTAAAAAGTGATAAAGTATCAATGTATGTAATAATATAAATGCATCTCAGAATGATTGTTCTGATTATACAGAAAGAGACCCTTTTTCCAAAGAATCTTACTATCTGATTTCATTCACATAAAATTCTAGGCAGTGCTAACTAATCTACAATACACAAAACAGAGAATTCCTGCCACCTCTGCTGAGAAGGGTGCTAAGCAAACCAATCCCAGTTGAAATAATATCTTAAAATGGTGTTACTTTACCAAACAATTTTGGATTTTGAATGTACATGGAAAGGAAAATTTACTGTTTTAATACTCCATGAATGATTTATGTTGTTGTTAGTGACAAATCATAGTTACCTTCATGTTCTGGGAGGCAACAAAGGACTATGGCAATAGCCTGTTTGTTTTGGGAGGAACAGCTTCAGGTGAACAAGGCTTGTCTGGAACCAGACTTGATTTTCTTAGGGTTTAAATCAGTAGAGGTAGAAAGATTTAGAAATCTTTCTATCAAACTAAATGTGTCTGCCTCAAAGTAATAATGTGTCACTTCTATTCAGGCTCCTTACTCTCAAGTGATGGTAAAGTGTAGCCCTCTAGACATGTAGAAGTGAAAGATGAAAAGATGCTCTTGCCCACCATTAATATCTACCACAGACCATTAACCTGATCATCAGATATCCAGTTTGCATTTTGTACCATCTTGTGTATTCACCCTTCCTAACTCTAAAGTTCTCCTTCAATCGTGGCATTAAGTTGGAAGCATGGACTCTGAATAATGTATTGCCTCTCTCCAGGATAATATATAGTGACTATCTGATTTACACATGATAGTCCAAAGAACTGTGGAGTAAAACCCATTTCTGGGTTTACACCCAAAGAAAGTAAAATTAGAAGTATCTTGACAATGTCACTGTACAAAATACCAGGAGATGGAATCAGACCCAGTGTGTGTGAGTTGATGAATAAGGAAAATGTGCCGTGGACTCCCTCAGAGTAACCGTCTTTAAAATGAAATTGCTGTGGTTATTTATAGCAGCATGGATAAACCCTACTTTACTGTACACATGGGCTGTACAGCCCTGATTGTGATGGCGGAAAGTAAAGGGCACATGTGAGTTACAGGTGTCCATGAATCCTGAAGTCCACTGGCAGATATAGAGAAGACAATATATACTGGGAGCCAGGACTTCCTCTTACTGGAGTCCTAGAATGTTCCCTGGATGAGCACTATTGCCTCCTGCCCTTAGCTGTGTCCTCCCAGGTATGCTTCTTTTCCCATTAGGCATTTAGTCAGATCCAAAAGTCATTTAAGTACATGCTTACTGAAGACTGTGTACATTATTTAGTTACTTCCTGCATGTAGGTGTATAAATGAGCATGTCTGATTTTAGGTTTCAAATACTCAAGGATTATAAGTTCATCTTAACTATATGATGGGATTTCTATCTACTTGAGTCTGGCAACTCCACTTTCTTGTGGACCCTTCATTCTTTTTAAGGCAAAGTTTCCAAAGCTATTATAATACTTAGAGAATAAAGACTTTTCTTCACACTGGACCCCAAACTCCTCTTTGGAATCAGTGACCAAATCTCCCTGTGGGTGTTTTGCTGAGAGTTAAGCACTGTTAGGCACTGCTGAGAATGTTAAGGTTAATGTTAATGTCTGTTGTAGGGAGCTTTTAATGTTTACTGTTCCTCTGAATGAACACAACTGTTGAAAGTCATCAAACTGGCCCCATCAAGGGCCATTAAAGGAGCTAGCAGTCCCTTCCTGCATGCCTGGCTGCCTTAGTTGTCAGCTGAACAGCCCCTCTCTTGACCATCTGCAGGCTGGAGTCTGATTGTTAGCCAGGCTGCTTTGAACACTTCATGGATTCCTTGAGGATACTACATTCCAGCTACAAAGAACGATGTAACCTCAGCTGTGGGCTTCTTAAAGCAATAACTTTTATCTTCAGGGATCCTTTCTCCAGCCTCTACTGCCTAATTTTGTATACTGCCATAAAGTTTTACTTTAACTATGATGAGGCTAAATGACCTCCACATGACCTCTCCTACAGGGGACTTTGCTACAGGCTGCACATAACTTTGTAGCATCAGCCTCTAAATTATAACAGGAAATGGGAGATTCTCTCCCCAAGACTCAACAGGTAAGAGCACTGACTACTCTTCCTACTACCCACATGGTGTCTAGCAACTATTCATAACTCTAGTTCCAAGGAATCCAGTGATGTCTTCTGGCCTTCATTGGCACCAAGCAAAGCACTTGCACACATAATATATAAATACATTTAAAAACAAAATCTCTTCATTATTGACAGAAAAGTAGCTGTGCTTAAGTAACCATCTAGGAGTCCTGATTGTCATTTTCTTCACCAATTATGAAATTTAAAGGCAAGAAGAAAGGCAACATGCTTCATTAAAACCGAAGAAGCCCATAGGCATTCCCACACAAAGAGACAGACTCCCCCCAACAACCCCAAACCCTGGGAGGGTTTTATAAATGGGTATTATACATGTTTTTTTTTTCATCTTGTAAGACAGGCACCCTTCCATTATTTTGGGTTAATAAACTTTAACAAAATAGAAGGGGCACACACTTTAAGCTAAGATACATCCAGGACAAGCCTTGTACAGTAAGCTTGGCCACAACATTTCCATCTTGTTTATCTGTGGCCTCTTCCCCCTTCTGTCTACCTGTCAGGGTGCCTATCTGCCTCCATGAAGACTAAGATTTGTTTTTGTACAGGGCTTATAATTTTGGTTGAGTTGTAAGTCATCCTTTGTAGCAGGTCTTTCATGTCAGAATTTCTTTTGGACCACCAGCCACCAAATAATGACATGGAGATGTGTTATTTATTATGAAAGCTTGACCTAGCTTAGGCTTGTTCCCAACTAGCTCTTACAATTTAAATTAACCTGTTTCTGTTAATCTACATTTGTCACTTGACTTTACCTCTCTTCCACTCTGAATGCCCAACTTCCTTAGTGTCTTGCTGTCATCTCCTGTGTGCCTAGTTAACCCTCTGAGTTCCTCTCTCTGCCTAGAAACCCTGTCTAAACTCTCCTGCCTAGCTATTGGCACTTAACTTTTATTAAACCAGTCACAGTGATACCTCTGCACAGTGTACAAGTATTATCCAAAATTTCTCCATTTTTGTCTAAATAAAATATGAAAAAGTTTAACTCGAGTACAGTAAAACTACATACAGTAAGAACAATTATCAAGTAAGAGTTACATTTACAATGTCCAGTCCATTCCTATATGGCAAATTTGGACAAATTACCCTATTATCTAAGCTATCTTGAAGAGTCCAAAGATTTACACCTAAATCACTTTCTATCATAACTTGTATTATCAAGTATCTCTGAGGCAGATTGGTGCTACAAGGGGCAGACATATCTCATTATCATGAAAACATCCTAAATGACATGTTCTGTGGATTGCTAAAGAGTTTGAAACCCATCTATCGTGTGTGTGCGTGCGAATGTGTATATACATACACACACACACACATATATATGAAACAATCTTATTTTACATATGAATCACAGTTCCCTCTCCCTCCTATCCTCCCATGCCCCTCACTAACACCCCATCCCAACCCATCCACTCCTCAGGAAAGGTGAGGCTTTCCATGGGGGATCATCAAAGTCTGTCACAATATTTGGGGAACAGCCTAGGCCATCCTCTGTGTATCTAGGCTGAGGAGTATCCCTCCATGGGGAATAGGCTCCCAAAGTCTGTTTGTACACTAGTGATAAATATTGGTTCTACTGCTAGAGCATAGACTGGCCAGACCTCCTACCTGATACCCACATTCAGGGGCCTGGATCTGTTTTATGCTGGTTCCCCAGCTGTCAGTCTGTGGTCTGTGAGCTCCCACATGCTCAGGTCAGCTGTTTCTGTGGGCTTCTCCAGCTTGGTCTTGAGCCCTTTGCTCATCAGTCCTCCCTCTCCACAACTGGATTCCAGGAGTTAGGCTCAGTGCTTAGCTGTGAGTGTCTGCTTCTGCTTTCATCAGGTACTGGAAGAAGGATGACATTTAAGGTAGTCATCAATCTCATTATCAGGGGAGAACATTTAAGGTAGCCTCTCCACTATTGCTTAGATTGTTCGTTTGAGTCATCCTTGTGGATCTCTGGACATTTCCCTAGTTCCAGACTTCTCTTTAAACCTATAATGTCTCACTCTATTAAGGTTTCTCTTTTCTTGCTCTCCTCTATTCTTCCCCTGACTCAATTGTCCTGATCCCTCATGTGTTCCTTCTCCCCCTCTTCTTCCTCTCTTTTTCTCCTTCCTCCCTCCTCTCTCCCCCATGCTCCCAGTTTGTTCAGGAGCCCTTATCCTTTCCCCTTCTCTGGGAGTCCATGTACGTCTCTCTCAGTGTCCTCTTTGTTTCCTGGCTTCTAGAGAGGTTTGGATTGTAGGCTGATGATCCTTTGTTCTATCTAAAATCCATATATGAGTAGGTATATACCATAATTGTCTTTTTGTGACTGAGTTACCCCACGGGATGGTTTTTTCTAGTTCCATCCATTTGCTTTCTAATTTCAAGGTTCCATTGTTCCCCTACCCCCACCCCTTGCTGAGTAGTACTCCATTGTGTAAATGTGCCACATTTTCTTCATCCATTCTTCAATTGAGAGGCCTCTAAGTTGCTTCCAGGTTCTGGCTATTACAAATAATGCTGCTATAAACATTATTAGTAGCATTATTAGCAGCATCATTTGTAATAGTTTTTGTTGTATCAATGAGCATCATTTGGGTATATGCCTAAGAGTGTATTTGCTAGATCTTGAGGTAGACTGATTTCCATTTCCTGAGAAGCCTCCATACTGATTTCCAAAGTGGCTGTGTAAGTTTGTACTTCCACTAGCAGTGGAGGAGTATTCCCCTATATCCACAACCTCTCAAGCATAACTGTCATTGGTGTTTTTTATTTTAGCCATTCTGAAAGGTGTAAGATGGTATCTCAGAGTTGTTTTGATTTGTATTTCGTTGATAGCTAAGGATGTTCAGCAATTTCTTAAGTGTCTTTCAGCCATTTTAGATTCCTCTATTGAGAATTCTCTATTTAGTTCTGTACCCCGCTTTTTAATTGGACTATTTGGTGTTTTGGTGACTAACTTCTTAAGTTCTTTGTATATTTTGGAAATTAGCCCTCTGTCAGATGTGGGGTTGGTGAATATATTTTTCCATTCTGTGGGCTGCAGTTTTGTCTTGTTGACTGTGTCCTTAGCCTTACAGAAGCTTCTCAGTTTCAGGAGGTCCCATTTATTAATTGTCAATTTCAATGTCTGCGCTACTGGTGTTATATGCAGGAAGCTGTCTTCTGTACCACTTTGTTCAATGGTACCTCCCATTTTCTCTTGTAAGAGGTTCAGTGTGGCTGAATTTATGTTGAGGTCTTTGATCCATTTGGATTTAACTTTTGTCCATGATGATAGATATGGATTTATCTGCAAACTTCTACATGTCCATATCCAGTAATGCCATCACCATTTGTTGAAGATGGCTTCTTTTTTTTATTGTATAAATTTAGCTTCTTTGTAAAAGTCAGGTGTTTGTAGGTGTGTGGATTAATATCAGAGTTTTCAATTCAATTGTATTGGTCTACCTCTCTGTTTTGTGCCAATACCCAGCTGTTTTCAGGACTATAGCTCTACAGTAGAACTTGAAGTCAGGGATATGATGCTTCTGCAAGTTCCTTTATTGTACAGGGTTGTTTTGGCTATCCTGGGTTTTTTGGTTTTCCATATAAAGTTGACTTTTTCTTTCAAGTTCTGTGAAGTATGTGGAATATATCTGTTTGACCTTGGAAACATATCTAACATGACTGTAAGTTTTAATTACAGTCTTTAATTACATTTCTTAATTATCCTAAATAGTTTATAGTAATAGGTTTCAAGGACTAGAACTTTACATTTTGAAATGAGCTATATATGTGCAATAGAAAATATGTTAAAATAAAAATAGCCTTAGCCTTAAATTTGTATCAATATGCAAAAATATCTTAAATGAGATTAGAAACATATATGCAGTAGGTTCTAACAAAAATAACCTTAAATTTTATCACTCATAGAAAAATCCATACCAATGTAAAATATTTGAGATTACTAATTGCCTTTTAGTTTAAAAGCAGATTCAATAATCTACCTTTTTATCCTAACATTCCTATACTCCGTATTTTCTTTTCAGAAAATGATCCTGGAATATGACTTCCTGTGCTTATTTTTTTTTCCATGACCATGACACGAAACAACTTGTAACCAATCCCCCTAAACAATGATCAATATCCCTAGGCCATCAAATGACCAAAAAACCACCTACCCCACCTTTTGGGAATGTTGTTGTGTGTCCTTAAAATTACTTTCTGTTGTCTGGGGAGAGACGGCATCTTTAGGGGACTCTGAGAAAACTGAGACAATGGTCAAGTCCTGGGAGAGCTAGCTATTGTCCAATCTTGATGTGATGGGAATGTTCAGGGTGTACCTTAAGTCCTAGCTGGATAGTTTATGAGGCTGAACCATCTCAACCAGCCACTTTGAAGTTATTCCAGATGTGGATTTTTGAGGAAGCTGCAACAGAGCCATTCTGAGAGGCTGGATCATCTGGGCTACATGTATTCATTAATATCTGATCCTTTTGTTCTGAAAACACACAAACTTTTAAAGGTAACATACATATCTGCATTTATATAAGTATGGAATGTATGATATACACAAATCAGCTAAAGATGATTCTCTGTTCTCTGTTTAAGCAGGTAAAAGGCATCTGTCAATGTTATAAGGTCATTTGAACTATATAACCAAGCTGTAATATAAATCTCCATCCATGCCATGTGAAAGGATGGTATGATGACTCTAACTAACAAGAATTTTTCATGTCTCATCTAGTCTCAGAGCTGTTCCTATGTCAAAGATCAGCTTATATGTTACTTGTCTTGTAGTTTTTCTTGGTTTCTCCATTCATGATTGCAGCCAAGATTTTCTGGAGGTCTCCTCAATCAAATCTGGTCCTTATTAATTTTGAAGGAATCCATAGCCTTGGAAACAAAGACATAACCTATCCCCCAAAGCAACACATATTCTGACTTCCATTCTGAAGTTAAGACATCCTTAAAGTTTATAGTCTGGTTTAATTCAGTAGGTCCTCCTCCCCCCTCCCCCAACCTACTATCTCTCAGCAGCAGGCATCTTTTGTTTATTAGCATTTACAAATTTTAAAATGATCAAAGTACTATATAGGATTCAAACACCCTGTGTATTTCCTATCTTTTTATATCACCTTACTCTTTTCTTTAAAGTCTTCATTAAATTTTAAACTGTTTTTTTCTGTGCCTGTCCATTTTTCTTCCCTTACCATCTAAGCACATTTTTACACACACTGTCCCTCTTCAGAAGGGTTTATTTTTCTTCCTGTTTGGATCTGACTTTTTTGCATGTCTGCAGCTACACACAGTAGCTACACTTCTCACAAAGCTCTTCTTAGCACATAACACTGGGTCCTTTGAGGGCCACACCTAACTGTCCCAACTCTGAGAAGTTGTCCTGTGTCTATGCTACCCCATGCCTGACTTTTGTACCTAGGGCTACCAGCTCAGTTGCTTGGTTGCACAGAAAAGGCCTCTGAAAGGAGCCATGCCTCTGTATGCACTGCACCTACCCAGGAAACTGCAGCTGACTATGTGTTTGGATCTTTTTAGCTTCTCAAGCCCTGTGTGAATGTATGTTCTACACATTGGGACCAATCATAGAAGGTCTTTGTTGTTGGACTTTCTTTTGGATCACCAACTCGTAAATAATGCCATGAAAACTTCTTCTTAGCTATGAAAGCTTGTCCTAGCTTAGGCTTGTTCCCAACTAGCTCTTAATAACTTAAATTTCTATGACTCTACATTTACCACGTGGCTTTTCACTTCTCCTTTATCCTGTTGCTCCAACTCCCTCCAAGTCTCACTGGTGTTTGCCATACTTTACTCATTCTCCTCTTCCTGTCTCTGTCCAGAAGTCCCACCTATATCTCCTGCTAAGGTATTGGTCGTTCAGCTTTTTAAAACCAATCACAGTGATAATATCTTCACACAGCATACAAAAATCAACAATATTTTTTATTTTATAAAATTATAGTTGAAGTACAAGTGTTATGACGGATGGCAAGATGGCTTTAACAGGTAACAGTGCCACCAAGCTGAAGACCTGAATTTGATCCCATAACCCGCATGATGGATAAAGGAAACAGACTTTCACAAGTTGTCCTGTGGCACATACTTGAGGCTCAAGAGGTGTAACTAGCTGCTGCATACCAGCACTATAAGCCCAGGGCTATAAGCCTCTGCCTTAAGGACACAGAGCCCTAAGCCTCCAACTTTGACAGGGTGTAGGCATAATCCTCTAATTCTTAAGTCGTATAGCCATAAGACTGTGGATTTGAAGTCCCAGTGTGTGAACATTCAGAACTAGTGCTGTTAATGCTGAGTGACGAGTGACATGCCCCTTTCTTCTAGATTTCCACCTGGTTAGAATAAAAGAGTCTCCTGTCAATTATTGGTGACATTTTGAGCTTCTTAGCTTCAGTGGAAGAACTATATCATATTCTTATTCAAAAGTCATTTTCTTCTTGTTGAAAAGCTCACATCTTCATATCTAAATTGGTTCCTTTAGTGATCATACTTCATTCTGTGCAGAAAGGTAAAACGTCGAGAAAGAGTGTCTGCACTGAATTTGCTGGTAGTGGCAATTGAATAAGTAATTTATCTTAGGGACTTGATGACCTTCTACAGCTGTGGAAACTAGTTAAACTGGCACCTTACTGTCCTGTGTGTTGGTAGGTCCCCCGAGCATCAGGGTTGTTAGTCAAGAAGGAAAGATGGTATGTGTGATGGTTAATCTCAACTGTCAAGCAGGATACTGGGCATGCTGCAGGGAATTACCTTGATTATGGACATTGAGGTAGGAAGCCCCACCCACTGTGGGTGGTACCATTCCATGGGCTGAGATCCTGAAATGTATATAAAAGAGTTGAGCACCAGCCCTCATTGCTATCTTTTTCCTGACTTCAGAAACAATGTGATCAGCTGCCTCAAGCTACTCCTGCCCCCAAGGCCTGTACTTTTAACCTAAAACAAACCCCTTCTTTCGCCCTGTTATTCTGAGTTTGAAGCTAGCCAAGTCCACATAATTCCAGGTCAGCCAGGGCTACGTAGTGATACCCTATCTTAAAAGGAAATCAGCAACCCAATAAAAAAACACAATATGTTAAAACTCACCCTGGATGTTAATGCTAAGTTCTTTACATTTATAGTGTAAGCCTTATTTCTGATGTTTGTCTTCCCATATATAAGCAGGGATTTGGAGGGATGGGCAATGTGATTCCTTACCTAGTAGCTGCTGGGCTCTTAATTGCTACCTTGACTTCTTTGAGCAAAGGGACTGTTATTGAAATACTATTCTACAAACACTGGTTATTTTGAACATTTCATGGATGCACGGAGAATGCTAAACAACCATCAAAACTGACCTGCCTTCAGGAAGCACAGCCTTGGCCATGGCCATTTCAATCCATTTGTGTCAGGACTTTTGCCTTTGTCAGCCTCAGTGAATTCTAGATGGTCATGAAAGCATTTCTATGGAACACACCCCATGATCACCTGGTAGAGGAATTGTTGTGGCTGGTGTTAGAGGCAAGGCTGTGATTGATGCAAACACAGACCTTCATTTGCATGTGAGATGTGTTGTGATTAGTCTAAACACCTCTGCCATGCTACAAAACCTCCACAGCCTGGCATATGCAGGGAGGCATCTTGGTTATATAGTTCCTTAGAGCATAACAGTGTAACTATGCCTGGATGAAAACCAGGGGTTCTCTTCCAAAGAGGGAAGGTGGAGATGAGGAGAGCAACAGTCCTCACTGCTCCAACCTAGTTTCTACTCTCGATGGGTTAAGTATTTAGGAGAAGTAAAAGGCCATAGGGACTTATATTGAGCTTTGTGTCTTTAATTAAATAGCAAAGCTTCTCCTCCATAGCACCTTGGAAATGTCATAGGATCAAAAGATATCCATATCACACAGTGTTATTCCCTGTAAAAAAAGATATCCATATCACGCAGTGTTATTCGCTGTAACTGGGGGATTCTCTATAGCAGATGTCAGTGTAGTGTGTGGCTTAGCAGAACGACCTTTTAAAGGCTCTTGGAAGAACTGTTTTCCTTCTGTAGTAGAAGGAATGCAGCATAGTGACCAGGGACCTCCTTTGTACATGCCTTTGGGGAATCTGCTGTAGCATGGTGAAAAAAAAAACCTAATTTATAAACTAATTTATAGTGCATAGGTAAAATAGTTTCTATTGAAAAGGTACTTTGCACAAATTTATCAAAATCAATTCGGACTCATATTTGTACAGCCATAATATTTCCTGTTTATTGAGCTTTTAGCCACTGGTTCAAGCCTTTCATACAGATGTCCACATTTAATCCCCTAAGAACTCCTTGAGGTAGCTACTATTACTGTTATTCACACACAACCTGAAGCATGGATAGCAAAGCAAACTGACACCTCCACATAAGCAGGCAGGATGAAAATGAGCAGCAGAATCTTTCTGTAGAATTTCCAGGATGCATCCTGGAACCTGAGCAGTAGCCCTGGAATAGAGACAGGTGCTCTGTTCTCTTCACTAGGGTAGGGAAACAGACACAGGGTGACAACACCATCATGAGGAACTGAACCCAAAAGGAGTTAGACCTGGCCTGTAATTTATTTAAATTGAATGCATTATGCCCGCTGTTTAGGATTATTCTGGTTAAATGTAGTTAAAGAGTAAGCTTTTACTACACCAAAGTCAGAAGGCTCTAAAAGAACAAACCTTCGATGGGAAGGAAGAGGACCCCAGGCTCGGAGGGAGGTGATATTGGACCACCTGGGGAGGCTGGAGCTTCGGTGGTTTCTCAGCCTCCTCCATCTTTTCCAATGGGAGGGCAGATGCAGTTTCCAGGGGCCACAAGGGCTTTCCATATCACAGAGACTGGATGTGTTCAGGATGAAATTACTACAAAAAAGGGATTGGGAATAAAGTGTCAGTTTAGAATCTTCTAGACTGGCATTCTTCTCTATTTTATGTTGAGCATAAGACATCAAGCAGAAGAATCCCCCCCACCCTCCACCTTCATGATTTACTGGGGCTGAGAATCCTTATGTGGCACCAGAATCAGACCATCTGGTGTTTTGGTTTGCCACAGACACCACCCAGCAAGGCACACAAATCGAAGGTCTGGGGTCCCTCAGACAACAGTAGGAGGGCAGGGGATATGATTCAGTGCTCTTGAATTTGCTGCATACCTTTTACTGGACTATGAAGACACCCTGCAGATAGGTTGAGGGTTGCAGGAAATGTAAACCTGACCTTTAAACCATCTGAGGATGGAGGATTGTCTTGTCGTTTTTGTTTTGTTTTGTTTTGTTTCTTTTCAAGCATCTGATTACAAATGGGAATCCCACAGCTCACAATAACAACAAGCTGCCTGGTTGCATTTATAAGGTGCTGCAAATGGTCTGGGATCCCAGGCCTGTGTGTGTGTGTGTGTGTGTGTGTGTGTGTGTGTGTGTGAGTGAGAGAGAGAGAGAGAGAGAGAGAGAGAGAGAGAGAGAGAGAGAGAGAGAGAGAGAGAGAGAGAGAGAGAGAGAGAGACCCAACTTGACATATTTGGTGGTCAGACTGAAAAGCGACCATCAAGTGATTTGCCATTCAGAGAATGTATGGAAAAGTCCTTGCTTCTGGAAGGCTCCTGCAGCTCAGCAAGCCCTAGCGGGTGAGCTTCCCTGCAGCAGCTGGAAGCTGATCTATAAATAGTGCTGGGCGGGAAGAGCCCCAGGAGCCCAGCGGGCGGGAGATCCCCGGCTCTCCCCAGCGCGCCCCCGCGAGCGCCACCCTCTCCCTGCTTGGGAAAGCCTGCAGGCTTGCAGCGTGGCCTTAACCTCTGCTGCGCCGGTTCGCAGCACGCTCAGAGCAGGAAAAACCTTAGCATCAGTGATTCCTCCCTCCCTTTAAGACATAGGCATCACACCTGCAATTAGGTACCAATTTCTCTAGCTCCCACAAGGCGAGAGCATGAAATTTGTCCTGGGTCCTTTTATTTTCTGAGAAGCTTCAATCCAAACCTTAAAATAAAGATCATCCCAAATTTGGTCTTTAGTATGATGTCTCCACCATAGGGTTCCCTCTCTTGTGTTTTATGCTGTTTAAGGACAGTAGTTTTCCTAGGAGTGAAGTGCCAAGCAGAGGTGCTAAGCAGAAGCTGAGCATGCATGCCCCTGCATATATGTGTGTCCGTGTGTGTCCGTGGTGTGTGTGTGTGTGTGTGTGTGTGTGTGTGTGTGTGTGTGTGTGTGTGTGTGTGTGTTCGTGCGCGCGTGCGCGCGCCCGCGCTTTATTTTTGGCGCATGCACACCCCCACGGTAGCCTCAAGGTCGGCGACAACTCTGATCGGTCGGGGTCCCCCGCCCATCAGTGCTCTCTTGCCCGCCAAGGACGCGGGAAGGAAGAAGTCCCCCAGTGGCGGCGGGGCATCTTGGGGCACCCGAGCAATTTCAGCACCATCGGGCTGGAGCGGGGACAAACAGGCAGACGCCGGTCCGCCAAAGGTGTGGACTTGGACATTCACGAGTGGGCAGCCGGGGCCTGGCTGGTCCCAGCCGCGCCCCCGGCTGGCTGCCCACCCCCAGGGTCTCCCTGCAACCCCTTGGCATCCTCTCTGGGAACTGTCACGGAATTTGGCTCTGAGAGGCATCTGGTCCTGGCCAGGATCCCTGGTCCATCTCAAATGGAAACAGTTCCTCCTGAGGAATCGGCCAGGAATCTCAGTGGAAATGCATTGGGGCAGGGCCCCCTGGCGTGTTTAACCAAGGCCAAGCTTACCACTTTGAGGCGAGGGAGGCTTCAAATGGAGCGGGATTCCTGTTTACAGACTGAGGTAAGCCCTGGACTAAGGTGACATTGACTGGGGACTACAGTTTTAAGGGGCCAGCATCTCCCAGGTTTGCCTTTGCTGCCTGACCCAGGCCTCTGGTCATCAACAAAGTCTTTTCCCATACAGCTTTGCCTAGCCTCCCACGTTCCTGAGTGAAAGCATGTCCCTGTGGGGCTTGGGCAGGGATTTCCTTGGGCTCTAATGTCAGCATTTTACTATTTACATCAGGTAGTCAGTGCCAAGGCTGGCCTGAAGTATCCACTCCCCCGCCTCCCCCCCTTGCACCTCAACCCTTCTTCCTTTCTTCATTTCACAGTTCCTCTCTTTCCTTGTCTTGTGTGTTCTCATCTTCCTAACTTACCTGTCTTCTCTTTTGAAGATAAGAGCTGAAATAAAAAGAGGGTGGGCAGTGTTGTGATTGTGTATGTGACTCGATGTTGGGAATACAGGAGATTGCTCGTGAGACGCTCACTTACTGAAAACTGGGACATCCACCCAGTTCAGCTTCTTCAGCCATCAGTGGCAGGATGATTTCCTGGAAGATAAAGTACGCTTCTATGCTTATCAACCTCCTTCTCTTGTCTGTGGGAACCTGAACCTACAATACTAGGTAGACGCTAAACTTGACGGGCAGTAGGTCGATCTTAAGGTCCAAGCTGGTCTGTGCCCTTTATGCTCAAGCCATGCTTACCCCTCATAATAACTGCATTTACCCAGGACTAGCTATACATATTTTATCCAAAAAAAAAAAAACTTTATGCATGTTGACTCGATGTTAAGCCTCCCAGGACACCACATGAAGCACTTCTTTTTACAGATGAAACAACTCTGGAATAGACATGTTGAGTGGTTTGGTTGTGACTAGAGTAAAATGGAGAAGTTGAGATGAAAACTCAGCACATCCGGTCCTGGGACAATGCTCCTGTGCATTCTCAAAGCACATGTGACTCTGACCCTCATGGATTCACCTGTCCATACTGTGCTAGGTGCAGTTCTAGTCACTGGAGGCAGAAAAGCGAACATTTAATCTTTTTATTGTAGTTGAGGGGGACAGATCACAATCAGTGAATAAGCTCAATGGTCCCAGATGGTGAGAGACCCATAAAGAAAAGAGAACAGGGTGATGCACAAAAATTAGCTCTGTGTTGTGGGCTGGGGTGAAGACCAACTGGTAGAGTGTCCTCCTGGCATATACAAAGTCTACAGTTTGATCCCTTAAGTCCTGTAATCCCAGCACATGAGCAATAAAGGCAGGAGGGTCATGAATTCATGGTCAGGCCAGCCTGGGATCCATAAGACCCTTTCTCAGAAAGCAAAACAAAACAACATGAGCACTGAAAATAAAACTAAAAGTTAGTTCCACATGGAGAATGGCATGAGAAACCTTGAGGAATTAAAAGACTGTCTCAAGAAGGAAGGTGGAGAGTGAGTGAGGAAGACACTGAGGTCAACTTCTGGTCTCTACATGTGTGCATGCACACACACCCACCTACCCATCCACCCACACTCACAACCACCAACACCTATACACAAAAATGACGTAGACCAACATTACATCTTAATGATGTAATCTGAACTGAACAGTTGAGTGTGAAGACCACATATAGCATGATTATTTAAAGTTTTTAAGTTTAAAAAAACAACTAAGATCAAAACAAAACCTAACTAGTTAAGAATTTACAAAGACAAAAATGACACAGGAAACCAAGAGACCTGTGACCACAAAATTTGTGATATGGCTCCCTTAGATGGGAGAAGCTAAGAGACCTTATTACAGACAAGTCAGTGGCACAACCTGAGCTGAGTTTTGACTGGGAGAGCCAGGTGCACTTATTATACCATTAAACATATGTTGTCATTAACAAAGTATGGCAGGCCATGCGTGAGAAATAATGCAAATATGAGATGAGCCATGAACTGAGATCAACTCAGTGTGTTGATCTTTGGGCTAAAGAAAGGTAGGAAGGTGCTGAAGGCAGACAAGGAGAGCTCTCCAGTTAGCGTGAAGCAGTTGGGTGTTTCTAAGAAGAGAAAGGCAGCCAGAGGAAGGGTGGCAGGTAGATCACAGGGATGATTTAGGGCCATTTCATATAAGGCTATGTGACATACAAGGAATAATCAATGAGTTGTGAGATGCAAAGTGTAACAGCCAGTGGAATATTTAGAGGACCACTATGACTTCACTGCAGAGAATGAGCAATGACAAGAACTATGGGCAGGCCCCTGCAGTAGTAAAGGAGAGAAAAATGGCAGGATTATGAGTTCTTGCAGTTTATTTGCTACACAAGGTACTCAGCCTGAGGATGGGCCAAGTCACTGAACTCTAGTCCATCTCCTGTCAGCAAGTGTCTCGGTGCTGGGCAGGGATGGAACAACACATAGTTCACACTGCAAAGGGATCTTTGATCCCAGGTAACTTGATAGTGATTCATGGTGGTAAAAACAAAGAGACATGGATGTATTTTTCAACCTTCAAGTTCATATGATTATATTGGGTTGATAAAAACAAAACAAACAAAAAATATCAGAGGAATTACTGGAGTTTTCCTTTCCTTTCTGATGTTGTTTCATTCCAAGGATATTGACTATACATACAGGAAAGAGGGAGAGTATAGAAAGTTCATATTCAGAGGGGAACTGTATTTTGGACACATTAATTTCAAAATGGAAATGCAAATGTCAGGTGGAACAATGGGTTACAAAAATGGGACCAGGAACAATTTAGGGCAAGAGACATCACTGTGGGAATTCAAGGTCATCCTGCACACAGTTGTCATGAAAATGTGAAATTCTATACACAGAGAAAGTCTACTTTCTTTTTTCTTCTAACAAAGTATAAAGGAGAACAGTTTATCAATAAATATTTATAGGATAGTTGGCCAAAAAAGGCTGCATGAACAGTGTTGGTAGGGATGGGGAATGTCCTAGGTTCCCGCATTGTTGTTGTCTGAATGCTGAGGATGGATAGTTTATAGCCCAAAGCCAGTCCAATGGTGGAGACAGCTCATTAGTAGGATGTAGGTTGTGGATCTTGGGTTTAGCACAGGAGTGCCCAGAGCTATTCAAATCAACCAAAATTGACAGGGACTACACAGTGAAGAGTAGAATAGCCAGGAGAGCCCTGAGTGCTAAACAAAGAAAAGGAGGACTCTGGCAGAAACCAGGACACATCTCAGCATACAGCAGAGCCTGTGGACGAAGGAAAGCATAGTCATCAGAAAGTGCAGGGTTGAGAGACACTGGAAAAAATCAATGGATCCAATGTGCCTAGCAGCAATTGAGCCTCGGGCTTCATTTAAAGGCTCCTATAGTGCAAGCATCTGTGACAGACTCAGGTAACCAGTTGAGGGTCAGCTGCCACAGCTCCTGTCACTTGAAGCACCACAGTAGCTTAAGCAGTGTGTGGTGTTTCGGGACATCTTTAGGAAATGGGTGCTGAGGCCTTCCCACAGGAGATATTTCAGCCCCACTCTAGTATGCCTATTAGCATTTGATTGCATATGGCTTTCTATTGCTTTATAGATACCCTGTCCATGCTAGGTCTGAGGGATTGACTCGACTCATCTAAGTTCTGTCCTGACATGCCCTCCCTTGCTGCCACATCTATCAACTTGGTGACATCTAATTCCTAGAAAAACTTGTCTCCTTGCAATTATCCCTCACTGCTTCCTTACATGAATGGCCAGGCCTTTTACTAACTACCACCTACCACAGTGCTAAGCTTATGAAATGTGGGAACAACGGTTAAAGAAAGAAATGAAGGGAGAGAGGTGTGTAGAAGACTGAGATAGGTTGAGGTCATGTTGCTGTCACTGGTGAGACAGGCCCACTTATTCATTCTGCAGAGTGCAACCTTGCTGAAGAACATAGACTGGCAGTTCTGTTCTGGTTCCACATCTAGCCCGATTAAGTCATATAAAGTATGAAAAATAGCAAAGCTTCTAGGGTAGTGCAGATATGAGACTTTTTGCTGTGATGCTATGAAAGTGAGACTGCGGTACCTGACAGAGAGGAAGAATACCATAACAAGGTTCAGCTATGAGCCACTTTCAAGGCATTTGTCAGTCCCCTTTTAATGACCAACTTCAAGGAATGTTTCTTCTGAGAATTTAAGTTCTTTTTTTGTGAAGCCAGAGCTCTAGTAGTGGAGTAGCAGCCAGTTTTGGCAGATGGGGAATTTATTCCTGAGCACATGGGTGTTTTCTGTTCCACTTTACACACTGTACCCACATGGTATTCCTCTGTCAGCTGAGTAGTAATGAGGATTCAGAATTTATTCATTCAACTTCACAGAAACAGTAATAGATGCCCATGTAAGCAAAGATAAAGCGATAAATATGGCCCAGTTCCTCTGCTCAAGGTGTTCAAAGTTCAGGTAAGGGACAAATAGACACTTATAACATAACATTCAAGGAGTCACTGTGTTGCAAGTCCCCAACTCAATGACTCTAGCATCTTACTTGCTGGGGTGATTGGTGTGAACATGGTCATCATGACAGTTCCTTGTATTTACAAAAGAATTTACAGTGTATAAATCATGCTCACTTTGAATGGCTTCATTAATATTTATAATATTCTGATATAGGTAGGTTGCTCTTCATGTTTTATGAATGATTTTTTTTTTTGTTTTTTTGAGACAGGGTTTCTCTGTATTGTTTTGGAGCCTGTCCTGGAACTCGCTCTGTAGACCAGGCTGGATTCAAACTCACAAAGATCCACCTGCCTCTACCTCCTGAGTGCTGAAATTAAAGGCGTGTGCCACCAGTGCCTGGCTCTTATGAATGGAATCTAACTTTTCTGAGCAAAGGTATTTCTTGTAGGACACTGCCATGGTCTGCCTTCCTAGAATCTTTTGCACATTGTTTCCATTTGAGGGTGTCTACATGGCAACCATGGTGGTATGGGCTTTGTTTTAGATCCTTATGGACTTGATAGAGTTAATGGTTAAGTGTTATTTTCCTCTTTGGTCCTTTGTTCCCTGTGGACTTCACATTGACAACATGTTCATTCTAGGAGGGTGTGTACCACCACCTAACTAGCTAGAGGGCAAAGCCCAGGGGAGGAGGGCAGGATGGTTTCCATGCTTATGTCAAATTGGTAGACAGTTGGATCACTCAGTTTGGTAAAGCTTGTTCAGCCAGGAAGAAAGAAGGATACCATTAGCTTTTCCTTCTTGAATAGCCTATTTGTACATTCTTTAGTTGGTTACTTATGAAATATTTATGTCTCCTCATATAGAATATACCACTGATTAAGCCTACGTGTTGATTATTTACATAAGGATGGGAGTTCTTTAGTGCTTTAAAATTTAGCCCATGAAAGTAAACCTCAGACTTATCAAGAGACTGTAACATAAGAAAATGACTTTGTGTCTTTCAGATCTACTGTTAGATTTTCATCTCTGTGGAAGATAGTGCAACAAATTTTCTTGTTGCCTACATGATCTATGTGTGTGGAGGGGCAGGTGGTGGGGGAAAGGTTTTACTACCTCATTACCTCCTGCCAGGCCTACCCGTAGCTGAAGCTGGAGTTTACTACAGCAGGTCAGAGGCACCCACCCTGCAGCTGAGAAGTCTACTGTAGTTAGCTTGACTGTAGTCTTTCATGGCCTTTTTTTTTTTTTTTTTTTTTTTAAATGATCTTAAATGAGAGGTTTGTAAAGAGCCATAGCTTATCAGAGGTGGGTTTTGAGAAGGGAGCTTTTTGTTTCCATTTGCTTTAGCATGCCAGAATTAAGTTACATGCTAGTTTACTGGTGAAGGAATCATACTAAAATGTTTGTTCAATAAATGAGGGGATCAATTGTAATGAGTAAAATGTCTGAATGACAGTGAATGGGGGTGTTTTAAGAAATACTGTTAGCTGGAAATGATGGTTGGTTGTCTTTCTTTGCTTTCAGTTGCTGAGGCAAAAATCAAACCAAAAAACAAACCAACCAAACAACCAATCCACCATGACTTAAAACACATAGGGGTGGAAAGGGTTTATTCTTCTACATCATAATCCATCATCAGGGAAATCAGAGTAGAAATTTAAAGAAGGAACCTAGAACCTAAATCAGAGGCCACCGATGAATATTGCTATCTACCTTGCTCTCCAAGGGCTCTCCAGTGAGCTGGGGTCTTGCGTATTAATCATCAACCAAGGCAGTGCCCCGTGGATGTGCCCACAAACCAGTCTTATGGAGGTGATTTCTCAGTTGAGGTTCTCTCTGCCTGGATGTCTCCAGTTGTGTTAAGTTGGCAACACCAAGCAAGCACATTGGTGAATCCCCGAAATCCCTGCATTGAGGAGGCCCCTGTAGGAATACTTCAAATTAGAGGCTAGCTGCATTGTTAGATGCTACCTAAAAGAAAAATACAGTGAATGAAATTCTCTCTAAGAATTAATAAAAATATTATTAAACCCACCAAATTAAGTGTCTTTGTTTCTATTTTAATTCATACCATTATATAATCAAGAACCATTTTGCATTAGCATTTTCTTTATGTATAGATTAGACTCCCATTGATTTATTAGTAGACATCCAATAATAAATAGGCAGATTCTTCAAATAGCTACTTTGGTTTTTTATCCTAATAATATTTTAAGATTTACATTAATCTTTATAATAATTGTTTTGATTTTAAGGCAGTTAAAATGCTAGGATACTAATTTATTTACAGAATGCTTCTTTGATCTGAAGTAAACTTTATCCTCAAAAGAATGTAATTTTGAAATCACTGAATCCTTCATGACTGTAAATTCATCATGAAAATTGTAAGGCTTGATTTTGTGTTTAACAAGTATTGACAGTTTTGATGTGTTCTGAAATATAGGTCTTACTCCCTGAAGATAGCTGGGATCAGCTCTTGCTGTCCACACTCCAGTTTCTACTGTGGGTCTAAATCTTTTCCTGCAGCCTCTGAGGTAGATGACTGACAAAAATTAAGGCCAAAATAATGATCAACATGTATGTGTCTGAGCTGATGGCTGCTCTTTGTCAAAATGTCTCTGGCCCAAATTAGCATTGATTGACTCTGCCTGTTACCCATTTCATATTTTTGTTGCCAAACAGAAAACTAATTTTGGCTTATGAGGGACAGAAAAAAGAAAGTGTGGCATGCTTCATGTCAGACTTTTTAAAACCAGAGTCCTGTGCATTATTCCTGGAGACTTGACCCAGTGTCTAGGAAAAATCCCCCATATTTCCATTTCTAAAAATCTTTGAGCTGATGCTGCAGGTCTATGGACCCTGTTTCACAGCCCTGGCTGTATGGTGCTTCATGAGGTATCTGCAGTGATGATGAAACTGCATTTCAGAAACCAGACTCACTGCACATGGCCAGTCCAGCAGAAGGAGAAGCCTCCTGGCCCAGTTTGACCATCACTGTGCTGGCTTCAGCACTGAAATTCTTGTATTCCCAAGAACCACTGGTTTCTGGTAGACTGAAAAGTTGACCTCCCCCCTGAGGCTTATGAAACAAGCATATAGAACCTTAGTGATCACTGAGTGTGTGTATTTAGCCTAAAACTTCACACCCAGTGTTTTAAGTCATGCCATTGAACATGCTATGAAGTGATGGATGAAGCATGTAGCTGAGGGGTTGCTATGGAGAGCCCTTCTCTGTATTTCTTCGCTGGAAATTATGGGAGATGAAGCTTCACAAACATATCCACACATTGGAATCACCCGGGGAGCTCACTGATAAATGCTTGGGAGCCAACACCGAAGGTTCATGTAGTCTCCAAACACAGCAGCCATTGGTACCTCCCACATGACCTTCCTGCTCCTTGCTGGAGAGCTAAGGTCTGCATCTCCATCCTCTTTAGCCACGCTGTGGTTGTGACTTTATTTCAATAACACAGAGGAGTTAAATTACATGGAGACTGGGAATTCAGTTTCCACACAGAGGTCTGCTGATTCTGAATTCATAGTGCTATGGGGCTCGAGCTTGCTGTGTAGAGAGCCACACATGGAACCACAGTTGGCCATCATGTGCTAGAGAGGCCTTCTGAGATCTGTTCATAGATACAGTGAGAGGTCCCAGGAGCAAGACTATAGACAGGCTCCTTGAGTAGCCAGACTCCCTGAGCCCCAGTCACTGCTTTAATTCGTAAAGCTTTAGGACATCTGTTACAGAACAATTTGGCTAAAACGCAAGTGCATCCATTGACATTGTTGGCAGCCACGGCTCAAGGAATGTTTTGAATGGTCATGTAAAAATGAAGACCATTTTATTTGTCACCTTCACCTTAAAGTGAAAAGGAAAATAGTACCACGTGGCTTACTACTTAGAAGTATCATTTTCTTTGGTGTAATTATTAATAAAAGCAAGCAAAGGTGTAGTCTGTCACCAATGCCTTTTGTCTAGAGAGGACAACATAAAGCCGTGGTTCTCAACCTGTAGGTCGAGACCCATTTGGGGGGTCATACATCAGATATCCTGCATAGCAGTTGTTTACATTGTGATTCATAATAGTAGCAAAATTAGTTAGGAAGTAGCAAGGAAACAATTTTACAGTTGGGGATCCCACTGTATTAAACAGTCGCAGCATTAGGAAGGTTGAGAATGACTGGCATAAGGTGATATTCAGGGTGTTATTAATTTCTTCTTGATGAGCTTTGATCCCAAGAAAGCAAACTCTGGTTACCTCTGTGTTTCAGTGGCTCCTCAGGAATCCAGGCATCATGATAAAAGTCCAAGAGTAGATGAGCACCTGTGAGGAATGAAGTTCCCACCAGGAGAGATGGAAAGGAGGAAGACAGTGGGGAAAACAGATCAATGATGGCTTTTGTTTTGTTCACTTGATTATTTTGGGGTTTTGCTAGGGCATCCTGAGGGATGCTTATGAAGCATGCTCCTTGGCTGGGAAAGCACATTAGTATGGATTCCCAGCCTTACTTTGGCTGTATGCTCAAGGATGAATCCCAAATAAATGCAATGTGGTCCTTGACTGCCCTTTCCCCTTCTGGTAGCACACCAGACAGCGTTCAACTCAGGTGTTTGCAGGACCACTTCCAACATCTCTGCTTTCATCTTCTGCTCCAATCGTCTTTCTTTGACTGTTACCATGTGTGGGATGGGGCATTCCCAGCCTTAGGAAAAGCTGGACACCAGTGTATCCTTCCTCCCAAGCATCTGTCCTGTGTGATTACACAACCATTAGCTTCCCCTAGGCAGGCTTTTCTTTTCAAGATAGGGAAAGTGACTTGTAGTGTAAACACTATGCCATATCTAGTTATCTCACAAAGCTTGCTGCTTCTTAAATGTCAGTGGCTTTCTGCAGTTATTATGTTTATCAACAAAAACCCAACCTGACAGTAAAAGATATAATAGAAAAGAATTAAAAATCTACTTAACATACAGGAATCTTCCTTCTTCAGTGCCTAATTTTTCTTGAACATTCCTTTGCACTAGCTTATCAGAAACACAGTTTGTTTTTTATTTTGTCCTATATTTACTTATTTTTTATTTTATAACTTGACCCTAAGTGTCCTCTCCCTCCTCTTCTCTCAGTCCCTTCTCCCTTCCCTCCTAGCTAAGAGACCAGCATTTAGACCTCACATGCCTCTTGGCAAATGGATCAAAAGTTCAGGAAGATAGTCTCACATTAACTGAACACAGCAGATTATTATTTTTATGAAGATAACATATAAACAACTCTAAACATCAATGTTGACAGAGCAATACACCCCCAAGGCAAAGCACAAGGAAATCTGATCATAAGAAATCTGATAAATGAAGATACATCAATATGAAAGTATAAAGTGTCATCTGTATTAGAACCTGCAAACGGGAGCTAGATGCCTGGGGTTTCTGGGGCCAGAACAACATTCCTTTATAGATAACCTTGGAATGCTTGATGTTTGGACTTCTCTTTTGATAAAAATCACCTTGGAGCTTAATGAAATGTAGGTATCAGGGTTCATCCTTGTTTTGCCTCTGTTAGATGAGAGTTATTTGAGTTGAGAAAACCTTTGTTCATACAACCTTTACTTTTATAAGAATGTAAGCCGTAAGGATTCTTCTTACATTTTTTTAAACACTCTGTTTTTTAAATATTTATCATAGCTTTCAATTTAGGGTACTTTCAGATTCACCTTGAGTATAAACTCCCAACTGGTGAAAATAAATGTATCTAGACTATTTTGAAAGAATGGAAATACATGTAGGTTGGATATATAAAGGATTAAAGAAAGTCATCTGTGTATTCATGAAGGTATAATTTTGTTATCAGGCACGTATCCATCTATTCCCACCCATCTAATCAGAGGTCTATGTATAATGCAGATAGAATTTAACATTTTTTTACATATACCAAATGATGGGTTTCACTGACAATTTCATGCATATATATATATATATATATATATATCATTATAGTTCATTCCTAATTGCCCATCATACACTGTCTTTCCCCCTCTTTTACTGATCTCTTTTGTTTCCTCAAATAGTTCTTGCTGCTTTCTTTCCAAACACATTGCACTACTCTCTGTCATCATCTCTCCCTTCAGACCTCTTTCCTCATATAGCACATTTCATAATTTTATGCCCCCTCACACACATCCAGATTCTGCACATTGTAGAAGCCACACAATGTTTGTTTTCTGAGGCTGGCTTATTTCACTTAATGTGACTTCCAGTTCCATCCATTTTGCTGAAAATCTCGTAATTTGTTTCTCTTCACAGCTGAATAAAATTCCATATGGACCACATATTCTTTATCCATTCATCTGTTGATGTCTAGGCTGATCCTTTGGCTATTGTGAATGAACAGCATGTCTGTTCAGGTATCTCTGGAATATACTGACATAAACTCCTTTGGGTATATACCTAGGATTGAGATAGACTCAATTAAAAGCTCTGTTTTGAGTGTCTTGAAAAATCGCTGTATCAGTTTCTGCAGTGGCTGCACAAGTTCACAGTCTTACCAGCTGTGGGAAAAGTGTTCGGTTTTTATCTCCACAGCCTTGCCAGCATTTGATGTGACTTCATTTCTTTTCTTTAAAAAAACATCTTATCAATTCTTGGAGAGTTTCATAAGTTGTGTTTTGATTGTATCCACCCTCTCAACTCCTCTTGATGATAGCCATTCTGCCCCGGGTGAGATGGCATCTCAAGGTAGTTTTAATTAGCATTTCCCTGATGGCTAAGGTATTGAACACCTTTTCAAATATTTATTAATCATTTGCATTTCTTTCTTTGAGAGCTGCCTTTTAAAAAATTTTGAATATCTTTGGTGTTTAATTTTTAAAGTTCTTTGTAGATTCTAGAGATGAATCCCTTGTGGGAAGTTGGCAAAAAGTTCTCTCCTGTTCTTCAGACTGTCTTCTCACTCTGCTCACTCTTGCCCCTTTTCTGTGAAGAATCTTTTGTAATTTTGTATAATCCCATTTGCCCATAATTGGCAATTCCCCCTGTACTATCAGAAGACTTTTCTTATAAGAGAAACACAGAAGACTTGCCTGTGTTTTACATGTTTCCTCAGGAAAGTTTTAGATATTCCATTAAAGTAGTTGATTCATTTTGAATTGATAAGTGTTTAGCATGAAACATAGTCATATTTCATTCTTTGTATGTGGATAGCTAATTTTGCCAATGCCATTTATTAAGGAGGCTGTACTTTGCTAATGTGTGTTTCTGACAACTTAGTCAAAAATCAAGTGACTGTGGTTTTGTAATTTCATTTCTAGGCCTCTTATCACATTCAGTTTGCAACAGTTTTTGTGCTAGTACCATGTTATTGCATCACTATGGCTTTGCAGTATAATTTGAGATCAGGTATTGTGAGGTTTCCAGCATTGCCTTTTCTGCTTGGGATTTCTTTGGCTCTTTGGAGTTCCTTCTGCATCTGTATGAATTTTAGGATAGAGCCTTTTTTAGAGTTCTGTGGAGAAACTCCTTGCAATGTACACAGAAATTGCATTGACTCTGCAGATTGCTTTAAGTAACAGAGCAAATAACATAATACTGAAACTGCCAATGCACAAGTATAGGATGTCTTGACATTTTTTTCGGGTCTTATTTAGTTACTGTCTTCAGTGTTTTAAATTTTTCTGTAGAAGCCATTTGCTTACTTGGTTAGATTTATATTTCCTAGTTTCCTACATTAAAACATCCATTGTATATGGAGTTACTTTTTTAAAAAAAACAGTTTTCTTTCTCAACAAGGCTGTTATTAATATTACAGAAAGGCTACTGATCTTTTTTTTTTGGTATGATAATATTTTCATTTAAATTTGAAACAAGCTTGTTTTACATGTCAATTCCAGTTCCCTTAGCCTCCCCTCCTTCCCTGTGCCCCTTCCCCAACCCCCATCCCATTCCCTTTCTGCTCCCCAGGGAGAGTGAGGCCTTCCATGGGGGATCTTTAAAGTCTGTCATATCTTTTGGAGCAGGGCCTAGGCCCTCCCCCATGTGTCTAGGCTAAGAAAGTATCCCTCTATGTGAAATGGGCTCCCAAAGTCCATTCATATCCTAGGGATAAATACTGATCCACTACCAGAGACCCCATAGACTGCCCAGTCCTCATAATTAACAACCACAATCAGGGATCTGGGGTGGTCTTATGCTGTTTTCCCAGCTATCAGACTGGAGTCCATAAACTCTTGTTCAGGCCAGTTTTTTTCTGAGGGTTTCTCCAGCCTGGTCTTGACCCCCTTTGCTTATCACTTCTCCCTCTCTGCAATTGGATTCCAGGAGTTAGGCACAGTGTTTAGCTGTGGGTGTCTGCTTCTGCTTCCCATCAGCTATGGATGAAGGCTCTAGGATGGCATATAAGGTAGTCACCAATCTCATTATTGGGGAAGGGCATTTGAGGTAGCCTCTCCACTATTGCTTAGATTGTTAGTTGGGGTCATCTTTGTAGATCTTTGAACATTTCCCTACTGCCAGATTTCTTTTTAAAACGATAACGTCTTCCTCTATTATGGTATCTCATTCCTTGCTCTCCTCTATTCTTTCCCTGACTCAATCTTCCTGCTCCCTCATTTCCTTCTCTCCCCTTTTCTTTCTCTTAACTCCACCCCCTCCCCCACCATGCTCACTTAGGGTTCTTCTTGTTTCCTAGCTTTTCTGGCAGTGTAGATTGTAGGCTGGTGATCATTTGCTTTGTGTCTAAAGTCCATATATGAGTGAGTTTATACCATGTTTATCTTTTTGTGACTGGGTTACCTTACTCAGGATGGTTTCTTCTAGTTCCACCCATCTGCCTGTGAATTTCAAGATTCCATTGTTTTTTTTTTGTTTGTTTGTTTGTTTTTTGTTTTGTTTTGTTTTTTTTTGTTCAGTAGTACTCCATTGTGTAAATGTACCTCATTTTCTCCATCCATTCTTCAGTTGAGGGGCATTAAGGTTGCTTCCAGGTTCTGGCTATTACAAATAATGCTTCTATTAACTTAGTTGAACAAATGTCCTTATTGTATAAATGTGCATCTTTTGGGTATATGCCTAGGAGTGGAATTGCTGGATCTTGTGGTAGACTGATTCCCATACTGATTTCCAAAGTGGCTGTACAAGTTTGCACTCCCACCAGCAGTGGCGGAGTGTTACCCTTTCTCCACACTCTCTAGCATAAACTGTCTTTGTTGTTTTATATTTTAGCCATTCTGACAGGAGTAAGATGATGTGTCAGAGTTGTTTTGATTTTCATTTCTCTAATGGCTGAGGATGTTGAGCAATTTCTTAAGTGTTTTCTAGCCATTATAAATTCATCTATTGAGAATTCTCTATTTAGTTCTATACCACTTTTTAATTGGATTATTTGGTGTTTTGGTGACTAGCTTCTTGAGTTCTTTGTATATTTTGGAAATTAGCCCTCTGTCAGATGTGGGGTTGGTGAATATCTTTTCCCATTCTGTGAGCTGTCATTTTGTCTTGTTGACTATGCCCTTTGCTTTACACTTCTCAGTTTGAGGAGGTCCCATTTATTAATTGTAGATCTCAGTGTCTGTGCTACTGGAGTTAAGCTCAGGAAGCCATCTCCTGTACCAATTTTTTTCAAGTACCTCCTAATTTCTCTTCTAAGAGATCCAGTGTGGCTGGATTTATGCTGAGGTCTTTGATCGATTTGTACATTTTTGTGCATGGCGATAGACATGGGTCTAGCTGCAGTTTTCTACATACCAGCATCCAGTTATGCCAGCACCATTTGTTGAAGATGGCTTCTTTTTTTCATTGTATAAAATTAGCTGCTTTGTCAAAAGTCAGGTGTTAGTAGGTGTGTGGGACAATATCAGGGTTTTCAATTCAACTCCATTGGTCTACCTGTTTGTTTATTTATTTATTTGCCAGTACCAAGCTGTTTTTAGGACTATAGCTCTATATTAGAGCTTGAAGTCAGGAATGGTGATGCCTCCAAAAATTCCTTTATTGTACAGGGTTGTTTTGGCTATCCCGGGTCTTTTGTATTTCCATATGAAGCTGAGTATTGTTCTTTCAAGATCCGTGAAGAATTGTGCTGGAATTTTAATGGGGATTGCATTGAATTTGTAGATTGCTTTTTGCCAAGATTGCCATTTTTACTATGTTTATCCTACCTATCCAAGAGCATGGGAGATCCATTTTCTGGTATCTTCTTTAGTTTCTTACTTTAAAGACTCAAATTTCTTACTATACAGGTCTTTCACTTGTTTGGTTACCATTAGCCCAAGATATTTTCTGTTGTTTGTGGCTGTAAAGGGTGATGTTTCTCTGATTTCTTTCTCAGCCCCCTTATCATATGTATTAATTTTGGCATGTTGATTTTGGAACCTATCACTTTGCTGAAAGTGTAATGAGATATGAGTTTTCTGTTGTCTTTGGGGTCTTTTAAGCTTAGAACACCATCTGCAAACAAGGACCATCTTCCTTCTTCCTTTCTAAATATGTTTTTTCCCCTCTCTTGTTTAACTGCTCTAGCCTGACTTCAAGCCCTACATTGGGTAAAAATGGAGAGTGTGGGCATCCTTATTTTCTTCTCCAGCTTCCAGTTTGTTCCTATTTAGTGTAGTTGTATGAATGCTTGTTTGGGATTTCTCCTCTGTTAGTTTTGAAGGATTGCTGGTTTACTGTGTGGGGCATAGTGGCTTAATTCCTTTATTCATCTCATTCCCATGAGTTTTATGTTTGCCTTGTTATTGAGACTGCCTTTCTTCCTCCTCTGTGCGTATGTGCTTCTTTGAATGTCTTCCACAGCTCTGCCTTGGTGGTCATGAACTGCCTTAGTTCATGACTATATTTGAAAAGTCCTTATTTTTCTTTTATCCATCAAAAAGAAATCTTCACTAGTTAGAGCTGTCTTTGTTGACAGCTACTCACTTTCAGGAATTGAAATATATGTCATGGCCCTGAGAGTTGCTGATGAGAGATATTGTTTTCATGTGTTTGACTTTGTGTCAGCTAGTAGATTTCCCTTTACAGTTTTTAATCCAGTTTGTGTTTTTGACCTTCTAGTTGTAATGTTTTGGAGAGATTATTCTTTGGTTATGTCTATTTAGGATTCTTCAAAGGTTTTTTTTTGTTTGTTCTTTGGTTTTTTTTTTTTGCCTCTTTCTGTTTCTAGATTTGGAAATATTCTCTAGGGTTCTTGGATGAGTTTTATACATGTATGTGTATGTGTGTGTGTGTGTGTGTACAGGGATCATGTGTGTTCATGTGAGCATATGTATGTGGAGGCTTGAGGGCACCCTTCAGTGTCATCTTCAGGAATGCCATCCACCTCTTTAGAGACAGACTCTCATTGGCCTGGAACTCACTGTTTAGGCTAGACTTGCTGTTGAGTGAGCCTGGAGATCCACTTGTCTATGTCTCTCAAGAGCTAAGATTTAATTTAAGTTTTTTTTTTTTTTTTTTTAATTTTCAGTTGGGTACCCAGGATTAAACTCAGTTCCCATGATTGTAAGACAACTGCCTTACCCAGGGAGCATCCCCACCCAGGTTTTTTCTTTTTCTGACATTTGAATATAGTATTTCGTGCTTCTTCATCCTTATCCTCCACACGTGGTGTTCTTTACTCTGCTTGGTCAAATCTATTGGTAATATTTTTCAATATGTTTTTTATTTGATTCATTTATTTTTCATTTTCAACATTTTTATTTTTTAAATGTTGATTTCCTTGTTCATTTTTTTTCTAAGTTTCCTTTTCATTCATATTGCTGGTTTTCTCATCTGCTTTAAACTTTTTCCTTTATGATACTGACGTTTTTCTTCACATCTTGGATTGAATTATAGCCTGTTTGTATCTTATTTGAAGTTACTGATCATTTTACTAGGAAACTTTTGTAATTTTCTTCTAGCATTTTATGCATTTAATGATCCTTGAGTTCAGTAGCTGAGGTATCCCAATTATTTGTGGGAGTCATGTCATCTCACTTTTCTCGTGTGTCTTGTGTTTCTGTGGTACCATCTATACATCTGTTGGTTTGGGCATCTCTTCTAGTATTACAGGATGTTCTAAACATTTCATTCACAGTTTTTGTAATTTTGACTTCTACAAATCATTGATCCTAATGTGTGATTTTTTTTCTAATGTGGGAGAATCATGTATTAGGGTTTTCTAGAAGAATAGACTCAATAGGATGAATACATATTATATTATATTAATTATATTATATTCAGCTTTAAAATGGTAACAATAGCAGAGTCATACTTGAGAGCTGAGAACCCAATAGTTGCTCCACGCTTGAGGCTTAGTGATTCAGCTTCCCCAGTCAAGTGCCAGAATACTGAAAGGTTTTCAGAGAGATATTGGTCCCTAATCTAGGATGAAAGCTCACAAATGCTGAATCTGACATCAGTGTAGAAACCATCATTGTCATGAACAGCCACAGCAACAACAGCAACAGCATGAACCAATTCAGTTGCAAGAGTGAGGGAAGGGCAGCTAGCAGCAGGTAGAAGTAACCTTGCTTCTGCTGTGCTCTTGCATCTGGGTTGCTGCAGGAAGGTACCACCACAATCTGGGTGGGCCTTTCCACATCAGTCAAGGCAATCAGGCACTTCTTCAGGGGAAGCTTCCTACTCAAGTTATTCTAATTTGTGATAAACTGACATCAAAATCAACCACATTAAAGGTTGTATTCTGTAACTGTTTTGTGAAGCAGGTACTAGTAATTGAAGCTTACCAGCAAGTGTGCTCCCAGAGAGCTACATTGCTCCATGATTTGTTATAAAAATTCAACATAGTATTGTCGCAATGTATTCTAACAAAAAGATATTGTTCAAAGGAGACTGTAGGTATGCTTCAATAAGTGACTATTATAACAAAGTTTTAGGGGTCATGGTTAATTTTTATAGGATGGGTAAGATATTTAACTCCCTAATTATTTGAAACATACCAAAACTTGAGTTTTATAAATTAAAAAATCTCTTCACCAAATACTTTATCAAATTAAATTTCCACAGTAGTTATACTTCATCTCAGTGAAATAGGTTAGCAATCCCCAAAAGACTATTTAATAAATTTCCAATATGAAAAGTTTCTTCCATTTTAATTAACCATGTTTGATTGAAATTCAACTTTGTGCTTATAATATATAGGATAAATATCTATTTACCAGAAAATGTAAGGGCTGCACATGTTTTGCAACTTTTCACACCCTTTTTATTAGGTCAGCTTGCCTCTGTCTGTTCCCCAGACCTCATCTTCAATTTGAAATCTGTCCATGTGATGCTTGATATAGCCTCCATGATGGGTGACCCTGACTGATGGCCCAGGTTTCTCTCTCCTGCTGGCACATGCTTGCATTAGTGGGCCCATCTTGCCCGGCAGGTTGGTATTGTGGCTGATAGGATTCACAGCTGTGTGTGATTGCGGCTCTTCACTCTAGCGGCCTGTTTGTCATCTCATGGTACTTTCTACTTGGCCTCTTATAACACCATTTATGCTAGCAACTCGAAGGGGGCTTCTAGTTCAGTTTTGGCTTGATTTTTCTATGTTCTGACACCACGTTAGGAGACCAGCTTTCATTCCGCCTGCTACTTAGCATACCAGCAGTTCCCAGTGACCATTATTACTAGCGGTTTTCTCTGCTCACTCATGAATAGGGCACCTTTTTTTCAAAATTTATAAGGATTGATCAGTCTGTTGTATTTGTCTGCTAAAACCAAGGCTGTTCTAATAATGTGTCCACTCTCTGAGTGTGTTCCTCAAGGAAAGAGGTAGGGAAGTAGCTAAAATAAAAACCTCCACAGGAAGACTAAGACTACAAATTGTTATTAAAAACAACAAAGAACCAATAGGGTCTTAAATAATGTTCTAGCAGGCATCCAAGAGCAGTGTCACTTGCTTGCATTGTTTGTGGGGTGGGGGAGAGGGGGAAACTCAGGGACACCGAACCAACAATCACAAGGAAGGTGTTCTGCATTGGACACTGGGCTTTCCATTTGGCAATCCGTGGCTTCTGGAAAGAGTATTGTGCCCATTGTAGAGTTAAGTCCTCTTATACTCTTTGTTTTACACACACACACACACACACACACACACACACACACACACACACACACGAGCTTTTCATACATACTTAGTATTAATTTTCTGTGTTCTACCTCTCTTTCTCCACTTTCAAATTTCCCTCCCTGTTTAAGCTTCACCCCATTTATTTCCCTTTTCCCTTTCTGATTTCATATCACCCGTGTTCTACTATTCTGCTTTAAAACTTTCTCCCTGGCCTCTAAGGGCTCCCCTTCTGCCTTCTACAATTAGGACTTGGGGAAATGAAGCTGGAATTGACTTGGAAGTTTCTTCCCTGCTGGTTAGCTTTCATAATATTGGTAGGTGTTGTTTATGCTGGCGGAGGAGTTAAATCGTCAATAGTCTTAGCCATCTCTGAACCCCGTGAGCTATAGTAATGAGCTATAGCCTGGCAAGATATATCTATGGGTTCAAGAGTTGGTGAAGATTATGGAAGTAACACTGCTTTCTAATGATATTTAAGGCTGATTCAATCAGAGGTAACATGAATAGTGCTGTAAATCTATATTGGGGAGTTCATAAGCCTTAATGGTAAATCTACTTTTTTTGTATTTTGCTAAATGGACATAGTATCAAACTGTCTTCCAAATACTTATCTCTATGTCCATAGATTCATGCAGCTTCCCATCCTCATTAGATAAGGTTCTTTATGCAGTGGGTGATAGTTAATACAGAGAAACACAACTGCTCAAAGTACAGAGAACAAATGTCTGTGGAATGCTTACCCATAATTGAGACATCTGCACTATACAACCTGGCCCCAAGCCTCAGGGAACATCACAAAGGGGATCAGAAAGGTTTTAAGAGCCAGAGGTAGAAAATAACTTAGGAAAAATGGTCTTTTCTGGACATTATGGGGTCATTATACTCCTAAATCACAGCATGTATGGTTGCTGGACAAGATTAAGCAGGCCAACATTCCAGCATAAGGTGAAGGAGCTAATGACAGGTGGTGCCTGCTGGGTGAGGGAAAGACAGTCTTTTGAAAGTAGGTTGAGCATGTTCCATTGGATAGCCTCACACCCACATGTATATGGACAATTCAACTTTGATTCGGAGGGTTATGAAAACAAGAAAGTATGAAGTTGGGAGGAGTTTGGGGGAGTCCTGGAGGAGTTGGGGGGTATGGGGAAAGACTATGAAATACATAGTACACACATAAGATCTCAAAGAATTAATACAGATTGTTTAAAATGGACAACAATGGTTTCACAGTTGAAGTTGTAAGCGATGCTAGGAAGAGCCTTCTGCTGCATGCAGATGTGTCGAGGACCAGCCGTTGTGAATTTTAAAAGGGTAGTTTTAGGGACAATGGAACTACCCATGTTTTCCACTGCCTCACACTGCCCTGCCCATGCTAATAGGGCATGCTTCCTTTGAAGAATTAGCTAACTGACAGGATGGGTCTGTGTACGAGAAAATTAACTCAGAAGTTGTTCAGATGTCCAGAGAAATTAACATTCTCAGAAAAGCCGGAGGACACTCAACTTTAAAAGTAACGTGGTGACAATTTAATGATGGAAAGAAGAAAGCCAGTCACTTTTAAGTCTCTTCAGAGGAGACAGTCTCTAAAAATTAAATGAGATCCAAAGGAGGTTGTTCAAATATTCACAATTACTTTAACTTTGAAAACAAATTGAAATTCTTCAACTGTATTTCTTACACAGTTACTGGTATACAACCTGCTAAGTCAAAAGATGGAAAAAGGCAGGCCCTTCCCTCACTGTCTTATTTCCTGTTTCTATGATGTCTCACAGCCCCAGGCCAGTGGGTAACTTGGCCTGGGGCCCAGGTTCTGTATAAAAATGTATGTTAAATAACTGATGGTTTAAAGGATCTGAGTCAGGTGCAGGGAACATGCCTGAGTCCTAACTCCTCAGATGCTCAAGTAGGAGCATTACTTGAGTCCACACAGGCAACATAACATGCCTGGTCTTAAACCTAGAAGAAAGCAGAAGACTGAGTGTGGTACAATAGATATTACGGATGGGAAAAAAGGTGTGGATACCCCAAATCTATGTCTTTTTTCTCCTACAAATCTCATCATTTTGTTAATAACTTTATCTCAGGGCTGATTTAGATTTAGAAGAATTTAGATATGCAAAAACAGCAACAATAAAACCTCAAAATTCTGATAAATTAAGAAAAACAATTCATAAGTCTTTTGATAATTTTTTACAATGTGTTTTGATTATTTTTTGCCCTTTCTCCCCCCAAACTCTTCCCAGATCCATTCCTTCCTAGACACTCAAATTTGTGTCTTAAAAAAAATTTACACTGCTTAGATATTCGTGGATGGGTGTGGCCTTCAATTGGAGAACAGTGACTAGACTCTTCAAGAAAACGGCTTCTTCCTCTTCAAGCAGCTAACACTGGGCCCTTTGGCTAGGGGAAGGACTTGATACCCAACTCCTTTCTCCATGCTAGGTTTCTACCTGGCTTGGGCTTGTGCAGAGATGTGCATGCTGTTACAACCACAGTGACTTTCCATGTGCAGCTATCCTGCTGTGTATCCAGAAGACAGTTTCTCTGTGGTCATCTACTGCCACTGACTATTAAACTCTTTCTGCCACTTCTTCAGTGACCCCCGAGTCTTGGGAGGGGGTACAGTGTATATCTCCATTTAGGACTGAGCATACTGTAATCTCTCATTCTCTATACCACGGAAAGTTTTGGGTCTCTTTGTTAATCACTATCTATTGCAAATAGTAGCTTCTTTGATGAGGGCTGAGACATGTCTTAATCTGTTGGTATAATGAGACATCACTAGGCGTTAGTTTAATACTATGGGCATTTAGTAGACTAATAGGAGTAGGTTCTTCCAGAGGCTGATGATATGTCTATCCATAGGCTTTTGGACCAGTAACATTAACAGGTATGGAGTTCGCCCCGTAGAGCATGACTTTAATCCTATCAGAAAGTGGTTGGTTACTCCCATGACGTTGCCATTATTGCATCAGTGGGTATGTTGCTCCAGGCCAGTCATTACTGTAGCTCTCAGGAATCACAGCTGGGAAAGGCTGAGGATTACTTTTTCTTCTTCAGGATCCTGCCTAGCATGGTTCTAGCTGGTAGGGGTGAAGCTTATAGGTCTATGTCATTTTAATTTCACCATGTTCTATAATTCAACTATGAAAAGTCTTCAGCAATGGGTCTTACAAGTTCTGACATGTAACAAATAGCACTGACAATAGCCTAGAAAGTTTGTGGGTCTCTGGAACCTCACTGGCCAACAACTCCAAAAGAAAGAAGCCATTCTTGCACTAGCATCTTTCATTTGTTAGCTTGAGGATGTCTAGTAAGGGCATTATTGTCTGATTGAAGAATAACTCCATTTTAATTCTGTCTATATTTTTATGTATTTGTATATATGTATATATATATTTATTGATCTGAAAATTCATAAATACATATATAAGTCTAGTGACGTATTGAATATATCACTATTTTGTACAGATTTTATTTTTACTTTTACATTAGATTACAATGTAAGTTTTCATAAGAGATTTTCATACATATTACATTTTGGCTGAATCTCCCCTTTTTGTTTACATCTTCCTGTCCTGTTTCTCTATTGTGTTCTTTTGGCTCTAGTTGTCTCCCTTTCTATTTGGTCCCCCCCCCCCTTCCCTTAAAGCTTCTCTTTTAGTTTCCTGGCTTTAGTACATGTTTACTTCTACCTGGATACTCATATTTAGGATTCAGAGGTTAAGATCTATATATGAGAGAGAAAACACAGGGCTTGATTTTCTGAGCCTGGATTAATTGACTCAATATAATGTTTTCCAGTTCATCAATTTCCTTAAGAATTTCATAATTTCATTGCACTTTATAGCTGAATAAAATTCTATTGTGTACATGTATCACACTTCCATTATCTATTTTTCTATTGTTGGACATCTAGGCTTGCTTCATTTCCCAGCTCTTATGGAAACACTCAGTGATAAGCAGAGATGTTCAAGCAGAAATATGAGCATTCTAACTGCTTTTTATTGAGCACGAATCTCTTCCAGCTGTCATTGCTTAAAGGTATCATTTATCAGGAATTTCTTAAAGCTGTGAGTGGCTACCCTGAGGCACAAGTAACAACATAATGGGATGGAAAATTAATTTTAGCAAGGAAAGAATATTATAAAAGACACAGAAGCAAACCATCTTTGACAAATTTCTTAAGCTTTTATATCTGTGTATAACTTTGTATGTTGCCCTAGAGGTTGAATGAGGCTAATAATTTGTTCAAAAATTTCCAATTCCTCTTGATCTGAAAATGCAAATTTTATTGCATGATAAAATTTTACCGTAAATATGGCTTGAAGTACGTAAATAATTTCATATTAATATATTTATAAAGTAATAAGCCATTCGCTTCGCAAACTGAACCTGGGAATAAATGTATGATCACACTGATGGTAACAAGTCTGATTTTTTTTTAGTATGGCAGATTTTACAGTTTGTGCTGTTAACATAAATGGCCATTTCTCATGTGAGATGTTCCCAGCAAGTGGAGAGTACATCTTAGCCAGTTTGGACGATTTGGAGATCTAGGTAGCTTCTTCTTTAGTTCAGGCATGGGGCTGTCAACAATCAGAAGTAGTGCATGCCACAGGGGCAGAATCAGTGCTAGGGGCATCTGCCTGAGCTCAGATGGCATTTGAGCATTTTGCTGAACCCCAGAGCCCCTCCCACATGTACAGTGATGGCTCAGTGTAACAGAAATATGCCTGGGAGCAGGCAGCCAAAGTTACTACATAGAACTTTATGTGGTGGGGCCGCAGAGTGACTGTAAGGTCACCAAGGCATACTAGATGCGATACTCATGGCACCAGGGTGTTCATATAACAGGACCTGAAGGTAAAGGACAACTTCTGAAACCCCCCCCCCACACACACTACTAGAGCTCTTCTCTTTGCCCTTGGATATTTCCATCAGGTGATATATGGACTCCCAGTCCCTCCCTTCCACCCATTGGAATGATAATTGGAACAGGGTTTCATTCACAATGCTTCAGTAATTGGAGAGAAATGGGGACAACCCACCTTCCCAGACTGCCAGAAGCCCGATACAGACAGTGCTTGCATAAGGTCTTGTGTATATACAGAGCCAGGGTAGGAGGGAGTCATTCTGAGGCAGAAGGGAAGGTGTGTTGGAAGTGAGGAAGAGCTCTGCTCCAACAGCAGGGATGCCTGGTCAATGCAGAGGTCACACAGCACTGAAGGTGTGGTCCTTCCCTGCATGTCTGCCCATTTTGTGCGGTTGAAATGGACATTAGGGGAGCCTTTCTTTAGCTGATGAGTTTGTCTTTAATACAGTATTCAAATGCTCTTGCTTTTACTCTTTGAGCATATTTTAGAATCCATGTTATTGATTTAATAAATCTATGTTACTGAGTTATAAAAATGGCATTTGAAGAAAATGACCAGTTCAGTTACAGTGCAGAGCTGAGGAAAAGATGCTGTACAAGCATAGTACAAGAAAATCAGGGCGGTCTAGTTAGAACATTTCAATTTCAAGCTTCTGATGGGTATTAAAAATGATTAAAAGGGATTTCAAAAGTATTGAAAGTACCTTGAAGGTGTCACTTTAAATTAGGGATCCAAAGTTGAGAATCACATCTTTGCTTTAAGGGACATAAGGACACAGTACACGTGACTACAGAGTGATGATGGTAAAGTTGAGAACAGAGGTTGCTCATTCCTGTCCTGTTGGCCAAGTACCCAGAGGGGTTTTACTTTGAGGGCTGCATTTCCTGTCTGTGTTCTAGAATTTGTGAAATCAGTGCATATTCAGTACCTGGCCTAAGTTGTCACAGAGTGTGGAGAACCTGGAGTCCTAGAAGAGTGGGTGACCTCTAGGGCTGCTGCTGCCATACTTGAACCCTGATGAAGACACCTGAGGATGGAAAATGTGTAGATATTCTCTGAAATTGGGTGAAGAGTATTAGATTTCTTCACATGGGATAAAAGGCAGTTTACAAGCTCCTCAAGTATCTTACAAGAGAGACCCAGAAGAGTGCCTGAAGACAGAGAGGTTGAACAGTGTTGTATGTGAACATTTTGTATTGTGACTAGAGCAAATAAAGATGGAGGAAGGGGTGATTGGCAGCAAGTGAGACAGGAAATGTAGAACTTTGCCATATTTCTGGGGCATTGTGATTTCCAACCCAGAATCTGGATGTGATTCCTCATATATATGGAGACTGAGGACATCTTGACCAGATAGGGGTATCTGCTAGAATTACTAGCAGAAAGAATATGCCGTTTAAGAAAGCAATAACATCAAACGACAACAACCTCCTTAAATAGCCACTGTAAAAATGTTTGCAGAGACAGCCACTCCTCAATCAACTCCCTGAGTAAAGTCAGGGTGAAATCTTCTATTGAAAAGAGACTTATTTCCAATCTATCCATTGGGAAAAGGCATTTAAGATTTTTCAGCAATCTAATTAAGAAAATCTAGTAGAAATTTAATATACTGTAATAAAAACATTGACATCAAAATTAGTTGTTCAAAAATGAATAAGCTAGCCACCTGGGGCCATGTTGGTATCTTAGGACCATGCAGCTGCCACCTGGAACCATGGTGACATCTGGTCCCAGGCTGATGCCAAGGACCATGTCTGGGTCCTTGGTCCTACCACAGCTGGTGTCTGTGTTGATGTCTTTGACCCATGTTGTCACCAAAGGCCACAAGAACCCCATCCCCAGGGTCTAAGCTGTAATCTGTGACCATTTGGTGTTCAAGAACTTTGCCACTGCTAGGGCCAAGCAAAATTGAGTGGGCTGTACTGTCACCGGGGGGCCATGGTATCATCCCGGCCAGGACTGGTGCAAATGGCCATGTCTGGGTCCATAGCCCTACCACAGTCAATGTCTTTGTTTACTCCTGTTACCATTGGGGGTTGTGCAGATGACCAGGGTCAGGTCAGCCACGTGAGACCATGCCGGTGTCCGAGGACCATGTCATCACTGGGACCATGCTATTCTGGGTGGCCTGTGCTGCCTAGGACCATGTCTGTGTCCATGGCCCTGCAGTGGACCGGGTTGGAGTGATGTCCATCGTTCCTGTTACCACCAAGGGTTGAGAGATTCTTAAATATTATCTATTGAAGAAGTTCCTAAATATTTCTTTTCACAGCATCAGATCTATGATAAAAAGAATGATAGTGAAGAAAAAAAGAGAATATCAATGAATAATTGAAAATTCATATCAACTTAGGTTACCCATGTTCATTTTCTGTCAACTGTGGCACACCCCTACACTTTCACCTGGCATCATCTTCCTCTCAAGTTTAACAACTTGCAATTCACATGTGTTATGAAAAGAAGCCCTAAGAGGAATTGTAATGGAGTTCCCTTTCCTGCCATTGCTTGGCCTTAGCAGGAGGTGAATTCTCAGCCACCACAACTATCTCTCTTGCAGTCTAAGAGAGGACATAATCTACATGCTTGTCTTTCCTCAGGCTGCTATCTTGAGTGTCAGACTCAAAGTAAAAGTATTCCACCTAATGTGTGAAATAGAAACTTGAAAACATGAGGGCCAATGTTAACACACGAAGAGAGCCCCATTCAAGGCTATGTGCTTAACTGTCGGGGTTATACTACATTCATGTTCTGATATTGTTGTTGATGTAGCCATAACTATATAAAATCAGGCAGGTACTCACAGAAGATTTGCCTGATATGTTTGATAGAATTTACCAGTGAACATTTGTAGCTTGTGGGATATCTGGGAGACAGTTACGTTTCATTTTTATCTTTTAAAGGTGTAGTGCTATTGGAATATTCATTTCTCTGTGAAACTTTTGAGTATGTGGTATCTTTTCTCATTTTGTATCTTTTGAGAAATTTATTGGTATATGCTATTTGTATTACTGACGCTTCAATTGCAAAAGATTTGACAAAACTCAGAATCTTTTCTTGAGAAAAACATTAAACACTGGAAATAGAGGGCTAGAGCTGTATCTCTGTGATTGAGCTGTTACCTACCATGCACAAGGCCCTGGGTTCAATCCTCAGTACTACAAAAACAGGGTACAGGTGAAATGAGGGAGAAAATGGGGAAATGGAGAGGGGGGTTTAATTAAGGAAAGAAGAGGAGAGGATAGGGGAACAATACAGAAGGAGAGTTACTGGGGGGGGAGAGTTCCCATGAGATTCCCCAAACAATATAGTCTATTGTTGTTGCTATTGTCTGCCTCCAAGAAGATTAAAGCAAGCCCAATTGTTGAAGACAACATGCTCTTTAGACATAGTATTCAAGAGGGTTTGAGTTGTAAATGACCAGAGAGCTGCCCTGACAACTAACTTTCATAGTATTGGAAGATGATATCCAAGCTGTTAAGAGAGGAAAACAATTGATAGCCTTATCCAGTTATATACTGCCCACAAATCACAATGACCAGAATGACAGGATATCCTTAAATGTGGAATAGTCACATTTATATCTTGGCAGTAGCAACAGTTGTCTAATTGGACTCTGGGTCTGCTTAGCAGGAGGGAAGTCATGCTTCAAACCTAGCCAACTGCAGATGGCTAGTGAAGCCATAGACCTTAGAGGAACATGTACTTAATCCACATTCCTAAACCAGCATAATAAATGAAGTGTCCTCTTTATACTCACAGATAAGTGCAGCTCTCATTCCTCATCAAAGAAACTTCTTTTTGCAGCAGCAGGAGACTATTTTGTCCAAATGCTGAGAAAAACTGACTGTATGATGTCCAGCTCCAGTGGATACAGATATAATACAATGCCTGCTCCCAAGGCTCAGGGAGCATCTTTGGAAAAGAGGGCAGGAAGATTGTAAGCTCTTGAGGAACAAGGAGTCTGCTGTGAGACTGTGCTTTCTAGCTAGGGCAGGGAAGCCACAACCATGAAATCTCAACAACGTGGCTGTCTAAACAAGACCTGGGCAATTAAAACAACCATTGACACCTCATTGTAGATGGGAGAAATGTCACCGGGCCTTACTCCTAAATGAAGAACTAATAGGAAATTAAGAACTGCAGAGAGAGGGAGAATTAGTCTTCCCTAGGTATGAGGTATTGGTTTCCGAATACTACGTGGTCCTCCTTGGAAACATACTTCTAGGCAGCACTGACTAGACCCAGCTAGTTGTATTCATTTGTTCATTTGCTGTTTATTGATGTACGTGCAATTAAAGGAAAGGTGGCAGTGGATTGTGGAGCGGGGCGTCAGACATGGGATGAGTAGGAAGGAAGAGAGGGAGGGAGAAATAGATGTAGTTGTATTTCAATTAAATAAAAACATTCAAGTTAGTGGCAAAAACTGAGAGTGTTTCCTCTAAGGAAAAGGCATGAACCACATTTTTACAACTTTATAGTTCTAGCCAGAAGAGTCAAGAAAAAGAAATAAATTAACCTCAGTTGGAAAGAAAGAAGTTAAAAAAATTTTTTTTTTCCACAGAAGAGATCATCTTGTACAGAGAAAAATCTAAACAATTGAACACAGAAAGTCTATTAGAACTAATAAGTTCACAGAGTAGCAGAGTACAGCAGAGTACAGCAATCAACACACACACACACACACACACACACAAATCAGTTCTATTACCATACATCAAGGATAAACAATCTGAGCAGACCAATAAAAGCGACTGGGATTACAGAGGTATCCAAAGCATGCAGAGGACTTAGTAAGTGGTGAGGTTACAGGTCTGGACAAGGACAGGAGCCTTGAGTATATAAAAATGCATGTGGTATTCATGGGTTAGAAGAGCCAACATTAGTCAAGATGCCAATCTCACACACAGAAACCACAGGTTCGGTATAATCCCCATCAAAACACCAATCACCTGTTTTGCAGAAATAATAATAATAAAAAAACATTCTAATGGAATGGATTATTAGGAATAAGCCCTCCTACATATGGTTAAATTATTTTTGAAAAGGCTGTCAAGACCACATAATGCTGGGACAATTGGATACCTATATACAAAATAATGAATTTGGATCCTTATCAAGTATATTTGCCGAAACCGGTCCAAATAAGTAAATAAGACCTTAAAACATTGAATTGTTAGAAGGAAACAGGGAAAACCTAATCATGCCTCTCTCCCCTTCCAAACCTCTAGAACCACTTATGGTTTCACTGTCTCTGGCTTTTACCTTCTGAAACCTAGAATCAACATGCAGCCTTTCAGGCCTCCTCCTCCTTCTTCTTTTAATATTTTATTTATTTATTATGTATACAGTGTCTGCCTGCATGAATGCCTCCAGGAGAGGGTACCAGATGTCAACACAGATGGTTGTGAGCTACAACATGGTTTCTGGGAATTGAACTCAGGACCTCTAGAACAACAGTCAGTGCTCTTAACCTCCGAGCCATCTATCTCCCCAGCGCCATAGCAAAATAATTGTCAAAATCCTCTCTGTATTTTCATGGTTTGGCAGCATGCTTCTTTTTATTGCTGGATTATCTGGATTTACCACAGTATTCTTCTCCATTTTCTTTTGAACTGTATCTTAGTCCTGTTTATTTGGGGAAATAGGATGTACACTCCTCTCAACACACAGGTAAAAGCATTTGTGAAGAAACAGTTTCAAATTAGTTGGGCAAGCATCTAGGAGCATGAGTGCTGACCATACAGTAGGAAAAACCTGCCAAGTTGGGCCTGGTGGTGCAGGCCTATAATCTCAGTTCCAGAGAGGCTGAAACAGGAGGATCCTAGATCTGACTGGCTTACAGTGATTTGAAGGTATCCTGGGTACCTTGGTGAAAACCTATTTCTAAATAAAAGTTTAAAAGATAGGGTGTGGTGGAGGACATAATTCACTAGTGGAGTGGGGAGCCAACACTAAAGTTCAGTGAGCAGTATTTTAGAAACAAATAAGTGCCAAACTGTCTCCCAAAGTGGTTGCGATGTTGGGTAATATTATTTTAACTGGGTGAAGAAGATGTGTTATATTTATTTATGGTGCCGGATATTACTGTCACTGTGTAAAAGTGTGTTACATTTGTTTATGCTGCATTTGTTTAAGGATGTGTGTTTAATTATGTAAAGATGAGTTGCATTTGTTTTTACCTTGCCTGCCTAAGGCACCTCATTGGTCTGATAGCTAGGCAGGAGAAAAAAATAAGCGGGGCCCTCAAGCAGAGAGAATCAATTGGAAGAAAAATCTAGGCTGAAGAAGAATGGGAGAAGGAGGGGAGAATGAGGGACATGCCCAGGACAAGAAGCCGGGCAGTCTCCAGGCAGCCAGAAACAGTGAAAGACAGATAAACAGGAGTGAGAAAGTTAATAAACCCAAGAGAAAAAGGTAGATAAAGAGAAACAAGTTAAAAGAGCTAGCCAGAAATGCGCCTAAGCTAGGCTGAGCTGACAGAACTAATAATAAGTCTCTGTGTCATGATTTGGGAACTGGAACAAAGAAAAAGCTTGGTACAGTATATCATTTCACATTCATGCCAACAATGGCATGCATTTGAAATTTAAATCTTTAGGCATGTGGTGACATGTCATTATTTCAATGGCTTGTACAGTGTGTGTGTGTGTGTGTGTGTGTGTGTGTGTGTGTGTGTTGTGTGTGTGTGTGTACATATACACAAACCAGAAATTCATGAGTTAGTTCTCTTCATCCCCCTGAGAGCCATCCAGGGACTGAATTGTGGAAACTAGGCTAGAAGGCTAGTGTTTATCTTCTGAGCCATCTTGCTGGTCCCCATTCTTACATTAGAATTCAACTCCCAAATGATGTGTTCAATGTAGGGATTTAGGTGTCATCTGTATGTCTTCTTAGATGGGGTTTCATCTCTTTTCCCATTAAAAATGTTCTTTTTTACATTTAGATTTTGAGTTGTTTGTGTGTATTTTGAAAACGAGGCATTTACCATATCAGTGTTTTGCAAATATAATATTTCCTCTCAGCATGTGTCTTACCTTTTAAATTCTCTTAACATTATCACTTATGAGAAAAGCAATTTTAGTATAATGGTTGGATACTTTCTAATCTGACCTGCTAAAGAGCATGTTTCCCTTGTTTATCTGAAAAGTTACCAAACCTAAAGTTGTGTAGATTTTCTGCTGTTTTACAAATTTGATACCTCTTTTCTACATTTAAGCTTATTGTGATTCATTTTCAAGAAAGATAACACGTGTCTTTGTTTTTGGATGTGGATGTCCTGTTGCTGGGAGGGGAGTGTTGGTAGGACCACTTTTGCTCCTTTATCTGTCCCACCTTGACTCTCTCATTTTATTTACATTTATTTTCATTTGTGTTTTCAAGAATGTTTCATTTATTAATTGTAATACCTAGCTAACTTTTCTTCCTACCTTTGGGAATCATTTGGTTCACCGTGTACACTTTGTCATATGCTCTGAAGCCATGCAGTCCCTGAGTTACTGCCCTTCCACGTTCCTGCTCTGGTGTCTCTTTGCATTTTCTCAGGTGTGCATCTTTAGAATAGTTGAGTTGCCCTCACACTAAGAATTGCACTGGAGGTTATTATTTCTCCTAATCAGCTTTTTCAGATGTGTGAAGATGTGGTTGCAGCGTAGTCATTAACGGACTCTGCCTAACCATCATGATTTTTCAATACAAATTTATTTCTGACTTTGTTTATTCAGCCCTAGGTTGGGGTGAATAGCTTTGTATCAGTCATTTCAGAAGCCTCTTGCCAGCAGAAGCCTTGCTATGGGCTCAATGCTTTTGGCAGTAGTTGTGTTTCTGCCCACCAGAGCTTGTCCTCTGTTCATGTTCCTAACCACAAAATAGTATCCTTTCCATCTTAACTGCGGACTTATGCTCCCTACTCACAACAGTTGCAGTTTGAAGTACCATAATAAAATGGACCCAGACCTTTTCCAACATCACAGTTTTATGGATAGATTTGTCCTTACCTTAAATCATATTATCCTCGGAACAATATGGTTTCATTTCATTATTAGTCTGAGAACTTCCACCCTTTCCCTTTTTGGAGGCAAGCAATAGGTACTATTCAGCATTTGGAATTGCCAGAATTTTGATTCTTATACTCTGAGACTGAGCACAGGCAGTGTGATATCACAACAGTCAGATCAATATCAGCGACAGGCAGCCACTGACTGATCACTGGGCAGATAGCACAGAGACCAAGGACACACTGAGAATGAGGGGAAATTAATGTTCTTTGGGGAATGGAGCAGGGTGGTCAGGCTGGCCTGGAACTCACAGAGATCCACTTGCCTCTGTCTCCCAAGTGCTGGGATTATAGGCGTGCACCACCACCACCACCACCACCACCTGGCTACAGATGAATTTCTAAGCTTTGGGTGGGTCTAGAGTAGTTTACCTGTGGGCTTCCAGTCCCGTCTGTTTCTAACATCTTGAATTCAGTGCGGCACCAGTGTTTCATTTTATCAGCTTTTGAATCTCCCAGCCCAGTGGATGCTCAAGTAGCTGTTTGCTTACAGAGTCTAGGTTTTCCGTACTCCGAAACTGCTCTTTAGTAATCTGGTTGTGCTCATACTTGCACATTGTTTGGTGGTTGTGTAGAAACCATGTCGATGTGTAGAACTCTTTTCTCCAAATTGCACACTGCCGATTCTGGAAGTGGATGCTTATGAAGTTCAAATGTTTGCTTGGTTTAGAGAAATTATTTATTCTCTTCTATTTTCCATTTTGAAACCATACCAGGAAATTTCTTCAGTCAGGAAACCAAACCAAGGTAATGTTTTGTTTTTAACTTTGTTTATTGGAATACATTGTAGATTAAACTATAGTCCTGGGAAGGCGGATAGAAGACAAAGTTTGAAATGAACTTCTAGAATTTTCTGACCTCTCTATTAATGTACTTTAAGTACAAATTAATGATCTGGGTGTACTACTTTGTTTAAAATGTATTCTTTTAAAGAATGGTTTATATTTTTCTTCATAAGGCTGGGAGTTAAATGAATATTATCTTTTGGGTTGTATCTCAAGAAAAATTTCCAACAAAATATCCAAGGAAAGTTTCACAGTGATCAAAAACTGTAAAGATAACATAAAAATCACGATACTTGGTCTCTTAAGGTATCTTGTATGGAATTCTTAATATAACAAAACAAGCCAAAATATCCAGGAAATACATTAGTATGTTTATAACCTAGGAGAAGTGCTTTTGTCCCTTTGCAGTGAACAGAAATGAATAAATATCTCAAATTGGAGGGCTGGATACGATCTCTCAGGTTTATGGAATTTATATAAAATAGTTCATCTGTAATCATTACTGAATATTTGTGCCTCCTTTTATCAAATTTCCTCTGTGGAGAAGTCTGGAAATTATCATACTGTTTTTCAACCTTTCCTTTGAAGGAACTGTTTTCTTAAAACCTGAACAAGTATTGTGACATTTTAGACCAGATATCTCAAAGTAGATTGAAAACTTGAAGCCTTTGCCATAATCAGATGTGGGAGAAATTAAGTACACACACACACACACATACCCCTCACTCATCTCATGATTTACTTTTTCTTTATATTATACTAAATATTTTAATTTTAATTGAATATGTGTTCATATGTGATTAGGGTATTACAGAGGGCCATGGAGTTGTACAGTAGTGACAACTAGTATTTAATAAGTTAATCCACTAGATGCTGTTGGGAAAGCCAACTCACCTGATGATATTTGGAAGCCTCACTTGGCAAAACCATGGTGTTAGTGACTGGTTGTCCCTATAACTTTCTCAGGTACCACTGTTATTCCTCCCTGTTACAAGTGGGTTTTTCCTGCCACCAGTCTGGTACCCACCACCACACTAGCCCTCACTAACACACAGGGACTCTGTATTTGATACAATCCTGTTGGCCAGTTACTATCATTTCTTATCGGCTAGTTCTGTCTTAATTATTAACCCATTTCTACTATTCTAAGTATTTCCATGTGGCTCATCTTACCAGCCAGAGCAGTGCTGGCATTCTACCTCGCCGGGCTCTCCATGTTGACTCCTCCTCACTACTTCCTCTTTTCTCCTTGTCTCCTAGCCCCGCCTATCTTGCTTTCTCATTGGCCCAACAGTGCTTTATTCATTAACCAGTATGAGAAACATATTTACAGAATAACATCTCCCATCTGATGGAGCACTGTTACAGCAGGTTTCCCCGCCGGCTGCCGCTGGTTCTGCCGCCATTGTCCTGCAACCACATGTGCCCCAAATAACACTCAGAGACTCTGTATTTGATACAATCCTGTTGGCCAGTTACCATTATTGTTGATGGGCTAGCTCTGTCTTAATTATTAACCCATTTCTACTTATCTAAGTATTTCCACGTGGTCGTCTTATTGGGGAGCCGCGCGGCAGGCTTCCTGCTCCTTCCCTGGGCTACATCTCGACTCCTACTCCTCACTTCCTCTTCCTCCTTCTAGTCTCCTAGCCCCGCCTATCTTGCTATCTCATTGGCCACAGTGCTTTATTAACCAGTATGAGAAACATATATACAGAATAACATCTCCCATCATCTCCTCTTTTCTGTCTAAAGTAAAAGAAGGGGTTTAACCTTAACATAGCAAAATATACCATATAACAGTTATCAAATAAGAATCACAGTTAACAATATTTAGTCCATTAACATTTTGTAAGACTTAAAGAAAATATCATCAATCCTATCTTTGTGAGTCTAAAGTCCTATATGTAACTTATCTTTAATCCTAACTAAGGAAAACTATAAGCATAACTACCTGTCTTCAAATCCATCAAAGACCACAGAAGGATAATATATAAACTCTAGAAATGACAGAGACAACTCATTGCCTGGTCAGTCACCCGAAGTTCTTCTGTAATGTTCCATCTTCAGCCCATAGGCCATAGTGTGTGTCCATACTCCTCAACAAGGCAGGAAACTTTTCTCTGTGTCCTGTAGACTGTCTGGCTATCTGGCAGCCTCTTCCATGAAGCAGGAATCCTGTAGCAATGTCCATCTTGCATCAGCAGTCACCTCTTTGTGGGTCCTGCATGTCCAGTTTCTATAACATAAAGTCAGTCTAGACAAGAGAAGTACCTTGCTCAAATGGCTAGTCTTGCCATATTAGAAGCAAACTTTATAACGAGTTTCTTCAATGTCCATTTTCCTTTTTGATGCAGGTGGTGTTACCAGGAGCAGTTGTGCCTCATTGTCAAGAAAAACCCTAAACCATTTTAAATGCCATATTCTGTAGGTCTTTGAAAGGTTTGAAGAATGCCTATTCATCTCAAATACATCTCTGCATATCTAGAAATCCTAACTAACTTAACTCCAAGTTTTCATTATCATAGGCTATTCTCTAATCTGTATTAAATTATACATTATACTTTCCAATGAGCTATATAAACATAATACCTAAACAAGAGGAGAAATATACATATCACAAAATTGACCTTTAATTGTATCAATAAAAGAAAATCCATTTCAAAGCAAAGTATTCATATATATACTGTAATTCCCTTTTTACCTTTAAAAAGATTGTTTGTGGTTATAGCCATTCATAACCAAGTCCATTTAAATGAAAACAAACATTCATAAACAATATTTGGGAATTTGGGCGTCGTTCTTTCCAAACTACTTCCTGCTGGTTTCATTTGGATACCAGTAGCTCCCCTATAGCTTACCTTTAGAGGAATCTCTGCCCTAATCACATGGTCACAGGATGGCCAATCCTCATTGTGGCCCACTGATGGCCAGTTGAAATAAGAGCCTCATCTTCTTCTTTCATAGTGGTTAGTTGAGAATTTGTATGATTCTATATTGGGCTCTTCTAGGGTTTTTCAGCACTTTCCTAAAATTAATGTTGTGAAAAGATCTCTTTGCCTTTAGGGTCCTAAAGGTATAGATATAAATTTGGAATGGCTTAGAACATCCAAATTGTCTACAGTAGGTGAGAATGAGGTTAATATAGTAAACTGAATATGAATTAAATAGAAACAAGAATTCCCTCAAGGGACCAAAGCCCTGGACCCAGTCCTGCATGAACCACATTTCATGAGCTAACAAATTCCTCTTCCCTTAACTACTTTAAGATGTCTTTTTGTCTCTTCCAACCTAAATGATGTCCCACATTACAGATATTTCCACTGTATTTTGCTGCTTAGAATCAGAGGTTCTGCAGGGTTAAGTAAGCAATTTCACTGGTCAGTGAGGCTAAAACCTGTTCTTGTTTCTGTTTGACAGTCTCCCTGTCACTTTGAAGAGATGTTCATGGCTCTCTGGCTCCCTGTTTTGTCTTTAACTTTGGTTTGTTATTTTTCACTAGAGAGATTTTTCTTTTTCTTTTTTAAATTCACCATATTTAAAATTGATTTTACACACTAACCACAGTTTCTACTCCCTTCTTTCCTCCCATTTCTCCCACCCACCTTCTTTCAATCCCCTTTCCCCTTCTCTAATCCTCTTTGTCTCCATTCATAAGGGGTAAGGCCTCCCATGGGAATCAACAAAGCATGGTATATCAACTTGAGGCAGGACTAAGCTTCATTCTTCTGCATCAAGGTTAAACAAAGCATCTCATCATAGGGAATAGGTTCCAAAGAGCCAGTTCATGCATCAGGGATAGGTCCTGGTCCCATTGCTAGGGGCCCCCCAAAAGACCAAGCTACACAACTGTCACTCAGATGCAGAGGGCCTAGGTAGGTTCCATGCTGGTTCTCTAGCTATCTGTCTAGAGTCCTTGAGCTCCCACAAGCTCAGGTCAGCCATCTCTTTGGGTTTCCTCAACATAATCTTGACCCCACCTTGCTCATATAATCCCTCCTTCCTCTCTTCAATTGCACTCCCAAAGCTTAGCCTGTATTTGCTTCCATTGGGTATTGGAAAAGGCTCTATGATTAGGGTTGTCACCAATCTGATTACAGGGGAAGGCCAGTTCAGGCACCCTTGGAGAGAGTTTCTAATTTGACTGTGTAGCACCCTTACCCTGTACCCTGGCAAATGTATAGCTGTGGGGGTCCATGACTCTTCTGTAAGCCTTTGTCTGTGCTTACTCTATAATCCAGGTTTCCCCATATTGTGGAACTTTGACTTATAACAACAAACTATATAGAAAAATGCCTGCCAGATTTGAGTCTTTTTAAACATCATTCTCAATTTAATTGGAATGAACCCAAGCTGACCATCATATCTTATATGATTATGGAATTATCTGTGAAGGTAGGTGGAAGGAAGTAACCTTCCCATTTTTAAAATCCTTGACATCCCATGAGAACAAAGGCATAGAAATTTCTTAGAACTGAGAAAGGAAAATTACTTCCAGACTTAGTGAACAATGAGAAAAGACAAAGAACAAATAATGTAATTCCTCAAAGGTTAAGTATAGTAGCGCCTTCCAATTTGGCTGTGCCGGAGAACGGGCTGCTCCATAAGTGAATTTGGAAGAAACACCTCAAGCAACAAAGTCTCTTTATAAAAATCCATTTTGACAGTCATGAGATAGAGAAATTTCTAAGATCTACTGCCCATTTCCTCTGGAGAGCTCTGTGAATCAGAGCTCTCCTAATGTAATCCCTTTTCTTAAAGACTGAGGGACCTTTATGTTGATTGTGTCTAGATGATGATGCAGTGGGAAAACTGTCTATTGTTTCTACTTCCATCCTGCTTTATAAAAGTACTGATCATTTTAATAACTTTAAAATGTCTTTTCTCCATCTAGTGCTCTTCCTTATGGCTGTCATAGCCCTCTCTGGAGCATGGAGTACAAAACATATAGCAAACTTTTTTCTCTAACTGCATAGAATATATCTTCCCATTCTAGCTCCTGTGTTTTGGGTGGGCTTAGAACAAACATCTTAGTGGATCTTAGGAAGAAAGAGGAAGTAGATGATGGAAGATACTCGATTAGAAAGAATGACTGTCATTTTGCTGACCATTTGTGAGTGCCAGGCACTGTGCCAATCTCATTAAGCCCCACTGCCAGGATTATACGACGATCTGCCAAGTGTTTTGCTAACTGCAATACACATAGCGTGTCATTTAACACTCAAGTGTCTTGAGACAGCGCCAAAGGAAGAAGGTAACCTGGATTTAAAACAGGGACACAAGGTTTTCACCTCAGCACTTTGAATCTGATTTGGCAGCAGAGTGGAATTGCAAATTCCATCACATGAGAGTCTGTTTAATAATATGACTGGCCAGATCTCTGAGCAAATGGCAGAGCAGATTTAGTTCTGAATATATGAGAGGCTGTGCTCTCAGCCACTTTCATTTCACCTTTCTTCTCTGCATTTTACCTTCTTCCCCTGTTTGGTATAGCAAGCTGTGTCTAGGGCTTAGTCTTCCTACCTCTTTTATTTGCTAGGATGAAATTCTTCCCCCAGATATTCCACTTCCCTAGAGAGATATCCTATGCTCCTAGCATTTCCCACCAATATTTCAATTAGATTACACATATTTATAAAATTGCATGTATACAATTGCTGTATTCTTTGAGTGCTGCATGGATTTGTCCAGTTGTTCAGAACATTTGTCTCTACATGTAAATACTGCCTCTCATTTAGCAAGTACTCTCACACTGCATTTGAGTCTTTATCACATATCTGGCCCATAGAAAAAGCACATATGTATTTGTAGACCTTTTACCATAACTTAATGGTCTGTCAAGGATCCACAGTCTCTCGTGGAAATTATTATGTTGTAAGTGGTACAGGGCTAGAATCAGCAGTCCATCACAATTAGGTTCAAGGTCTCAATTGATAAGTTCTTTTGTTCCATGAGCTTCATCATGAAGCTTAATCATCACCACCATGATGGCACTTTTCTAAACTTGTAATGCTTAGATTAGACCTGGTGCTTGCACACATTTTAAATAAAGAAACTTAATTTTTTTGTTCATGGGGTACCATTATTTGGAGGTTAAAATATAAAACAGAAAATGATAAACCAACTTTCATCAGAGCATATAAAAGCAATAAACAGCAAACCCAAGAGCCAACATCAAACTAAATGGAGAGAAACTCAAGGCAATTCCTCTAAAATCAGATACAAGACAACGCTATCCACTCTGTCCATATCTCTTCAATATTGTACTTGAAGTTCTAGCTAGAGCAATAAGACAACAAAAGATCAACATGATACAAATTGGAAAGGAAGAAGTCAAACATTCACTATTTTCAGATGATATGATAGTTTACATAAGTGACCCAAAATATTCTACCAAGGAACTCCTACAGCTAATAAGCACATTCAACAAAGTGGTAAAACACAACATTAACTAAAAAAAAATCTGTAGTCCTATGATAAATGGACTGAGAAAGAAATCAGAGAAATAGCACCCTTTACAATAGCCACAGACAACATAAAATATCTTGGGGTAATGCTAACCAAAAAAGTGAAAGACATAAAAGAATTTTGAGTCTTTAAAGAAAGAAATTAAAGAAGATAACAGAAAATGGAAAGATCTCCCATGCTCTGGGATAGGTAGGATCAACATAGTAAAAATGGCAATCTTGCCAAAAGCATTCTACAGATTCAATGCAATCCCTATCAAAATTCTGACAAAATTGTTCACAGATCTTGAAAGAACAATACTCAACTTTATATGGAAAAACAAAAGACCCAGGATAGCTAAAACACTCTGTACAATAAAGGAACTTCTGGAAGCATCACCATCCCTGATTTCAAGTTCTGTTATAGAGCTATAGTCCTGAAAACAGACTGGTACTGGCAAAAAAAAAATTAGGCAGGTAGACAAATGGAATTGAATTGAAAATACTGATATTATCCCACACCTCTACGATTTTGTCTGATTTTGACAAAAGCAGCTAAAATTGTACAATGGAAAAGAGAAAGCATCTTCAACAAATAGTGCTGGAATAACTAGATGATGGTGTGTAGAAGACTGCAGATCAATTCATGTATATTGCCATGCACAGAACTAAAGTCCAAATGGATCAAAAACCTCAACATAAATCCAGTCACACTGAACCTCTTAGAAGAGAAAGTGGGAGGTACCCTTGAATGAATTGGTATAAGAGACTGCTATCTGAACATAACACCAGTAGCACAGACATTGAGATTGACAATTAATAAATTGGACTTCCTGAAACTGAGAAGCTTCTGTCAGGCAAAGGACACAGTCAACAAGACAAAATGGCAGCCCACAGAATGGGAAAAGATATTCACCAACCCCACATCTGACAGAGGGTTGATTTCCAAAGTATGCAAAGAACTCAAGAAGCTCATCACCAAAACACCAAATAATCCAATTAAAAAAAGTGGCATACTGAACTAAATAGAGGATTCTCAATAGAGGAATCTATAATGACTGAAATACACTTAAGGAAGTGCTTAACATCCTTAGCTATCAGGGAAATAAAAATAAAATCAGCTCTGAGATACCATCTTACTCCTGCCAGAATGACTAAAATAAAAAACACCAATGACAGTTTATGCTAGAGAGGATGTGGAGAAAGGGGAATACTCCTCCACTGCTGGTGGAGTGTACAAGTGTAAACTTGTACAGCCTCTTTGGAAATCAGTATGGTGGTTCCTTAGGAAATTAGGAATCAGTCTACCTCAAGATCCAACAATTCCACTTTTAGGCATATACCCAAAGGATGCACATTCATGCAACAATGACATCTTTTCAGCTATGTTCACAGCAGCAGTATTTGTAATAGCCAGAATCTGAAAGCAACCTAGATGTCCCTCAACTGAAGAATGGATAAAGAAAATGTGGTACATTTACACATTGAAATATTACTCAGTAGAAAGAAATGATGAAATCTTGAAATTCACAGGCAAATGGATGGACCTAGAAGAAACCATCCAGAGTGAGGTAACCCTTTCACAAAAAGATAAACCTGGTATGTACTCACTCATCTATGAATATTAGACATAGAGCAGAGGATTATCAGCTCACAATCCACACCTCCAGAGAAGCTAGGAAACAAAGAGGACCCTAAGAAATACATACATGTTCTCCCAGAGAAGGGGAAAGACATAAGATCTCCTGAGCAAACTGGGACCACAGAGAAGGGGGGAGTTAGGAGAAAGAGAAAGCAAGAAGAGGAGAGGGGAGGAAGACTTGAGGGACTAGAAAGATCTAGTCAAGGGAAGAATAGAGGAGAGCAAGAAAAGAGATACCATAATAGCGGGAGCCATTATAGATTTTAAGAGAAATCAGGCACTAGGAAAATGTTCAGAAACTTACAAGGATGGCCTGACCTAAGAATCTAAGCAATAGTGGAGAGGCTACTTTAAATGTCCTTCCTCTATAATGAGATTGATGACAACCTGATATGCCACCCTAGAGCCTTCATCCAGTAGCCGATGTAAGCAGAAGCAGACACCCACAACTAAACACTGAGCCAAACTCCTGGAATCCAGTTGCAGAGAGGGAGGAGTGATATGCAAAGGGGTCAAGACCAGGCTGGAGAAACCCACAGAAACAGCTTATCTGAACAAGGAGGAGCTTATGGATCCCAGATTGACAGCTTAAAATCCAGCATCGGAAGGAAACAAGCCTCCTGAACATGCATGTGTCAGTTAGGAGGCCTGGGCAGTCTATGGGGCCTCTGCTAGTGGAGCAGCATTTATCCCTAGTGTATGAATAGACACCAGGAGCTCATTCCCCATAGAAGAATACTCTCTCAGCCTAGACACATGGGGGGGGGGCTAGGCCCTGCCCCAAATGATATGACAGACTTGGATGATTCCCCCGTGTAAGACCTCACCCTCTCTATGGAACAGAAGAGGGATGGGATGAGGGTCTATGGGGGTCATGGGATGATGGGAGGAAAAGGAAACTGTAATTGATATATAAAATAAGATTGTTTCTAATTTAAATAAAAAAGGAAAAGATTAAGTGACTTGAAGTAATGTTTACAAAACATTATTGAAGCAATTCCTACAAGGTATTGTCTGTATATTAAGAGTAAGGAACCATCAAATTTAATGTGAGTGTTGTATTCTGTTTAGATATAAACATACATTGAATTCCTGAACTTTATCATGCAGGAAACTGGGAAGTCCCTCCAGTATTAAGGTCTATCTAATATGCAAAAGTAGGTCAAGGTTTCTCTATGAGTGTCCATGAATCAAGTACACGACAGTGAATTGTATATTAGCTTAAATGTGCAAATTTCTGGCATTCATCCAAGTCATATATAGAGAGAGCTGATAATTGACTTATCCTGAATAACTCAAGTATGTCCTTTGAATAAAAATCCTTCAAAATTACTGAAAAATGGACTTTGCTGGTTATAGTTTATAGCATTGTAAAAAATCATGAATTATTAGAACTGGGAAGGGTTATTACCACCCCTGGGCCTATTTTACCATTCACTCTTTAGAGGAGGGACCTAAAACTTAAAGTCCATTTGCTTTTCCAGTGGCTGTGAGGTAATATCTAGACTGTGATCCTGAATGTTAAAAATAATACAAAAGTAATTAAGTATATTTATACACTAAGACATAAAATGCCATATACAGTCACTTTATAAGAATAGAGTATGAAAGGATGGCACATTTCTTAGTGTAATTTTTTTCTGGATTTGACTTTAGAGCTATGCTTTACATTTTTCTTTAAAAAAGGAAACATAAATCTCACAAAAAGTGAAAATGGCTAAGAGATATCTATATGGGTATTCCACACCCTTAGGAATTAGAGAACTGCAAGTTAAAACTACTTTGAGATTTCAGTCAGAATAGCTAAGGTCAAGAAAATGACAACAAATTCTTGGAAGGGTGTGTGGAGATGGAGGACCCTCATTTACAATGTTGGTGGCTTTGCACCCTGGTGTGGCCACTCTGGAAATCAGTGTGGGAAATTCTCAAAAGAGCTAAAGATAATCTAACATGTGATTTGGCTTGGTTAGGGTTTACTATTGCTGTGGAGAGATAGCTGTGGAGAAATACAATGACCACGGCAACTCTTATAGTATAAGCATTTAATTGAGAGGGCTTGCTTACAGTTTCAGAGGTTCCACCTATTATGATCATGACAGGGAGTGTGGAAGTGTGCAGATGTGGTCACCAGAAGGCAGCAGAAAGTTGATTGTGTGTCACACTAAGGAAATCTTGAGAAAATGAGACCTCAAAGCCCACCTCCACAGTGACACACTTACTCCAACAGGACCACACCTCCTAATAGTACTCTCTTGGGGAGGGGCATTTTCTTTCAAGTAACCACATAGCTAAAGCACTACAAGGTCTATTCTCAGAGTGCTTGACAACCTACTCCACAAATAATTGCTCAGCAATATTCTTTGCTGTTCTATTCACAATAGTTAGGAAATGGAAACAACTTAAATTTCCTTCAATTGACAAATGAATAAAGAAAATGTGGTTCATATACAAAATGGGGGTAATATTCAGTTATAAAGAAAAATGAAATCATGAACTCTACAGGTAAATGGATGGAACTAGAAAATATTGTATTGAGTTAGGTAATTCAGACCTAAACACACAAATTTCACATGTTCTTACCTTATTTGTCTATCCTACCTCTGAATTTTTAGAGATAAATATATAACCTATGGTGATAAGAGAAACCAGGCAAGTAAAAATGGGCCAAGGTCAGGGAAGAGAAAAGGATACCAAGAGAGGGGGAATATCTGGACATAGGTGCTCCAAAAGTGCAAGTGGGCAAATGGCAGGAACTTTAACTGGGGAGAGAACAGAGTAGGCAAACACAGAAAAAGGGATAGAGAAATAAAACTAAGATTGAAAAAATCAGACGCAATCAAATTATGTTTACTAAAAGTTACTGTATATGTATTTTTATATAGCAACTTGTATATATAATATATGTATATATGTATGTATGTATGAAGTTATACCATGTCTAGTGATAATGCATCCACCAAAAGCCATAGACTATCTAGCAAACACCCCAGTTTAAGGCATAGGAAATATATTGTATACTTGGTTAGGGAAGCCCAAAAGACATGCCCTCCCCCTTTTCAAGGCTAATGACAGTGCTCCTTGAAGCTGTTGAATGCACCACATCCTTGGAGGGAGGATCAAGCTAGAACTGACCTGGAAGCTTATCCCCTTAAGATCTTGTAGTATTTGAAGGTGCTATGCAAGATGCCAAAGAAGAAAAACAACTACTAGTCCCACCAATCTGAAAAGCCTATGAACCACAAAAATGACTAGACCAGCAAGATAGCTTCTATGGTGCAATTGTTAGATTTTTATCTCGGTAGTAAACAGTAATTGTATAATCGGACTTAAGGCTTTCTCAAAAGGAGGACATTCATACCTGGTATTATGGTCCTATTTAGATACCAATGGCTCAGGATATCATAGAATAGAGAGGGAAAAAAAAAACTACTACTGCTATTTTTCTACGTCAATATAATCTCTACCCACAAACAAAAGAAGATTCTGTTTTGACAACAAAAGGAAACTATTTATGGAAAGCCACAACTGGTCAAAATGCAGAGAATAAGTGACAGGCAGATACCCAATTCCCACCAATACATCACTAACACACCCCTATACTCAGGAAAAATCATAGAAGATGGTAGAGAGATTGTAGGAATCAGATGCCCAGGATGCCTTCTATTTGATAGTATCTTCTAACAACTCCCATGAATTCTCAACAGTATAGTTGCTCAAAGATGATTAACAATGACAACAGCAGCTTTCATACCAAAGGGACCAGGAAAAATTCCACATGGCCCCACTCCTGAAGAAGGAAGGGCTACAGTTGGTCAATGAGTACTGAGTGAGGAGAAGCCAGGGTCTTCCAGGGATGGGCTCCTACGTTTTGTATTTTCGGGCAAAATGGACTCAGCATGTTACATAAATGTGTAATTTATGTTACATAAACACATGTGCATATATGTTTAAATGTGTATACATATATAAATTAAGACATTGTAAATTTGAGAGTGGGGGACCCTCAATGTGTTATATTAGGAGAGGGAAGGGAGTAGGAGTGATGTAGATGCTGAGTTCATTTAGGACATCCTCAAAAAAGATGAAGTGTGGATCTCATCATAAAGTCAAGTGACCCTAAATAAATGTCAGATTTATAATCCAACTACAGAGAATAACAGTTCAAGCTCTTTTATGTAAAGTATTCTGATTTGTATTTCCCTAATGAAATACTATCTAAAACCAAAAAGAATTCTGAAGAGATGTTAGTTTAAGTATCTTGTTAGAGGTACCTTGTTGCTGTAGTTTCTGTGTTACTGGATTTATCAAACAAGTAAATATATTTTTTTCTGGGAAACCAGAATCTCACCAAAAATAAGGAGAAATAAAATGTGAATGAGGAGAGGAAGCATCCTCTCTCTGTATGTACCACTGTGAATATATACACTCAAATATTTATGTTTATGTGTATGAGGGTGGCTGTAACTTTGTGTTCTGACTAAGGAGCTCAGAATAAGTCTTAAGAGACAATGAGGAACTATATTCCAGACCTTGACTCTTTATATGAAGATACCAAGCTTGTATAAATGTCAAAATCTGGGTTAGGGAACAGATGAGTTAGTCAACACTAAAGTACTTTTATTATATTAGAATCAAGAAGTGCTTTACAAAGACATGGAGATGTTAAAAAATACAGAAAGGGAACTTCACTGACTCAGGCTGAATAGTAACAGTAATAAATAATCCAATATTTGATAAATAGAAATGTAAGTACAGAATGACATAAAGTATATGTGTGTTGTGTGCTTTCTTTCAAAATATTTGTGTATTAGTGTATACTTAACATATGCATATGTATCTGTTTACAGTAAGTACTTTAGTAAATGTATTCACTATTACTTTAATTTCATATAGTTGGCTACTAAAGCTGAGTATGTAGATACATTCCAAGTAGAATGTTATTTGACAGTATGTTTTTTAAAACATGATTTGCTTGCCAGCTTTGTACATATTCAACTGCTTTATAAATTGCATAAGTAGGCATTGGATTTTAAAATTAGAAAGTTTGGGCAAATTGATGTAATAGCAATTAATTTCACAAATACTACTGCTACTTATTCATGTAGGCCATAATTTACATAGATTTATATTAGGCATCATGTGGGTCTTACCCTACACATATGTAGGTGTCACCATTCACATAGTGGTATATGCCAATGGTATCATTCAGGGTCTTCAAAGTACAAAGTAAAGGGAACTTTCCCACATCCTGGTATCTGGTCATGAAATAGTGGCAAGGACAAAGTTCTTGACCTCAGAGCCTCTGCACCTAGAGAATAGATAGCCACACAATGAGATCAGTTCACATCAGTGATGAAAATAGTATTGTGAGCACTGTGAGAGGCATCTGTCTCAGAAATGGGGTCGGGGACAATTGCCTAAGAATGTCACTTGTGCTGCTACTCAGATCTTAAACCACAGACTAGTGAAAGGAAAGGAGGACCAGGGTGGCCAAGGAGAAAGGCTCACCACAGTGTTTAAGGGTTCAGTCAGTGGACAAGATGTTCAGGATATTCAGGAGAGTGAACAGTCCTGTTTTAATACAAACAATTGACAAAGGGTGCTAGGAGCCACAAAAGACTGAGATTTGCCCACTGTCATGTGCTTTGTCTTCTCTTCTGATTCAATAGTGATCATGTTAAATTACAGCAGCCAATATGTCAATTGTGCATGTTTGAGAATTCTGTCAACAGTGCAGGGAAGTCTCAAATGGTTCCTCACCTTAGAGCAGAGATCAGCTGCTTTCAGATAGCAGCTTGTATTTGATTCATTGCCTTATACACCATTGAGCCTTTGTTGCCTTGTCCAATGGGGGGTGCTTTCTTCCTTGAGCTTTTGATGTCCCAACATACAGATCTAAAAATACAGATGATCTTCAACTTATGACACTTGGAGTTTTGGACTTTATGATAGGATGAAGAAACTGTACACTGAATTTTTATTTTTTCTTCAAGTTAGAGATGTTCTGTAATGATATCATTGAAGCTGGGCAGAGTAATTATCTATAGGCCAGGCAACCACGCAACAAGAAAAAAAATTGCAAAGTCTTTTTTTTTCTTTTAAAAATACATTTAATTTAAATTTTATCTTGACAAGAATATCTGATTGTTTTTCTTTCTACAAGATCATGAGTAAAAAAAATCTATTTTATTTCACCAGATTTTTTCTTTGTTTTACATATCGATTCCAGTTCCCTTTTCCTCCCTCCCTCCTTCCTCTCTCCCTCCTTTGCATGCCACCCGACAACCCTCCCATCCCACTCCCCCCCACTCCATAGGGGAGGGTGATGACTTCCAGGAGGGGTCAACAAAATCTGTCAAGTCATTTGGAGTAGGGACTAGCCCCTCCCTCCTGTCTCTGGGTTAATGGTATATCCTTCCATGGGGAACGTGCTCCCAAAGTCCTTTGGTGCACCAGGCAAACATTGTGGTTCCACTGTTGGAGGTCCCTTAGACTGCCAGGTTTCTAACTGACTTGGTCCAATTCTGATTTCCCAGCTGTAAGTCTGGGGGGTTCATTAGCTCCTCCTTGTTCAGGTCAGCTGTCTCTGTGGGTTTCTGTAGCCTGGTCTTGTCCTCCCTCTCTGCATCTGGATACCAGTTTGGTGAAGCTGTGAGTTTAGCTGTGAGTGTCTGCTTCTGTTTCCATCAGCTACTAGATGAGGGCTCTATGATGGTGGATAAGTTAGTCATAAATCTCATTATCAGGGAAGGACATTTCCACTGTTGCTCTAATTGTTAGTTGGGGTCAGTCTTACAGGTCTCTGGACATTTCTCTAAAGTCAGTTTTCTCTTCAAACAAATAATGGCTCCCTCTTTTGTGGTCTCTCTCTCTCTCTCTCTCTCTCTCTCTCTCTCTCTCTCTCTCTCTCTCTCTCTCTCTCTCTCTCTCTCTCTCTCTCATCTATTCCTCCCCTGACTCAATCTGACTCAATCTTCCTAGTCCCATGCCCCCCACTCCCAATATGCTCAGGAGATCTTGTTCCTTTCCCCTTCTGTGAGGGACCTTGTATGAATCTCTTAGAACCCTCATTGTATCCTAGTTTCTCTGGCACTGTGAATTATAGGCTGGTGATCCTTTGCTCTATGTCTAAAATCCATATATGAGTGAATACAAACCATGTTCCTCTTTTTTTTTTGTGAATGGGTTACCTCATTCAGGATGGTTTCTTCAAGTTCCATCCACTTGCCTGCAAATTTCAAGATTCCATTTTTTTTTTCTGCAGAGTAGTATTCCATTGTGTAAATGTGCCACATCTTCTTTATCTATTCTTCAGTGAGGGACATCTAGGTTGCTTCCTGGTTTTTGCTATTACAAATAATGCTGCTATGAAGATAGTTGAACAGATGTCCTTGTTGCATGTATGTGGATCATTTGGGTATATGCCTAAGAGTGGGATTGTTGGGTCCTGTGGTAGATTGATTTCTATTTTCCTGAGGAACTGCCATACCAATCTCCAAAATGGCTGCACAAGTTTGTACTCCCACCAGCAGAGTAGGAGATTTTCCCTTTCTCCTCTCCAGCATAAGTTGTCATTGGTGTTTCTAATTTTAGCCATTCTGGCAGGAGTAAGATGGTATCTCAGAGTTGTTTTGATTTGCATTTCCCTGATAGCTAAGATTGTTGAGCACTTTCTTAAGTCTTTCAGCTTTTTTGATTTCCTCTATTGAGAATTCTCTCTTAAGTTCTGTACCCCATTTTTAAAATAGGGTTATTTGGTGTTTTGGTAGTTTCTTGAGTTCTTTGTATATTTTGGAGATCAGCCTTCTGTCAGATGTAGGATTGGTGAAGATCTTTTCCCAGTCTGTGGGCTGCCGTTTGCTTTTGTCCACTGTGTCCTTTGCCTTACAGAAGCTTCTCAGTTTGAGGAGGTCCCGTTTATTAATTGTTGATCTTAGTGTCTGTACTACTAGAGGTATGTTCAGGAAGCAGGTCTCCTGTACCAATTTGTTTAAGGGTACCTCCCACTTTCTCTTCTAAGATGTTCAGTGTGGCTGAATTTATGTTGAGGTCATTGATCCATTTGAACTTGAGTTTTGTCCTTGGGGACGGACTTTGGTCTATCTGCAGTCTTCTATACACCATCATCCAGTTGTGCCAGTACCATTTGTTGAAGATGTTTTTCTCCTTCCATTGTATACTGATGGGAGATGTTATTCTGTATATATGTTTCTCATACTGGTTAATAAAGCACTGTGGCCAATAGAAAACTAGATAGGTGGGGCTAGGAGACTAGGAGGAGGAAGAGGAAGTAGTAGGTGGAGTCAAGATGTAGCCCAGGGAAGACGCAGGACGCCTGCCGCGCAGCTCCCCGTTAAGACGACCACGTGGAAATACTTAGATAAGTAGAAATGGGTTAATGATTAAGACAGAGCTAGCTCATTAACAATAATGGTAACTGGCCAACAAGATTGTATCAAATACAGAGTCTCTGAGTGTTATTTGGGGCTGGCGCGGCTGTGGGCCCACGTGGCGTCAGGACCGGGAGGCCGGTGGGGAAACCTGCTGTAACAGTATACTTTTAGCTGTTTTGTCAAAAATCAGATGTTCGTAGGTATGTGGTTTAATGTCAGGATTTTTGATTCGATTCTATTGCCCTACCTGTCTATCTTTGTGCCAATACCAGGCTGTTTTCAGGACTATTCCTCTATAGTAGAGCTTGAAGTCGGGGATGGTGATGCCTCCTGACGTTGTTTTATTTACAGGGTTGTTTTGGCTATCCTGGATCTTTTGTTTTTCCATATAAAGGTGGTTATTATCCTTTCAAGGTCAGTGAAGAATTGTGCTGGAATTTTGATGGGGATTGCATTGACTCTGTAGATTGCTTTTTGGCAAGATTGCCATTTTTACTATGTTGATCCATCCTATCCAAGAGCATGGGAGATTTTTTCATTTTATGGTTTTTTTTTTTTTTTTTTTTTTTTTTACATATTGATCCCAGTTCCCTCACCCCTGCTGCCTTCCTCCCTCCCTATCTTCTTCGCTCCTTACATCCCTTGCTCCCTCCCTCCCCTTTCTTTTTCCCTCTCTCCCACCCTCTCTTGCCCCTACCACTACACTCCCCTCCTATCCCCCCTCCACATGTAGGGTGATGCCTTCTATGAGGCATCATCTACATCTGTCAAGTCATTTGGAGTAGGGACTAGGACTTCTTTCCTGTCTCTAGGTTAAGGGAGTATCCCTCCATGGGGGATGTACCCCCAAAGTCCTTTTGTGTACCAGGGATACACACTGTCAGAAGTCCCTCAGACTGCTCAGCTGCTCAGGCCTTCTAGCTCAGACCCATGTTCAGGGGGTCTGAGTCAGTCCCATACTTGATTCCCAGCTATCACTCTGGGGACCCATTAGCTCCTCCTTGTTCAGGTCAGCTGTCTCTATGTGTTTCTGCAGCCTAGTCTTGTTCTCCCTCTTTGAATCTGTATTCCAGTTCATCTTAGTGTTTAGTTGTGGGTGTTTGCTTCTGTTTCCATCAGCTACTAGATAAGGGCTCCATGATGGTGGATAAGTTAGTTGGCACTTATGGTAGCCTTTCCACTGTTGCTCTAATTGTTAGTTGGGGTCAGTCTTGTAGGTCTCCAGACATTTCTCTAGGTTCACTTTTCTCTTCAAACCTATACTGGCTCCCTCTTTTATGGTCTCTCTCTCTCTCTCTTTCTCTCTCTCTCTCCTCATCTATTCATCCCCTAATCTTCCTAATTTCTTTCTTTAAAGACACAAAGTTCTTGCTATATAAGTCTTTCAGTTTTTTTGGTGTTTCCCCAAGATATTTATGTTGTTTGTGGCTATTGTAAAGTGTGATGTTTCTCTGATTTCCTTCTCAGCCCCTTTTTCATCTGTGTGTATATATATATATACATATATATATATATATATATATATATATATATATATGGCTACTATTTTTTTCAGCTTATCTTGTATCCTGCTAGTTTGCTGAAGGTGTTCATCAGCTGTAGGAATTCCATGGTAGAGTTTTTGGATCGCTTATGTAAACTATCATATCCTCTGCAAAAAGTGACAGTTTGGCTTCTTCCTTTCCAATTTGTATTCCCTTAATCTCCATTTGTTGTGTTATTGCTCTAGCTAGAACTTCTAAGTACAATATTGAAGAAATATGGAGAGAGAGGGCAGCTTTGTCTTGTTCCTGATTTTAGAAGATTCCCCTTATGCTTCTCTCCACCCAGATTGATGTTGGCTGTTGTTTTATTGTATATTGATCTTATTATGTTTAGGTACGTTCCTGTTATCCCTGATCTCTCCAAGACCGTTACCATGAAAGCATGTTGAAGGCTTTTTTCACCATCTAGTGAGATGATCATGTGATTTTTCTTTTTCAGTATGTTTATATGGTGGTTCCCATTGATAGATTATCATATGTTAAACCATCTCTGCAATCCAGGGATGATGCCCACTTACTTGGTGGAAGGTTTCTCTGGTGGAAGGTCATGGTGGATTCGATTTGCCAGTATTTTATTGAGTATTTTTGCATCAATGTTCATGACAGATATTGGTTTGTAGTTCTCTTTCTTAGTTGTGTCTTTGTGTGATTTGGGTACCAAGGTGATTGTGGCCTCATAAAAAGAGTTTGGCTTCTATTGTCTGGAACAGTTTGAGGAGTGTTGGTATTAACTTTTCTTTGAACTTTTGGTAGAATTCTGCACTGAAGCCATTTGGCCCTGCACCTTTTTTGGTTGGGAGACTTTTGATGACAGCTTCTATTTCATTAGGTGTTATAGGTCTTTTCAAGTTGCTAGTCTATTCTTGATTTAATTTTGGTAAAGGATAGTTATCTAGAAATTTGTCCATTCCTTTTGAATTTTCAAATTTTGTGGAGTACAGGTTTTCAAATGACCTGAAAATTGTCTGGGTTTCCTTAGTGTCCATTATTATGTCCCCCTTTTCATTTCTAATTCTGCTAATTTGCATGTTCTCTCTCTGCCTTTTGGTTAGTTTAGATAAAGGTTTGCCTATCTTGTTGATACTCTTGAAAAACCAACTCCTTGTCATATTGAATTTTTTATTGTTTTCCCAGTTTCTAATTTATTGATTTCAGCCCTCAAATTGATTATTTCCTGGCATCACTCCTGAGGGGTGAGTTTGCTTCTTTTTGTTCTAAGGCTTTCAGTTGTGCTGTTAAATCTCTAATTTAACTCTCCTCTGTTTTCTTCATATGGGAACTTAGTGCAATGAACTTCCCTCGTAACACTGCTTTCCAAGTGTCCCATAAATGTGTATATGTTGTGTCTCCCACTATGAATTTGTGAGGTTTTATGTGAGCTTTGAATTTTAGTAGAGTTTCTTTGACAAATGTGGGTGCCTTTGTACTTGGGACATTAATGTTCAGAATTGAGACTTTGTAATGATGGACTTCTCCTGTAATGAATATGAAATGACCTTCTTCATCTCTTTTGATTGATTTGGTTTGAAGTCAACTTGTTAGATATTAGGATAGCTACAACTGTTTGCTTCTTGGGTCCATTTTATTGGAAGATCTTTTTTCAACCTTTTACCCTGAGGTAATGTCTGTCTTTGAAGCTCAGATGGTTTTTTTGTGTGCAACAGAAGGATGGATTCTGTCTTCGTATCCATTCTGTTAGCCTGTGTGTTTTTATATGTGAGCTAAGACCATTAATGTTGAGGAAATGTAAGGAAGGTGATGGGAGATGCAATTCTGTAAATATGTTTCTCATATTGGTTAATGAATAAAATACTGTTGGCCAATAGGGAAGAAAGATAGGCAGGACTAGGAGACAAGGAGGAGAGAGGAAGTGGTAGGGAGGAGATCCAAGATGGAAGACAGAGAGAGCAGAACGCCAGCCCCTCTCTCCGGTAAGATGAGTCCACATGGAATTACTTAGATGAATGGAAGTGGGTTAATATTTAAGACAAAGCTAGCCGATAAGAAACTAGTAACAGGCCAACAGCATTATATCAAATACCGTGTCTCAGTGTGATATTTGGGGCTGGCACAGCTTGGGATCAGACCGGCAGGGAAAATCCTACTCATAACAGGAAGAACCATTGATTGTTAATGCTTGTTTGTTTTAGATTTGTTGTTGTTGGTGGTACTGTGAATATATTTGCCCTGCTTTATCCTTTGGGTCTGGTGAAGTGGGATTATCTACTGCCTATATCTTTGTGAGCATAGTTAACTTCCTTGGGTTGGTGTTTTTCTTCCAGAAATTTTTGTAGGGCTGGATTTGTGGATATGTATTGCGAGAATCTGATTTTGTCATTGAATATCTTGTTTTCTCCATCTATAATGATTGAAAGTTTTGCTAGGTATAGTAGTCTGTGCAGGCATCCATGGACTCTTCATACTGGTAGAGCATCGATCCAGGTCCTTCTGTCCTTGAGAGTTTCCATGGAGAAGTCAGGTGTCATTTTGATAGGTCTGCCTTTACATGTTACCTGGTCTTTTTCCTTTGCTGCTCTTAATATTCTTTCTTTGTTGGGCATGTAAGGTGTTTTGATTATTATGTGTCAAGGAGTCTTTTTTTTTTTTTTTGGTTCAGTCTATTTGATGTTCCGTATGCTTCTTGTACTTTCATGGGCATGTCCTTCTTCAATGATTTTGTTGAATATGTTTTCTGCTCCTTTGAGCTGGACTTGTTAGCCTTCTTCTATGCCTATTATTCTTAGGTTTGGCCTTTTCACAGTGACCCACATTTCCTGGATGTTTTGTGTTAAGGATTTGTTGGATTTAAGATTTTCTTTGGTCGATGAAACTATTTCCTCTAGTTTATCTTCATCACCTGAGATTTTCTCTTTTATCTCTTGTATTCTGTTGGTTATGTTTGCATCTGTAGTTTATGATTTTTGCCCAGTTTTTCTATTTCCAACATTCCCTCAGTTTGTGTTTTCTTTATTGTCTCTATTTCAGTTTTCAAGTCTTGAACTGATTCCTTCACCTGTTGATTGCTTTTTCTTGACTTTCCTTTCTTTAAGAGATTTGTTCATTTGTTCATTTGTTTCTTCCAATTTTTTGTTTGTTTGTGGCTTTCTCATATCATCTTTGAGGGCTTCTATCATTTTTATGAAGTTATTTTTTGAGTCGTTCTCTTCTACTTCATTTGCTTTGGTGTGTTTAGGTCTAGTTGGTGTAGAGTCCCTAGATTCTGGTGGTGTCGTGCTTATCTTTCTATTGTTAGGCATTCTCTTGTATTGCAGTCTTCCCATCACTTTTTGCAGTGGGTGCAGGTGGAGTCTCTCTCTCTCTCTCTCTCTCTCTCTCTCTCTCTCTCTCTCTCTCTCTCTCTCTCTCTCTCTCTCTGCTACTCTCCCAGTGGCATAGTTGGGTAAAGAGTTTGATGTCTCTAGTTCTGGGTAGTTCAAGCTCTCTAGGAGGTCTCTCCTCTGGCAGAGGCCCAGCAATGGGGGTCAAAGATCAGGCTGGTGGGGACTCAGGGAGGTCCTTAGGCATAGGCCTGGCAATGGGGGTCAAAAAACACAGTGCAGTGTGGTGCCAAATTATGATATTCATTGCATTAGATGAATAAAATGTTTTTTTTTAACTTTCATTATTTTCAACTTAGGAAAATCTTCATTAGTTTATACCATTGTATTGGAGGGAATATGTGTGTGTGTGTGTGTGTGTGTGTGTGTGTGTGTGCATGATATACATTATATATATATATATATATATATATATATGTACATATATATATGCAATTATTACAAGAAGCTCTTTAACCCATATATGACAATAACTTTATAGTCAAAGTTAAGTATAAAAGCATGCTATAGTCTTATGGTGTCTTTTGTGCAAGTCTCATTGGCTTCAAACACCTTTCATCAATCAGTTCAAATCCACTGGAGGATAACCAAGATTGAACTGGTAAAATTATCAACAAATGACATAAAAATTACAAATTTTAAACTGTGGAAAACTTAAAATGTTTTGAAAAGTTGAATGTAATTTTTCACTGAACAGCAAATTTCAACCATTCTCATAAAATGAATCAAATTTAGCAGTCCTAACTAGATTTGCTCTGTTCTAATTTATATGAAGGTGTGTGTAACATTTCATTCATTTAGTCAAATTATCTTATAGTTTTGTTTGAAAAATCAAATATATTTCATATTATTTTGTTGTCAAGATACCAGCATGATTTTTTTGTTAACAGATTATCAGATTTGCTTTCTTTTTTTAATTAGGTTTATGAAATATTCAGAAATCAATGTAAGCCCTGAGAGAAGTTCAGGAATTTTTAATGTTGGACTATGGTAAATTCTTAGTGTGAAGCTATTTTCATTGGCAATATGTACTTCCTTCCTTGTACAAAGAAGAATAAAAGAGAATTGATTATTTGTGGATTTCATATCATACATCCCAATCCCACTCATCTCCCATCCCTTCCTGTACACTCTTTACTCTGCCGCCCCCATCCCCCAAGATAAAATATGATAAATTTTAAAGAAAAGAGACAGAGGAAAAGGGAAAAAGGGAAATCTTGTTGTGGAAGCTGTAGTGAGTCACACAGTCCTTCAGCCCATATTTTGTTACTTGCAAAGTCATTGCACTGAGTAATTAAATCTGGTTTGAGGTCTCTGGTATTTGCTACATCTTCAATACAGGATCCTCACTGGGGCTCTTCTTGGATATCCTGTTGTTGCCCTGTGTTGTGGAGATCCTGTAACTTTGGGGACTGTAGGACTGGTCCCTTCACATGCTCCAACAGATAATAAGTGGGGTGGATAATGAGATGAGCCAACTCATAGTTCTGGGTCTGGGTCTGGGTGATTGCTGGGTTGGTCAGCCTGCGAGCTCTCCAGTACTGCTCTGGCTAGCTCACCCTAAGTAGGAAGCAGCAAAGGGCAGGACTGATTTTCCTGCTGTCATGTCCTCAAGGTCGGCTTGACCACACCTACACTGCCAAAGCCAGGTCTACTGTTGTTTATTCCAGGTGTAGGGGTCATTCTGCCTAGTGTTGTCGAAAAAGTCCAAGGTCAGGGCAGATTCCATGTCAGATTTTTGACCAACATGAACAAGTGCCTTCTTACACACTTATACGCATGTGCGCGCACACACACACACACACACACACACACACACACACACACACACACACTGTTTTATTGCTTCATCCTTTCCCAGTGATAGCAGTCTTTGTAAGTCAAGGAGTAGGATGGTTTAGAAATGTGCTTGCCAAGGAACTCTTCTAGGTGAATGGGTTTTACAGTCACAAAGTGATTTCCTCTCATTTGACCTAGCAAATTAGGAGTAAATACTGAGAGAATAGTAGCCTTGAGTTCCCCCTGAGGATCAAATGTAGAGTTTTCCTTCATAATGAGAAAAATAATGTCTTCCTGGGACAGATAAAAGTTTCTCCTGGAGAACAGTGGGTGATTTAGGAAAACAATTATACTAAACTTCATAATGATTTATAGTAACTTTTTAATAATTAGCTTTATTATAATACTTTAGTGGTTGAGGTGAAATGTCCCACTCATCCTTACGATGCTAGGGACCACATAAATGTGATCAATTGTGTTTAAAACTTTATTGTTATTGTTGACCATTTCTGGACAGTTTTCTATTTATATGTATAGTGCTTTTTATGAAATTTGTGTTTAATACATGTAACAAATACATCACATATAATGGCATGTAGCTCAGTAGTTGGGGAGGGATGAAGGAGCTATTACAGTGGTTTTCAAATTTTGTCAGGTTAGCTGTATAAATAGGTTTCTGTTTTTCCTAATGACTCCAAAGTTCGTGGTGTGTGTGTGTGTGTGTGTGTGTGTGTGTGTGTGTGTGTGTGTGTGTGTGCACGCACGCACATAAGTGGAAGCCAGAGATCAAGGCCAGGTAACTTTTTTGGTTGCTCCTCACTTTGTATTGAGACAGGATCTCCCATTGAACTTGAAGTTTTCTGGTTGATTAGACTGGCTGGCCAATGAACTCCAGCCTGCCTGTTTGTCTCTCTAACACTGGAGTTACAGATGGGAACAGCCACTCCTGGCTTTCTCATTAGTGACCCAAGGATGCTTTACAGCTGAGCCATCTGCCGGGAATTGTAGGTCACAGGACAACGTTTTGAAGTCAATTCTTCCTTTCTGTCTTGTTGAGGGTGTTCTGTCTTGTTTCTGTTGTGGTGGGTACTCCGGGCTAGCTGGCCATTACACTTCCAGATGATAATCTTGTTGCCACCTCCCATTTCACTGTAGGAGTACTGAGATTTCAGATGCTGGGCCACATTTACTTTTCACAAGGCTCCTATAACCCAAATTCTAGCAAAAACACATTGATCCAACTTCATTGTTTTATTTTTCCAATCATTTATACTGACTGTGACTAAGATATACTTTCTTTGGGAACAGTCCAGTAATATAGTAAATAAAACTTTAATGTCAAAAGGCTACATATTTTAAATAATTTTTTTTTGTATTATAAAGCTAACAAAAAGTAAAAAATACAAATAGGTGGACAGGGACCAGGAAATACCAATTTCACATTATGTTTTATTTTACAGAATAAATTAAAATAATTTCTGTAAAGATAAACAACATTTGTTATGTTCATGGGAGCAAGACATATTCCTTCAAAACATGTTATTCTGAACTTGGTAATAGAATCTTTTTCTATCATCTCAGTTCAGAGAGAAATTCCTCCCACTGGGTATTATTTTTTATATCCAAAGCTTGGGAAGCAAAAATTAATTTAATCAAGTAGCCAGTGTCTGAACTGCTTCATGTTTGACTTCAAATACTGATAAGGGAATGCACTCAAGGCTAGAAAGTGAGTTGCCTTTCAGAGAGTAGACTCAGTGTTCATTCAGGATTCTGCTTAGAAAGTTTTTAAAGCCTTAAAGCCATTTTATTTTCTTCTCTTAAAAAAATGCCAACTCTAGAAAGAACTATTTAGTCACTTTACCATGGGGATATTCAGAATCTAGTCTGCTTGACACTGTTTCCCACGTCTGGCCAGAATCACTCTTGCTATAATTTAATAAAATAATAATTTAATGCACTTCCTCTGAATGACAGACAGCTGTCTAGAACCTTTAATATAATCATTCTCCACATGGATGAGGTGTTTAGTGAGGTCAGGCGTCAGCCTTCTGTATACAAGTGAAAACTGCTACATGCCTTGTATGAATACAGTTAACATAGGGAAGAAAATGTCTGAGCTAGTGTAGGAAGAGAGAACCCTTTTCTATTAACACCCTTAGGTTTATCTGCCAAGGCCCTGCTAAATAAACTCAGCAAAGACAGAGAAGGAGTTGAAATAGCATGATAATATTGTGTGACAATTTGTTCGTCACGATACAAGGCTTTAATAGAAACAAAGTGAAGATCCCTAAGGTGACAACATTGGGGAGTTCTATACCATTTTGAATAGAGCAATAAATGTGGATAGGGAGCAGGGTGTGACAAGACACAGGAACGGCTTTTAAACTCTTAGAGGGATAAATTGTAAGGAGGGATCTGTATGGGGGAGTCTAATGGAATTGTCCTAATAAGGTTGCCTTGTGGAGGTCACACTTGGTGCCTGCTTCCCTCATCTTCGGCGTCATAAAACACCCCTGGGAGAGGAGAGCTAGAGCAGTTATTTCTTAGGGGATTCTACTTTTTGTCAGCTGTGGGAAGTTTTGAGAGGGCCTCTTTTCTGTATCTCTGGGACTAACCCTTTGTTTAGCTCAAAATAGCTCACATGGCAGAATGCCATCTAACTCTATGCAGTACTAAGGGCAGCTGTTAGTATCCACCATGGGGGAAATAATAGCAGTCAGTCACTGCCGCTCACTTTCTCTCCAGACTTTCTCATGTGTTTTTGTTCTCCTTGCTTTCCTGTTAAGTAATTAGGTTAGAAGTGAGTGTGTGGATGGATGGAGATTGAGGCAGACACTTTCTCTTTAGCCTGAACTGCACTAGAGGAATCTATCTGTTCATTTATCAAATGTTTATCTACTTCCTAGTCTGTGCCAGAGACCATTAAATATTCTAGAAGTAGATCTGAGAAAATAAAACAACCACAATATGGCTCCTGTCATGGGCCATGAATAAAATGGGGGTTGTTGTGGAAGTTGGAAAGCAGACGATGTATTAATAACCTAGTTGTCTTTGGCTAACACACCAGTGCTCGCAGTTTATAATCAGTCACTGCCCATGTGACATTTGCTGACTATACCTAGACTTGTACCACTAAGTTCTCAGGGAGTTGGCAATCTACGTGGGAGGAAGAAATCAAAGACCATCATGATGTGACGACCCCTGAAGGCAAGGAAAGGATTCCACAAGGCAGCAAATGCTTGGTGCAAACTCTTAGGTCAGTGTGCATATTTATCGGAAAGTATTAGTAAATTATATATTTTATTTCCCATTGCACTGGTAACTGCTGGAATTCCCATAATGTAAAAATAATTAGATGAATTTCTGCAGTCCTGTCAAATAAAATAATTTCTTGGGCAACATGTACAGAATTCTAATTCTCCTCCATCCTGGAAATCACTTTGTTCTGAATCAATCGAATAAGATGTCAGGCTTTCATTAGGTTTATTGAACCTAGTAATTATTTTATACAGTTAAATTTATTTAAGTACATTCCTGAGAAGCAAACTGTGGGCAACAATGTTCTACAAAAATGTTAACCATTTTCAATTTTTATAAATAATCTTGTTCCTTTTAAATTTGTTTTTAACTGTAGGGTTAAATATCAGCTGTTTGATACCTGCAAAATGCACTTTTTGCTCATCCTATGGTTATGGTTTTACATATTATGACAGCAATAGAGCAATATTCTCTGCTCTAGGATAGCTGCTGAAAGCCTTCCATGAAGGTCTGTGAAAATCATGCTTAATCTCGGAACAGCATGATTCCTTCATAGAAGATGGCATCAACACCAGTGACCTGAGTTCAATCCCTGATTCCCACATGGTTGAAGGAGAGACATCTTCTGACTGCTGTACCCTGGTGTATTAAACACACACACACACACACACACACACACACACACACACACACTGAATAAATGTAATAAATTTCTTAAAGAAGTTCCTGAGAAACCATAGAGACCAGCTATAGCAAAGGCTTTAATGAGCAGTTTACCAGTATCCATTTTTTCAATAAAAGTATCACAAGTTATTATCAGTGTGTTTTTGGAGTTCTTTTAAACTTAAGATAACATCAATTCTTTCAAATCTGTAAGTAGCAACCCCCCCCCATGTTTCTTGATTCTACAAAATTTTATACATCCTTCAGCCTTTCTTTTTTTTTTTTTTTGGTTTTTGTTTTTTTATTTTCTAGCAAATAATTGAAGACATTGCTTTGAGAATTGCCATTTATTTATGCTATCGAGAATCATTTATTCCTGGGTTTTGAGGGGATATCACATCCTCTTGTTTTACTTACCTGGATGATTACTTAGCCATTTTCATTTGTCTTAACCTTGCCATACGCTTCTGTTATTATGAGAAGCCACACAGGAAGGGAGGCCGACAGCTCATGGTTCTTTTGGCTTTTACCCTGGTTGAAGGTGAGGAGGCTCTTCAGTCTTCAGAATGACAGCCAGCCACTAAAACAATTGGAGTAGAAAGCATAAGAACATGTAGCCAGAAGGGGAATTCAATTTCAGGCTTAATTTTTACAGTTAAGCCAAAACATGAGATCAGGATGTGACTAAGCTCCTTGTTAAAACTTGCTGAAAATAGCAAGAGTTGCTGCCCTTGGGTTCATCAGGATGTTTCCAAACATGGTCATTTTTGTCCAAATACTGAGTGGGACTGAGAAAGGAGGCCCATATGTCATTGTTCTCTCACTTAACTTCTCCAATCATTCTGGGAAGCCTATGGATCTCTTAGCTTTTGTTTCCTTAGTAAGTACAGTAGATGTTCTAGCATAGTTAATCACGGGGTTATGTGAGCATAGGTAATCACCGGACCACTTGTGAGTAGTCAACACGAGGCTCTCAGACATATTTTTCTTCTTTACCAAGATGGGAGGTGCAAGAGTGATAACAGATAAGCTACCTGTAGAATGTCTAGACAACAGTGAGGTACTTGAGTCATAGTCTGTGGTATATGTATAGACCTCAGCATAAGAGAAAGAGACAGGCCAAGAAACTGTCTGGAATAAGATTTTTCCTCTTTTGAAGTGAGTGGGAGTCTTTAGAATGAGGAGAATTTTGGCAGAAACAACTGGATGACCTAATACACAACAGATACTAACATAATTAATCTTTCTTAAACCCTCTTGTAATGCCAAGCCTGTGCCTCAAGTTTGAGGTACTTTATCTCCTTTATCTCTCTGGTTAGATACTGCTGTTTTCTCTCAGTGCTAAAGAGAGAAGCTCTGGGAGGTTAGCTGACTTGCCCAGAGCCTCAAGGCTTGTAAACTGCCAAGGCTAGAGCATACTACAGATGCATCCTTATAGTGGAGAGGTCCCCTGGCTGTGCCTATGGATTTGGGTCATGTAGTCTTGATCTGCATCAGTAGCTATTAGTTGCATTTTGGGTAGCTATAAAACTGCAGAGATGTAACGAGAAGTTTATTACTATAGTGCCTTCTTCCTAGCTGAAAAGGGAGTCTTTGCACTTCTCACAATTTCTAAGAACTGCCATGTTGTGTTGTCTACTTGGTATTTATTCCTCACTGCTTCCCTTAAGTGATATAGTCATTTCAATGTATCCCTAGGAACATGAATGCATACACACACACATACACACACACACACCAGGCCAGAAATATTGATTTATGAGACAAGTGATCCATATAGTATCAGGTACATTGTAGATGAATACAAAAGTGTGTGTGTGTGTGTGTGTGTGTGTGTGTGTGTGTGTGTGTAGTTATGGAAGCTGAGGAGTCCTCAAATTGATCACCTGTAACCTGGAGCCCTAAGAAAGCCAACAGTATATGCAGTATGAGTCTGACAATGTCAGTCAGAGGCCCAGTGATAGGTAGTAAATCCCATTACTGAAGCTGTGGGAAAAGAGATGAATTATCCTGGATCAGCCACTGATTAAGATTAAAAGGCATATTTCTTTTCTTCTTCCATATTCCATTCTACTGATGCCCTTAAAAGGTTGTATGAGATGCATGTGTGCTAGAAATAGCCACTGTGAAGTCTATCAAATTCACAATGAATTCCCATGCTAACCTCATTTAGAAACAACTTTATATGCATGTACCAAAATCATGTTCCATCTAGGCATCTAGTTAAGTTGATGTATAAGATTATCCAGTCAAGCTGATATATAAGATTAACCAACACACTTGTCTACTTACTTGGGTACTCATGGTCTGTAAAACAAAAACAAAACTACATTCTTTGGGCTGCAGACAATACCCTCTTTTCTCATTTGGGAATATTTGATGGAGGCTGTACTCTCAGAAGGCTTGATGCTACTGGCCATGGAGTCTGACAGTTAAAGCTCCAAGCCCAATGCCTCAGCTTCTTCTTAAAGAAAGTGAGGACAGCAACACCCATTTATTGGGTAGGCATGACAGGCTAGCAACCCCCCCCCCAAAAGCACTGAGTACACTAGATGCTCAGTATGAAGTACTGAAAGCTATAATTACTAGTCCTGAGGTTTGTCTGAATTATTTTCCAGGTTTAAAGAAAGCAATTCATTGTTTTATTGTAGTAGTCAGTCCTGGTCCATGGTTCTCACCTTATGTTCCATTACATAGGATACCATACAAGGCTGGTATGACCACATAACCAAGTTGATGTGAAACTACTGTATCATGTAAAAAGTCTGAGAAATTAGGGAACATTTTTGGTTTCTCATTTTGAAAACATTTTCTTGTTGATATATGTTCTGTGTACTTACTTTTCATCTTAGGGAGCATAAATTTAGCCAAACTCGCTTTCTAATTTACTGTTAGTAAGCCTGGGTAATACTGTTTTTTTTTTTTAAACACATATTATTCTTCATGCCTTCTAATGCAGAGTTGCTGCTCATATCTCAGGCCCTGCCTGTGTCCTGAGAATTTCCTGCCAATATTCTGTAAGCATTCTAACTTTTCCTTTTTGTCTGGCACACCCTCCCTCTTCCTGAAGACTCTATCCAATCCACAATGTTCCAAGAAGCTCTTCTTAGCCCCTGACCCCCAGTCTTGCTATGGATTTTGGAATTAGACTGAGATATCACTGAGGTCCAAAAAGCCCTTATCTCTAGCATAATGACCTTACTGTAGATGATCTAAGTCAGTGGTTCTCACCCTTCCTAATGCTAGAACCCTTTACTATAACTCCTCATGTAGTGGTTACCTCCAACCATAAAATTTTTTTCAGTGTTACTTGATAATTGTAAGTTTGGTACTGTTGTTATTCATAATGTAAATATGTGATATATAGAATATCTGATATGTGACCCTGTGAAAGGGTTGTTTGAGACTAAAAGGCTTGTGAGCCACAAGTTAGAGAACTGCTGATATAAATATTGGCTGTCCTGACTTAGGAAGACCAACGTGGACTTACTACCTCTTGGTGTCTGGTACAAATTTCCAGGATCTTTGAGATGCTGGTTACCAGTGGCCTGCCATTGAGAGATGGATAGTCATTATGAGCAAAAGGAAGTGTGCATCCAAATTATTTATTTATGCAGTAAAGATCATGGAAAAAAAACTATGTCTGGAAAGGTCAACTGTAACACTTTTAAAATGAACTTTGTTTGGGGAAGCATTGCAATCTTTATTATTTAGTAAGAAAGCTTTTGATATTTTTCTTAAATGCAAATACCTAAGTAAACATTATGGATGGAAATGTACCATTTTTCTGAGGTTCCATTAAATGAAACTTGCGTTCATTTTTCTTGTGGAGAACGAGCTCCAGGCTTCAATGTGATGAGTGATTTCCTCCTCTTGACAGCAGTGGAGGAAGGGAATTCAGTGATGCTGCTGTATCCTTGGTTGTCTTGGTTGCTGTGATTAATAGGATTACAGTGGTGTGATTACAGCTGCCTGTGTGTTTGCCTCATCAATGGGGCCAGGAACGAGAGTTTTATTCCAAGTTTCCTTTGGTGTAGATACCTAGTTCATTATGTTCATGATGTGATAACTTCCCGCTGCATTATTGCTCCGTGGAGTTTGGAAAGGAGCTGAGTGAGCTTTCAGAGCCAGACGTGTGATGGGACTTTGCATCATTTGTTAAGAAAGTTATTGATTGTGGACCATTGCTGAACAATGACTTGTGCTGTGCTGAGAAAATGGAGGTCATTGCATTGTTTGAGAGAAGGAGACCACTCTACCCTTTCAGATCCTGGTCAGTGACAGTTGGTGAGGGGGAACTGAGTGAGCAGCTTCCTAACACTTTCCTCTGCTTCACTATCATCAGTAATTAGGAAGTAGGATAAATAATTATTTTTCACATTTATTCAGATAATGGAATACCTTATTATTTTGTGGCATGCCAAGAAATGACACTTAATTCTGTTATGTAAATGGAGATTATATTTCATATTTAAGCATGTGCTGTATGGTCTTGACATGATGTACCTAACAGGAGAAGCATCTGTGTCTAGGGAGCAGAATCACTGTTAGATCCAAGCAAGTCAGACCTCTGCCTCAGGCCCTGAGCTGGGATGTGTTCTTTCTCAAATATTTCTAAATCTACCTGTGATGTCTAGATTTGTTAGTGGCAGATAATACCGCTTTGCCAAGATGTTTTGAGGATAAGCTAGTGTGTGTGTGTGTGTGTGTGTGTGTGTGTGTGTGTGTTCCTAAGTATCTGCTGCTCTCCATTCTGTGTGGCCAGTTAACCAGATAGTCTCAGGAACTATGTCATTTACACCTGTGAGAACATTCTGGAGCACCATGGCTGGGCTCGTGCCACTGGGTTCTCCTTCCAGAATGATAGTCTAGAAAGCTGATCTACACAGGCAACATTTCTTTTGTTGATTGTGTGAAAGATCAGGCTACCACACTGGTGTTCACATGATCATTCTGTATAGTTCTACTACTTTCTCTTAGTAACCATAGGCTTACTATGGTTGAACTATAGGCATGGACCCGTGGATGTTTTCTTTCACTCTATGACTTCAGGATTACCTTCAGTTTTCAAAAGCTGGCATCTGAAACAAAATGGAGGCTTTTGTCTCCATGGATGCCTGATGCTAGCACCAGGAAGCTGTTACATTCCCTCTAGCTGCTCATTGCCAAATGTTGGACCACTCCTGTGAGTGTCTGTGTTTCTCTCTCCTCAGATCTTTCTAGATCATTGTACTGACTGATGTTCTAGTGGGCCATTCCAGCTAAAAGGTTTCTTCTCTTGCCTCCAGATGATGTGATGATACTATGCTCTTAAAGTGGGTAAGAAGACAGTGTGAATTCACTTGCCATTGTAGGGCTATTCCTTTTATTCTCCTCAATAGCAGCAGCATGTAGAAAATGATAGGTGTGCATCAACCCTGAGAATCACACTGTCCGAGTGCCAGGATTGTTTTCTAAAGAGTTCAAAGAAGATGTGGTGTTGGAATATGTGATTGTTAATTTTATATCATATAATTCTTAACAGTGTATTTAATATGAGTAGAAAACACATGCCCATTTCATTTTTTGTGAATTGCGTGAGTAAAATTTCCATTTGTGGGTATGAGGCATTTTACTGAGTTGTGAATCATTGGAAGGCAGTATTATGATTGGTTCCACAAGCAGTGATGTAATAAACTTGGACTTGGAGATGGAGGGGGCAAAAAAGAAAAGCCAACAAACACAAATAGGTTCTAAAGAACTGTGGCATTGTGAATAATAATGGCATTGCTCCCTTTTATTCAAGGAGGCCATATGAAACAGCCAGGCATGATGCATATGACAATAATGAACATGAATTGATGTCTCCTGAGCCTGGCAGGAAGAAGAATCTTTACACACTGATTGGAAAATAAACTATGATTTATTCCCTTTCTACCCATTAATCTTTTCATTCATAAAAAATATTATACCTTACAGGACCCCACAGATTCTGTGTACATTGTAAAGAAAAAGCTACTGCTGTTAGTGAAGATCCTGCAAAATTATTGCCATGAGCTCTCCTTCCCAGTGATAGTCCTGCTGGGGAGGGGACTTACTTGTGATACTCAGGAAGAAAGGTACTCTCTCTGCAGCTTAAGCCCAAATCTGGAACTTAATCCTCAATACAAAGATAGGAGGAGGGGCTGGAGGGATACATCACTGCATAAAACACAAAAGCATGAGGACTGGAGTTCAGATCCCCAGCACCTAGCTAAAATGGCTGGTGGTCATGGTGGCCTGTCTGCAGTCCTAGGATGAGCAGGAGGCAGATCCAGGGAATCTGGAAAACTGGTAGCACAGTGAACTAACCAAACTTGTGAGCTCTGGTTATTCATGGGAGAAATCTTGCTTCAATATCAATAAGGTAAAGAAAAACTGAGAAAACAAGTAATGTCATCCAATGCCTTTATACACACACACACACACACACACACACACACACACACACACACGCATGTATACACACGCATGCATACACACTCATATGCACACCACACACAAACATATGCACACCACATACATATACAATAAGCACACATACCACACACACCACACACACACACACCTCACACATACAACACTAAACACATACCACATACACTCATATACACCTCAGACACACACCTCACACACACACACACACACACTAAACACACACATACAGCAAACACACATACACCACACACACTACACATACACCACACATATACACCACACACATATACCCTAAATACACACCACACATATACCACACACACAAACACACCACACGCACATACAGTATGCACAAATACCATACACACACACACACACACACTCCACAATCACATATTACACATGTACCACACATATATATCACACAAACAGACAACACATACCACCATACACACCATACCACATAAACCACACTACACACACCCCACATACACTACACACATACTATACCTCCCTACAATCCACCCACACACACTACACACACACACACACACACACACACTCACATCCCCATCCTGCACCCACACATCTCCATACCACACACACGCACCACATCCCACTATATCACATATACACACCACACACACCCACCACATACACACAGGCGACACATACACAACACATACATAAACTAAAAAAGAATAGGTGCAGGTATATGAAGCATCCTATTTCTTAGTAGACAAAAATAAAAAAGTAAAAACAAGGGAGGGAAGGGAGACAAAAAGAGAGAAGGACATTGAGGAAAATGAGCATCTTAACCTGTGAAATAGCAAGATAATTTACCCCAGAGATGAAAAATTATTGGCAGCACATACCCCTAAGAACACTGGAGAAGAGTGATTTGTAGAGTAGAAAATAGAAAGCTCATAGGCACAAATCTTTGTGGTAGGATGTGGCAGACCCAGGTTGCAACATTTTCTATAAGGAAAAAGTGTTTTCAGGGGATGCCATGTCCATCCCCTCTAGAACCAGTTTCTTTGCATCAGATGACAGTGCAAGTGGCAAGTTACAAGAGGAACAGAAAATGGAAACCCCAACTTTGGGGAAAATACATATTTTATGTGAAGCATGCATCTCTTTTCTTTGTGTGAGGGCCTGAAGATTGAATCCAGGGCTGCTCATAAGACAGGTTAGTCCTGGACCACTGAGCTACATTCCTAGCCTTGCTTTGCCTTTTATTTTGAGATATTTCTTATTTCAAAAAACCCTATGTTGCTTAGGGTTGCTTTGAAGTTATTCTGTATCTTAAGTGGGCTTTGAACTTGACCTGCCTTAATGTGCCTAGTAGCTGGGATTGCAAAAGAATATACTAGAAATGCTAGCTAGGCATCACTCTTGTTGATGTAATGTTTTCTTTTGTCTGTAGATCTGTTGTATCTTTAATTCACTGTAATTTTCCAAATGATTGTTGACAGATTTCGAAATTACATTTGCTGCTACTGAGTTTTTTCCCATCTGTGCTTGGAAGTTTGCATTTACTTGAAACAAACAGCACATCCTTGGTAGAAACCTCCTGTCTGACTTAACTTACTGGATAAGATCCATTTCTTAAAACTTTAATGGTGTGTGTGCATGCATGCATGCATATGTGCATGTGTGCATGTTTGCATGTGTGTATATTTGCATGCGTTTATACGCATGTTTACATGTGTGGGGTACATATCCACATATGGGTGAATTTGCATGTATATGAATGTATCTATAGGCTTGATGTTGATGTGGAAGTTATCTTAACTGACTTGGCTCTTTCTCCTTATTAATTGAGGCAGAATCTCTCAATCACACCCAGAGATCACAGATACAGCCACTCTTAATAGCCAATTACTCTAGGGATCCTGTCTCTACCTTCTGAGGATGGAATTACACCTGACATTTATGTGGCTGCTGAGGATCCGAGCTCTGGTCTTCAGCTTATACAGCAAGTGCATTAACCATTTAACCACTGACCCTATCACCAGCCCCTCTTAATGCTTTTCATCCAATCAAACTAAAAGATCTCTCTTGTATTCAGCCTTCATTCTCAGTCTGATTCTGACTCTGATCTTCTGGATACACTTACAGATTTATACCACTTGGCTGTATCTCTCCTAGACTGTTTGTTCCTGCCTTTGTAAAAGAAGCTGCGTGCCCTTGGGGGCTCTGTGTGCCCTGCCCTCTCTTGATGTGTTTGTTCACAAATCGGAATTATGATTCAGGGTCTCAGCTGTGTGCCTGCTCCTGATTCTCGCTTCTGTTTTCCTTCTCCATTCTCTTGCACTGAAAAGTCTGTATTTCCATAACCAGTTTAATCACAAATTCCTCCCACTTGTTCTAGATTATAGGGCCCCTATTATGGATCTGATTCTACCACGATGATCAATCAGTCAGGATGCATACAGAAAAAGACAATTTTGTATCCAGTATGACCAGTGATCAAAATTACCAAGGGGATTTCAAAAACTTTCTAAACATTGAAATAAAAAGATAGGACTGCTATTGTTCCCGGAGCAAGTTCCTCCCTTATGTCAGCAGTAATTCCTGAGTACTGATTACTTTCTTCCAAAATGGTATAAGACAAAGAACCTAGGCATGTACAAAACTGCAATTCACTGTAGGCAATGTGTGTGCCTTTGGAAATTGTTACTATAAGCAGATTAAGGTCTCAAAATCACGATCTGTTCTCTAGTATTTACTGTGGGTGTTACAAGTAAAGGACATTGTGCTTGGTTTTGGAGAACAAGATGATCAAAGTAGAAACTGTTAATTCCATTAACCCTACAGCTCCTCCTGGGTTTCCTTCATCATGCCTCTTTGCTCCTAACTGGGTCTTCCCCCAGTCTCTGAAAATATTCTGCCTCTCCTAGCTCTTTTTGTTTGTTTGTTTGTTTTGTATTGTTTTGTTTTATTGATGATCTCTGAAACTCAGTGTGCCCTTTCTTTTTTGAGTACTTTATATAAAATTCACAAGTAACTCCAAACATACACATCTTATGTTTTCCTTCCTGAATTTAGTCTTCTTCTTGGACTTGCATATTTTATTACTAAAAAAAGTTGTTCTAATTTTTCTTTCGCCTTCACCAGCTTGGGAAGGTGGATATAATTTTTTTTAGCATGCTTCTGTCTTTAGGACTGGAATAGTGTCCAAGATATACTGGGCTTTTGGGGGAAAATGTTAAATGAATAAATGAGGTATCAGATGAATGAGAGTATTGAGATCCTAGAGTTTTTTTCTCTAACTTGTATATACTGTCATAAAATTATTGTACTAGGATATGTTACTTCTAGGGCTCTGGTACAAAAAATTAACTTTTGCCCCTTTACTAAAGATTCTACAATAGAAGTTGACAAGTTAAATCCCAGGCTGTAAACATCTTGAAAAGTCTTGATGAAATGATTTATCCTTTTTCTTCAAAGAATGAGATGACACCCTTCCTGGGGTCTTGCAAATATCAGCTGGTATCAACATATAAGTTTCCATTTTGCATCAGTATTTTTTAAATAATGTTCTTAAAATCCATTTTAATGGTAACTATAGCAAGAAAAACAATGGACAGTAAATGTAGAAAGTATTGCTACAAATACATGCTGAAATTTGTAACCCCATCCATTAATGAATTAGAATTAAAGTAGCAATTAAATAGTGTTTAAACAGATTAAAGCCACGTATTTGATATATGGAATGAATAATCCAGATATGGTTTTGTGACTTATCAATTATAGTTCAGGACACTTATTTTAAGACTAAAAAAAGGATTTTATTAGTTTCCTTTTAAAAACAGAATATTACAAATTAAGTGATAAAATATTAGACATTTAATATTTCCTAATTATATAGGCTACAGGTCTGTGGTCAAGGTATGGGCAGAGTCATTCCCCCTCCAAAGACTGTAGATCGCTTTTCTAGAGTTTCCATAATGAATTATTACACAGAAGACACTTATGTTGAGAAAATCCTGGAGACTGGAAATCTAACACAAAGTGTTTCATCTGCTTCCCATACTTTGTAGATAGCCTTTGTGCCTCTTCATGTTGCCCTTGCTCTGAATGTGTTTGTCAAAGTTTCCTCCTAAGAACAGCAATGATGGCGAGCTAAGGACTGCATTAGTATCCTATTTTCATTTAAAGCCTTATCTCCAGATAGAGTCATGTTAGGTGTTGTGTTATATCAACAGACCAATTTGTGGAGCTGAAGTTTAGCCTACGAAGAGAGGAGTTCTCCTCAGATCCAGGTTTATAGCAGCCTTCAGGTCTCAATTGCTATGTATACATCACTATGCAAATATGGATTTCTTCTTGTGTCTCTTTACAAGGTTTTTCCTGTGAGTGTCCTGTAGGTGTGCTTCTTCTTTGATTTTTTTCCCTTCCTTTCCTTTCCTTTCCTTTCCTTTCCTTTCCTTTCCTTTCCTTTCCTTTCCTTTCCTTTCCTTTCCTTCCCTTCCCTTCCCTTCCCTTCCCTTCCCTTCCCTTCCTTCCCTTCCCTTCCCTTCCCTTCCCTTCCCTTCCCTTCCCTTCCCTTCCCTTCCCTTTCCTTTCCTTTCTTCTTAGGGTTTTATAAATTCAATGTTAGATAAGTTCCCTAGTCCTCCTCATTCTCCCTGTTCATTTTCCTTCTTTCTCATAGTCAGCTCCTCCTGCTCCTCATACTATTCTGCCTCCTCCCTGTCTCCTGCTTCTTTAACCTATTTTCCCACCCAGTCTTACATCCCGAGAGGATCTGACTTTCAATGCTCTTGTTTTTGTTAGCCAGTGTGTACCTGGGCTTCACATATGGTCCTCTGATGTGTGACATTAACCTGATTTCCTCCTCATCAGAATCAGTCATCATGGCCAGCATGGCACCCTGCTTCCAGGCTGTTGGCTTGAGGAACTCAAGAAAATTCGGCTAAATTCTATTTCCATTTTGTTCCACAGAGGCATGATTCCTTGTGGGATCTCTCCCTTTATGAAAACTGGAAGACAAGTCATCTGACCTTCATTCTTTTCCAGTTCCATTCTTTCTGGTTCTGACAAACACAGCACTGAAGATTGGCAGTTGCTAAGTCACACATCATTCGCTAGATGCCTTGCTGACCTTGCTTTTGAGGGCATTAGTTCCTGCTATCATTTAAGAATGCAAAAACAGTTGTCTCTGTTATCTTTATTTCTAACACATAGTCAAACAAATACATCTTTCATCTTTGTTTTGAAGGCTTCATATCTTGATTTAAAGGATAGCTGTATTTTTTCCTGTTTCTCTGTTTATTCATTCTTTACTACTAGAAATAGGACAAATAAAATCTATAATCTATATTAAAATCTTTAATATCCAGAGAGACTGTTCTTTCTTATATTTTTTTTCAGTAAATATACAATAATGGATTTCATTATGAGATTTTCATGCACATGTATTATTATTCTTTGTGCATACAAGCCCTGTTACCCTCATTGACCTGTTTCCTTCTACTTCTGGTTCTTTGACTGTCCTCAGTTATCCTCTGTTCTGCTTTAGTGTGTTACCCATGTGTGTGATTTCTCATATGTGTGTACCTAGAGACTGCATACTTGATATTTTGAAACTCAATAGTATTGAAAAGCAAATGTTAAAATCCAAAAGTAAATGGAGAATGTTTACAGTTTGCCAGGTAGGATTCCTAAAAGGACAATATTAATTATTACATTATTTTCCCCTTTTATCCTCTCTCTAGCAGCTCTCATATATCCTTCTAACTCATGGTCTCTTTTTTCTTTATCATTGTTACACACATACAAAGACATAGGAATAAATATATAAATATAGCCTGCTGAGTCCATTTAGGAATGTTTGTACATGGTTTTAGGGCTAAGTACTTGGTATTGGGTAAACATTTAGGATGTTCATCTCTGGAGAAGGTTAATTCTTTGTCTTAGCAGTCAATTTCTTCATCTGCATGCAGAGGACAGGGGCATTGTCAGAACATCCCTTTCTGCATAGGCATGTCAATTGGTGTTGCTACTGTTCAGGTCTTCTATGCGCAGCCATATTGTTGAGATTTTGGGAGTATGGCTTCCCTCTTATATTTATAAGGCACAACCTCACATCTGACTTCCTAGGCTTATTACTCTTTCAGACTTTCAACCCCTTTCTGGTTTGCTTGACTCTACCATGTAAATTTGTGGGTACTTACTGGATAAAACTCATGAGGAGGATACACTAAGGTTTTATTGTGTCCAAATTATATGCAGCATGGATCCTTATTGCCAAGATTATATAAATTCTCTTACCAACCCCACTTCCTATACTATGTAGAGATTCTGTGGCCTTCGCCCTGGGTTCTTTTCTCAACTTCTCTTTCTCCATCACCCTATAAATTCAAAATCCACAGTTTTCAGGAAAACCAATACGCTCTATTCTCTTATAGTTGGTCATTGATGTTTTGGGAAGGAAATTTGCTGTTTTAACTTATTTGTTCTTTGAGAATTTTATTTACTGTGATTGGGTCATAATCAGACTTTCCCTAACTCCTCCCAGACCCCCACAGCCATGCTCTACACCCTCAGTTTTTCCCTCCCATCAAGTACACTTTATACTGTCCATCTACATACTTTTTTACTAAAACAAGATATATATATATATATATATATATATATATATATATATATATATATAATACATATATATATATGATGTAGTGGAATAAATCTAACAAAGCATATGAAAGGCTTATACAATGAAAACTTTAAGACACTGAAAATAGATGCTAATGAAGTACCAGAAGATGGAAATACTTCCTATTTTCATGAATTGGCAGGATTAGTATTATAAAAAAATGACCACTCTACTAAAAGCAATCTACAAATGAACACAATCTCCATCATAATTTCAGTGCAATTCTTTACAGAATCGTGTATGTGTGTGTGTGTGTGTGTGTGTGTGTATGTATGTATGTATGTATATATATGTATATATATATTGTATATATATATAAAATTTTATATAGAAACACAGAAGATCCAGGCTATCCAGTATGATCTTGAAAAATAAAAAAATTTCCTGGAGTGTTACCATCCCAGCCTTCAAGTTATACTGCAGAGTCATAATAATAGAAGCAGCATTGTACTGGCCTAAAAACAGAAACACTGATCAATGCAATGGAATTGAGGGCCCGTATTTAAGCTCACACTCCTACAGCCCTCTAACGTTTGACAAAAAGGACCCAGAGGACACACTTATAGGACAGATAGCATCTTCCACACATGGTTCAGGTTAAACAGGATAGCTAAATGTAGAAAAACGAAATGACTTACTTATTTTTCATCCCACACAAAACTGAACTCCTAGTGAAAAAAAAAAATCTCATATGAGATCTGAAACCTTGAATCTGTTACAGGAGAATACAGGAAACACTCTTGAAACCATTGACACAGGAATGGACTTTCTGGACAGAGCCCAGTAGTGCATACATTAGGACAACAGTCAGTGAATGGGATCTTGTGAAAGTGAAGCTGAAAAGTGAAGGACAGCATCACTTGAATGAATAGGCAGCCTGTGGAAAGAACCTTTTTTGATAAAAAAAAAACCCTATTATTTTTGCAATTGAAATCTTTATTTTTATATAGTTTCTCTTAAAGAGCCCTTTTTGTGATGGTTTTCCTTTCCATTTCAGCTATAATTTTCCTATTCTCCACTGTACTCTAGAAAGCCAAGATCAAAGAAACGAGGAAAAGTAGAATAATATTTTATTATCCTTGCACATATCTATGTACTTTATTATCTCCGCCTCAGAATAATAGGAAAAATGTGGACCTGAGCATTTTAAAGACAGAGCGTCTCCTTGTGCCTCTAGTGCCCATGTTTTTAGCTTCTAAATTACTTTTGAAGCTGCTCTGAAATGAATGCACAAAGAAGAGGTATTGGGGGTCAAGAGAAGGAGATTGAAATAGCAATATACACTTTAGAAATAAGAAGGATTTGTTCTGCAGAGAGAACTAGATATTAAGTCAATATGGAAAAAACATGGAAAAGAGCCTTATTTGTGTAGAATATCCTAAGGATGCTCATGAATAGGTAATCCCAGCTGCCTCTGATAATGTAGTAGAAAGTAAGGCTGGAAGCAAGGGACTTGCTGAAAGCTTCTCATAGCAGAAGTTTTGTTCTCTCATTTCATACTACCCCTATGCTAACTCAGGGATAAACTACATATGGTTTTCTAGAGATAATAATGCATTTCATGTAGGTGAAGAATTGTACTGGGCACATATGAGGGGAAAGCACCAGATAGAATTATTGTATGATGTCAGCTGAATGGCTACCCATCCTACGCCTTTGTGGTTCTTTGTTTCACTGGGCTCCCCAAATTTGAGGGATAGGAAACTATTTCCCCAGGTCTCTGACAAACCTAATAGGAAATGTATACAGATATCCATATCAAGGCTTTTCTAATACAAAGTAGCAACATTTTTTTCCATACAAAGCCCTTGTCAAACAGCCAGTGAGTATTGTTTTTCAGATGTGAGTGGAGGGGTCGTAATTAACACCCACTTAACAAATCGTCTAACATAGAAGACAGAAATAAAACAAAACTGCACAAACTAGACTAATGGGGAAACAAAATGCTTTTAAAAATTGGCCATTAATCCGTTAGTTCAGAAAAATGTTTGATCCATGAGGCTAATGTATCACCATTTATCACAATAAATGGGGAGAGAAATGTAAAAGGGTTTGGTATACACAGGTGATCAAAGAGTGCTTAATTTTCACTTTTTATTGCAGAATTTATTCTTGTCCCCATTTACCCCTACCTACCACCAATGAACTGATTTGATTGGCTATAGAGATAAATGATCAAAGAAACAGCCCAAAGCCTTGTGTGGTGTTTGCTTTGTGAAACTGAAATGGAAAGAGGATATGGTTATGAATTTAATGATTTCCATACCAAACATTTTAGTACAATTTAATCCATAAAATTGCATATTATTGACTTAAAACACAACAATAAAGAAACTATGTGGGCAGAATATTAAGATAAAGTAGGGTTGTAGCCGTGAGTCTTGATTCTTTAATGTGGTTCAACCTCACTGAGCCCCTTGTCTTCCATATAAAAAGCATGTATAATGGGATACTTCTCTTCTCAGCCAGGCAGGATATCAGAAGACTTGAGAAAGTATTTGGTCCATGTCACACCAATTAGTTCTCTGATATTCTTGAAGAGCATGAGTGACCTTGACAGCTGTGTTACTAGATTCTCCTCTATGTCAAAATACAAAAAAAGAAAAAAAAAAAAAAGAACCTGGGATCTAGGGAGGCAAGGAACATACCTATTTTCTTTAAGATTTGTCCTTTTAGGACCTCGAGGACATATCTCCCATGGAGGGATACCCCCTTAACCTAGAGACCGGAGAGAAGTCCTAGTCCCTACTTCAAATGACTTGAAAGATTTACATGACCCAACCTGGATAGCATAGCCCTACAAGTGGAATGGGGGTGGGGGGATGGGAGGGGAGGCAGCCAGGGTGCATGCCACAGGGGAAAGGAGGTAAGAGGGAGGGAAGGAGGGAGGGAGGGAGGGAGGGAGAGGAAACTGGGATCCACATATAAAATTTTCAAATTATATTATTAATTAAAAAAAGATTTGTCCTTTTAAACTGAAGTGTTATTGTATGTGTGCGTGAGCATTTTATTTCCTGCCATCACATCTCCAGCACAGTGCTTGATGCCTAGAGTGATTTGATAGTTTTCATTGTATGGATGACTTTTATGATTCTGCACTTGGCAATTCCTCTGTGTAGTTCTATCCAGCCAGAAAGGGTTTACTTGGGGTTTTGAGATTGTATGTACTCATTTTTAATTGGGTGGTGATTTAGGATTAGATAATCAAAAGTTTGGAAATCAAAGATCTGAGGTTAGAAGTACTGTTCTTTTTCCCCTCTTCTTCTTCCTCCTCCTCTTCCACTTCTCTTTCTCCTCCTTCTTCCATAACTAGCCAACAATGTTATTATTAACTTGATATGTTCATGTCACCAACCTTCATTTAGAATTGTGGTTCTCTTCCATGAGTGAGAAACTTCAAGAAATGCTGATGTTCATATCTGCTGCCTATGTAGTAGAACAGATTCTCTCTCCATGAAGCTTGGGCATCTCTAAGAAAGGGAGGGGACTTACATTGATGAGGCTAAGCCAAAGATGAAAAAGGAACATGGGTTTGAAGCTGAAAATTTTCAGATTTTATTTTGTGAGTATTGATTTGTTGAAGGAGTTGTTGATATAGATTTTGGTCACATCTGACAATTCCAACATTTCTCACATAAACTCTAATAGGAAAGGAAAGGAAAAATGTACTTTCTACCTGAAAGATTATGCATTCCTCTGTCTGATTTATATATTCGGATATTGGTCTATCTTGTCATTGCTTGAAACATACAGAATCTCAGAGAAGATAATGGTATATTCAATGATGAGAATCATTTCTCAAGGTGACTTCACTGTCATATGATTCTTAACTTGATGCTTTTGCTTAGTATTAGTTACCTTCCAGTTGCTGCAATAAAACAACCTAACCCAAAACAAGTGACACAAGAAAGAGTTTACTTTGGCTGAGGGTTTCAGATGGATAAATGTCCTTCATGGTAAGGGAGCATGGCAGCAAGCAGCAGCAGGAGGAAGCTGGGTGGTCACATTTTAAACACAGTCTGATGCTGGGACAAGGTTAAAAACTCTCAAAGCACACCCCTGGTGGCATGCTTCAGCCAGCAAGGCCTAACTTCCTAAAGCTTTCAAAACATTTCCAAACATACTACCAACAGGGAACCTAGTATTGAATTCTGTAAGCCTATGTAGGACTTTCTCTTTTAAGCCACTACATTCTATATTTACATATTTTTTCTTGATATTTTCTCATATGAATGAATGACTGGATGACAATAAAATTTGGAATAAAATAATCTCTTTTGAGGGATTTATGAATTTTCTTATGTCTTTAGACACTGGAGGATTCTGAAATTAGCCTGTTGTCTGCCTTACCACAATGTAAAAAATTGTAAATCAATGCAATAACCCCCTGATTTGCAAACACATATGCTGTAAGAAAAACATATGTACATAATTCACATGTCACTTTTTCTGAAACACCCCATGGAGGTTGCTACAGAGGTTAGGCAGTCATTGCATTAATAATACAATAAATATATGTCTATCATGTATAACATGTAACTAAGCAAACAAAGGGTATATAACCCTGTACTTGCCTTTCATGGCCTTAAACATTCTTGATTGCCACATTTGCACATTCATGAATATTTATGTGTATAGATTTTCAGAAGCCATAGCCTGTACTCTTAGTTTTTGCAATGTGACTAAACTCTATAAATTTGTTTCATATCATCTCATGCAGTTATTTATGTTAGATATTCTTAATAAATCAAAAGATAATTACATACTCTTGGCTTTCAAATGTAGTACCTGGGTGGTTTTAAAAATATACCTCAAAGCCAAATTCTTAACCAATTGAAAACAGAAAAAACAGAAACAAAGTTACTTTTTTTTCTTTTTCTTTCTGTATTTTTTTCTTTTTAAAGACAGTTTTCTTTGTGTAGCCCTGGCTATCCTAGAACTTGCACTAGAGACCAGGCTGGCCTTGAACTCAGAGATTAACCTGCCTCTACCTCCAAGTGCTGGGATTAAAGTCATGTGCCTCCACTGCCTGACTCTTTTTTGAAGCATTTATATAGTGTGTTTGTATGCCAATGTGGTCAGAGGGGAGCTTGCAGGAGTCTATTCTTCCCCTCATGTGGGTTCCAAAGATCATGCTCTGATTGTAAGGCTTTAGGGAGGACATGCCTTTACCCACTGAGCAATATCACCAGCCCAAAGTTATGTTCTTACCTAGCCAGCTATTGGATTTGTTTAACGTGTGAAGTTCTGGCATTTTTCTTATTATTTTTAACTTCACAAAGCACACCCCCCACACACACTTTCCTTCTTTTGCAGTACTGGAGATTAAAACTCGGGCTTTATCCAGTTTGACAAGTCCTCTACCACAGAGCTCTACCCCAAGCCCCAGAGCAATTATTTCTCATACAGGTCTGATATTTGTCTTTATATAAGATTTTTTTCTATAGTAAATTAATAAGTGCATATTTAAAGGTTCAGGCTCCTACATGGTAAGTAATAAATATAGTTTATAAAACAGAAGGTCTCATGGCATCCTGAATGATTGTAAAGGGATATTGAGACTAAAATTTTTGATATTTTAAAAAAATGTAAAAAGTGGTGGTGGTATACTTCCTAATAAGGATTTTTTTGTTTGTTTTGGTTTTTTTTAAGGAGCATAGCATCTTCACACAGTGTGGGCATGGCAATCTCCTTCGGGATTTAGCAAGATGTGGGTACCATTGTAGTGCCTTCCACAGATGAACTTGATATGATGTACTTGAGCACTCACCTCATCATCTCAGAGATGTGTGGTGGGTCAGGCAATGCTAGAAAAGCAAAACCTTTACATTAAGCAAATGCTTTACCGAATGTAGAAGTTTTAAATGACAACACAAAGACGAAGTGATAAGTGATAAGGATCACATCCTTCGTCCCCTGAACTGACCCTTGCCATCTTGTATGAAGCCTCCAGCCCACTTGCCAGGAACTCGGTGTGTGGCTATTTCAAATTGAGAGCTAGGAATAAATCCATCCATCCTATCTCGTGACCCTACAGCAGGATCAAGTGCCTGTATGTTTCAGGTCAGGTGGACCACAGAGCTGTCTATGAAAGCAAACAAAATGAGGCTCACGTCAATGAAAACTTTATTGTGTGCTTTAAGTTATATTTATTATATTATGTTTTCAATTTTTTTCTTATTTTACATATCGATCCCAGTTCCCTCTCCCTTCCTTCTACTCATATTGTAAAACAATAATTGTTGAGAAATGTTAAAGTAAGTTAGACTTTGGTGGAGGTAAGGAAAGGGCTTGTTTGACTGTCTTGTTGGTAGTAGGGATCACAGAGGCCAAAGTAATCTTGGAGTTAATCTTATCATTCTTGGCTTTCTAAATAATGTTCTCTAGAAATTGAGTTAAAGAGAGATGAAATATAAGCAGGGTAGAAGCTCTCTTGGCCCACAGACTCTCTCACTTTATTGTGTTTTAAACTGCATCACATTGCTTCCCCGTCCCAGTCACCTGCCTGTGTGGTACAGGACACAGTCATCAGAAGAACTGAGAAGGTCAGTGGGGAGTGGGAACTTCCCACCTGGTTCTGCTGTCCTATCCTTAACAGTTCAATTATGACAAATGAAGACATAATGAACATTTCATGACACATGGACACTCTTTCCTCTAAATGAAAGCTTAAGGAAACATTTTCACTCCCCCAGTGGTAGGACGAACTTCCTAGAGTCACTGACTTGGTTGACACTGGTACCACCTTCGTACTGGACATCTGGAGCATGAACCATCAGGGCACCATGAAAGTGTATGAATTGGAAATTGGAGAGATTTCCTTGTGCTACAATCCTACCACATGGGACTTTGGGGAATGTTCTTTCTAACATAATTCTCAGTTAAAATAGGAAAGGAAATACTAGTTTTTGTATTCATATAGTGTGCATTATACCTTCATAGATTTAAAAAAAGAGGAAATTAATCTGTTTCTGTTCTTAATTTACAAAATAACTCTATTGTTTTTACTCATGGACATAATAATTTCATTTTATGCACCTTTTCTTAAATATTCAAAAGGTATTGAACCTGAGAAGTCAAATCTCAGACATTATATTTGAGAATAAATCAGCAGCTCTCAACTTGTGGGTCTTTATCCCTTTGTGGATCACATATCAGATGTCCTGCATTTCAGATATTTACATTATGACTCATAACAGTAGCACAATTACAGTTATGAATTAGCAATGAAATAATTTTTTTTGCTTGGGGGTTACCACATCATGAGAAACTGTATTAAAGGGTCACAGCATTGGGAAGGCTGAGAAGCACTAGAGTAAATGCTTTAAGGATATTCATAAATATGTCCATAATTTTCTAATTATCATTGTGTTTCTGCCACATTGGTTTAGATTCTAATTGCCTGAGGAAAAATGCCACTCATATTTAGGTCATGCTTTAGGGTTTGGAAAACTGTCACCCCAGTGTCAGGAGCACTCTATTTTTGGTTGTGAGCCTAGCCTTTAATGGCTGAGCCATCTCTCCAGCCCTAGGCGCACTCTAAAGAGATAGTTTATCTAAGTTCTGGACATCCCAAAAGTGTTTGTTTAGTCATTTTCTCATCTTTTCAAAACATCATGAACAGTTAAGAACTTATCATCTAATACAATATTATGTTGAGTTATACTATTTTGCATACTTGAAAAGGAATTTTTAAAGTTTAAGTCTCTTGAGAATTTTATACATAAGTACTATATTCATAACATTTTAACCCATCCTTCACCCCAATTCCAAGTTCTCCCATTCCCCCATTTCTTCTGAGATTCATGACCATTTCATTAATTATTTTTGTTATTTATGTAAGTGTGTATTCAGCCTACTGAGTCCATTATTATTGTTCATATGTACATGTGTTTAGGGATTACCACTGGGATTGGTATATCAAGGAGCATGCTCCTGGAGGAGATGGATTCTCCTTCTCTCAACAGCCATTAGAGCCTGTAGTTCTGGATGGAGAAAAAACATGTAGTTCTTCATCTAGGGGTAGAGACTTGTGAAATTTCCATCACACACATTACCATGTCAACTGATATTGTTATTATTCAGGCCTTGTTTATATAACAATATTGTTTGGATTTTATGGGTGCAGCTTCCCTCTCATGTCCAGAAAAACTTATGTCACAACAGGTATGCTGGTCCTGTGGCCCTTGCAATATTTCTGTCCCCTCTTCCACAATTTTCCCTAAATTTTAGATGTCAGAGTTATATTGTAGGTGTATCAGTTGAGGGTCTCTGAAGTAACCTCTGAATTTTGATCAGTTGTGGGTCTCTGAAGTGGTCTCCATCATTTGAAAAAAATGTATATTAGATAAAGAGAGAGAGAGAGTTACACTTATCTGTTGGTATCAAGTATTTAGAAGGCATTTAGAAATTATATTGGTTTGGGAGAACAGCAGTACTTCTTTGTGACTCAGCAATTTTGTCCTACTATATAAATTCATGTGGTACATAGAACTTATTCTGTGGCAGACATTATGCTTAGAACTGAAAGCTATAGGATCTCCATGATACAAGGCAACAGGATATTCAATGGGAGTCCCAGTGTAGGCCCAGCATTGGCAGTATAGCAGGAACCAGAGGCCTCAAACCAGACCAATGACTTTTGGGATGAACACTTGCACATAAAGATGCATGGGCAAAATGGTTTACTGCATCACTCACTGTCACACAACAACTTCCATTTTTTTTTAGAAGAGATTTTTTTTCTCTTTTAAATTTTATTTTATTGGTGGGGGTTGCAAGGACAGATGAAGAATATAAAGAGATGGGAAATGAATGGGATCGAGAAACATGGTGTGAAAGACACAAAGAATAAATAAAAAGAAAGCTTAATCAAAAATTGTTAAAGACAAAAAAAAAAAGAACTGAGGTGATCGTAATTGTTAATAAGTGTTTTTTTTTTTTTTTTTTTTTCCACCATCATAGAGTGTACGTTCTCACAAGGAAAGAAAGACAGACTCTGGCTTGATAGGATAAGGAAGGTATTTCTGAGGAAGAATGTTTTATTAAAGATTAGAAAGATGGACAGAAATTGTCTAAACCATAGGACATGTAAGTACAGTCCAGATGGAGAAGACAGAAGGTATCGATGAAAGAACATGCTGGTGTGAAGAAGCCAAGGAAGGCCAATGTGGTCAAAGTACAGGAGACAGAATGTGGCAACCACAGTAGAAGGATGATAGAGTTGTCCACAGAGAGATGGTGCTGGCTTGAGTAAGGATAAGCAGAAATGTATTGAGAGTGACAGGTAGTATTTGGAGGAAAGAAACAGGAATCATGAACAAGACAGATTTGTAGCCAGATGGATTGGTATTGTTTGCTGAAACTAAAAATTCTGCATGTCTGAGTTATCAGGGGACACCCAGTAGGTAGGCAAATGTTTGAGTCAAAGTTCAAAATACATTCAACCAGGCCTGCAAGCACACAATGATGTTTAATGTTGTTCTGATGATATTGGGTACAGACTATACCTGCCCCCTGTTTAGGTGCATTCCTCTCTGGCTCATGTGACCTCTGTAGCCTAATCAATGACATCCTGTTCTTTGACTTCTTGTTATTCTTGTTATTTCATAGTACTGCCAAGAACTACAAAAAATCCTAAGAATTTAAATCCCTTACAGGCAAATGAATTAGTGCACCACAATATCAAGGATGCTACAGAAAGTAGCATCTGTATTTGGAGTCAAGAAAAATTGTATCCTAGTGAAAGAAGCAGCTAAAATACTATGAGCTTTTCTTGGTTTTGTTCTCTAATTCAGATGTTCACATTACACTGTGAAAAGTTCCCAATGATCGTTACACTAGAAGAGCATTTGGCTTAGGAAATCTCATATGAAGAGGGAAGTCAACATGTATGGGCATGGCTCGGGAAGATCCCCTGCCTTCTAAATCAGCTTGCTATACCACCAGCGTCCTTGAAAGGTAGAGACAAAGGCAGCTTTGCCTCTACTTACAGGGTGTTGAGAAATAAAAAATCCCATGTCTAAAATTTCCCAACAATCCTCAGAAAATTATCAGTAGAAATGAAGCAAGTGCGAGCACTCACCTTATTTATTACTGTTTAGTATTTATTGCTCTCATTTGGAAGTTAATGGCTCTGTTTTTCCTTCAGCAGAGGGTCACTGCTTCCATCAGGATGACTCAATAGAGAGCCCTGTCCTACACTGCACTCATAATTCTCTCTCACTCCAGTGGGCAAGACCAGAGAAGCTCCTCCTTTGCTGTAGTCTGGAGTTAGGCTAACACTGGAAGGACTATCTTACCTGGCTTTGTTGTAAATAGCCTCTTTTAGCTAAATCCTTCCCCTTTGCCATAATGGAGTGTGTCATCTGTTTGTTGATGGGATCTTGAATGAGCCAGGTCTCTTGTTTATGGGAGTTGGGATAGTAGTAGGATCCACTGCAGGGCGAGAAGAAAAGCAGTGGGAAAACCCTGGCCCACTGGTGTTCCTGAATGGGCAGAGAAACGTGCCCACATAGGACCTTAAAATTGCCACAAACATTTGGGTTTTAGCTTTTGAAATAAATATTTCTCTTAAGAATGTCAACACTGGAGCCACTGCAGGGCTCTGCCTAAGATGGGGTGGGTAAGTTTTAGGGTGGGTGTCTGCAGAGGACAATCAGTGGGCTGAAAATCTGAGACCTGGGCTGATTTTGTTATTTATGCTATAGGCTCAGAAGTCTGACTTTTATGCCATACAGCAAGTACCTGTTTCAAGAAATGCTAGAAATGTCAGTTTTTTATTTTTAGTGAGAAATACCACTGTCATCCAAGTAGAATATGTAAATCTACATATGTAAGCCTACTTATAAGCATGCTTTTGGATCCCTAAAAGTTACTAAGTTCGGTTGCTGGTTAAATATGATGTTTCCTAGGCTAGCCATCTTCCTTCCTTGACTTACATTTAAATGTGATATTTCTACTTTGAAGTTTCACTGGGTATCTATAAATGTATTTCTGAGATGTCTCAAGTACCAGCTCTCTTTCTACTTTTCCCTCATGTGGCAGTAGTTGTACTTTGCTCTCAGGAAGACTCCTGTGTGGCCATTTTGTGTGGATTCTACTATCTGTGGGCATTAGGAGTTTTATTTGCTCTTGCCTTCTCTGGGCATCCTAATATTCTTGGTAACATATAGAGACAGGCTATGTCTCCATATGTGTGTTCTCTCATACACAAAATTTAACATAGAAGGGATAATCTTTGAGAAGACTGAAGGTGAAGAGGCCTATGAAGTGTATAAACAAGTATTTAGCATAGGCAAATATTGCTATTATTTTTATTAATGGAATTATTATAGAATGCAGCAAAATTTTACTGTAAATGAAGCCTCTGTGTCTACTTTCGGCCTTCTATGAAGTATGAAGAATGTCACATTACTCCTGACAGAGTACTCAAGCCAGATAAAGACATTTCATTACTCAAGGTAGGGAGTTGCTTGTATTTTTTAAAACTTAGAGAATGAGCCTCATTCTCATACTAAGTAGATTGCTAATTTCCAGTGAGCTGTGCTATATTATACAAGAAGGAATATAAAAAGTATATGAGATACATGGGCATTGCTCTACAGTGAGATGTAGTGTAATAATAGATCCCACTTGTAATATGATATATTTAGATGTACCGGTGGAGACAAAATTACTCTTGCTCAGGAAATCTCTTTTCAGTGTGCATCACTAGGACCAGGATGATCCAGAAATTAAGTTAAGAAGTATCTGGGCCAGGTAGCATTTAGAGGAACTAATGGATGATATAACTGGATTATAACCATTTATTTTTGTCAGGCACATAAATAGTTTAGACTTATCTTTGCAGTTTATCTTAGAACTGGGTGGTCTGGTGATAATGTCATCAGCATCCTGAGCAGGAGACCAAGACCTTCCTTAAACCCTAAATAGATCTGGATTTGTAGATCAGTTTCCTCTCCAAGAAGTCAGAAAGGAAAAGAGAGATTACCCAAGTAACTTAGAAGATATCTCTAAACAAATAGGAAAAGTAGACATAAACAAAGGTGTGGGTCCTATGTCTTCACTGCATCCCATAATGAGAAGTAAATCCCAAAGGCAACTTCTGCCTGAGGCTTTGGATGACACATATAGTCAACTAGTCTTGTTATAATTGAACAGTCCTCAGAATGACAGGGATATAGCCATATAGAAGTTTCCCTAGCTCACTAGAAATTCTGTGGCTTTCTGTGGATTCTACAGAGGCTTTGGTCTCAGGAACAGAAGGGACTAAAAAAGTCAAAGATTCTATTTTGTCTCTAAAAAAGATCGAGGGACATTCTCAACAGTGTTGGCTATGACTGTCAAAGTTCTTCCTAGACAATAGCTCTTCAGAGAAGGAATTTTGTCTACAGACAAAAGTCATTCATTAGTTGGATGGAGTAAGTGCTGTACATTCTATCTCTTCCCTCTAGGCTCTCCTCAGAAATAATTCTGGGTCTATCTATCACTTCTGGTAGGAATTTGTCCATATGTTAAGCACATTAACATTTATAACCACTATCCAAGGCCACAGCATGCTGAACCAGCCTCAGGGAACAGAAGGGACTGCATGGGCTAATCTATCTAGATCATGAAATGAAGGTGTTGTCTTAAGCATGTCAGTACTTCAGGAGCTTCCTCTTATGAAGAGTGGTAAAATGGTTAGTAAGAAAGCTTGCTGTGTCTTCCTAGAAGAGTTTCCCACTTATTCTTCCAGTTGCAAACTGTCTACCTAACTTCTATTTAAATTGAACATGAGGGTTCACAAGGCAGACAGGCAATCAAGGAATTGTCACAGTAACAACGAAGTTTCCCAAGCCTTCTTCCCCTGTGTGTCCCAGGTCCAACAGTTCTTCTTGAAGGATTTTGTTCATACATTAAACTTGCATGGATTTGCACTTCCCATTTAAAGTAACTTAATGGTGATCTGTATTCCAGAATCTTCTGAGAATGAAAAAAGCCTAAGGCTAGACACACAGTTAGATTACTTATAATAATTGTCCCCTGGGTTTCATAGGATTCAGCCTGAATGTGAGTAGACACTTAACCACTGATCATGTCCCTGATTTAGTTCAGAGAGAATGGAAAATAAATGTCAATCTCAGCTTTAAAACCCAACTAGAAAACTGGAACACATATTTCTGTAAGTAACTCCAAAAACTCACGAGTTCACCAAGTTCTACTTTGTTGGTATCTATATTTTTAACTTACTAATTGACATGATGAAAAGCACTGTGCACTGCCTCACACGCACACGCACACACACACACACACACACACACACACACACACACACACACACAGCAGCTGCCTCCACTGATGTTGCTGCCGCCGCCACCACAAACAACAGCAACCAAACAAGAGACAAAAACCAGTCCCCTCCTTTCTTAAACTTTGTTAAGCCCCTCATTGCTTATAAACTTTGGCAGTGCCCTGAATTTTGTTTCTTCTTTTATACACTGCAAAGCACCATGGCTGAGGAATCCAATTGTTTCTTTTCTTGGATGACTAAGTGATAACCAAGAACAGCTAGGAAACACACACAGTGGGGCAGATGTAGAAATCACCTATTAGACAACATCAAAGTCAGGTAGCTCTTTTACTGTCTCAGAGAGAGAGCAAACACAACCAAAACACTTCCCACATTAATATAGAAAGCTCTTGGGCCTTAGGAGGAAAATGAAGCTATCCTCATATAAAACTCTAAGCCAATATGGGATGATGTGAGACAGAATAGGAGAGAGTAAAGGAACATTAAAAGGAATGCTGAATTTCCCTTATAGGCAAAGACTATTTGAAAGATTACAGAGAAGCAAGAGAGAGAAGGGACTGAATATCATCAAGGAATTTCATCTGGTCCTTCTTTTTCATTTTTCTCTTAAACCTTTGTAGGAGATAGAATGAAGATCAGATACTATTCTGTGTGCCCCACTTGAATACACTTTTGCTTACAGTATAGTCCCAATTAGCTCCCCCACCTCCCTGATATGGAAAGAGATGTTGAATAAAGGAAAAGGTACATTTCTTTTACGTCTCCTTGGGACAGGTGTCCTGAATTAGAGGAAGTTAGTAATATCTCACTCTGCTTGAGATATATTAATATGCCACACAGGATAAGAACTGATCAAATTTAGAAGAGGTTACAATTTTGATTAGTATGAAACAGGGCTATAGTATAATCTTCCTTCTTATTAACCATCAGCTTAATGAACAACTTAAGTGTTTCTGATCAGCTGTATTGTGCATCCTCCTTTCCTGCTATTGTCAATTAAAAGGTAATTATTTTTTTTCTTTCTAGTGTGTTATATTGTCATTTGCTTGGATCAAACTCAGAATATAATTAATTTTAAAATAATTAGGAAACAAAAGCTGGGCTACTGCAGGAACATTATTTTTTTGACAATTATTTGCCATCACTCAATTAACTTACATGTAACACTTTAGAAGAAGTCAAATCGTTTATCTACCTGGTAACATGTTTTCATTAACTAACTCATCTTAAAATACTCAACAGGAATCACCTTTGTTCACATTAACACTTGTGTTAGTTTATTGAAGAAAATGGAGGGATGTTGATAGCCACATCATTGATTTTCTCCTAGGGATTTGACAACTGGTAGAATTCTGGCATGGAGGAGAAAATCTCATTCATCTATGTTCTGCAACAGATCACAACTTTTTAGAATTAAATTGCCCAATCTGAACAGGCATATATGTCACACCTCCTCACAAAGCTGACATAGCCACATTCTGCTCCTGGCCCCTATGGGTTTATGGCCATTTCATGATGCACTTAGTTCAACTTCACTGGTCACCATAGACTGTAACAGTCCCAACACTGTTCAAACATCCAAAGTTTCTTCTAAGACTCAAGGCAATGTCTTATCCATAACCCTCGAACAAAACAAATGAATGACACTTCCAACAATCAAGGTACAGAAAATTCAAAAGGGATGGATGGGGCATAGTGAGAAAAGGTTGGACCAAGGCAATACCAAACCCAAGCATAGCAAGTGCTGGATCCTATAGATCCATGTTCACTCTCAGGCTTGGTTTTAAAGAGATTAAATAGCTCTACCTCTTCAGCTTTCTTGCCAGCAACGTATGCCTCTCTGGGGCCAGTTTCATTCCCTATATGTAGCAGTCCTTGGAAGATGTCCCTGGGCTCTCCAACCCCATAACCTAGGCATCTCCTTCACAGTTTAACACAATGGACTCTCGGGACCATCTCTCAGGAATTTTGACTCTGCCCCACGTTGCCCAGCCTCAGAAGCTCTAGACAGAATATAAAGTACATAATACATTAATGCATTTCTATATCTGTGGCTGCTACTTTTGAAATTTGAATACTTCTGATACTACCTGTTCAGCTTGCATCATCTGCCATCCCAACCTCTCATCCCTCAACAACACGTTGTATTTATAAATTCTTTCAGAAACCATTATCAACTTATCAAAGCCCATAGGTTTATTGATTTTCTGAAACAGAAATAATAAATTTCTACTTCTTTGTCTGCCTTGCAAATCCACAGAGACATTTACAAGATCTTATCAATCAAATAGACCTGTTCTTCTATAGACTTTGGAAAATATAGTGTTTGTAATATTATACTGTCTTATGGAGACTTTCAGGTTAGAAGACATAGATGATGACTTATACATATATTCACATATGCAAGAGAATGTATAAGATACTACATAGCTGGATACTCTTTCCTGCTTAGTTATTTCATTTCAGTACACACTAAGACTTTTTTCACGTTGAGACAAGAAAGTTTATTTCACTTGTATTCATAGGTGATTACATTTATTCCAGCTTATGCTATTATCTGTTTAAATGTTTTTCTATTTATTACCATTGGATTATGCCCAAGTTTTTCCTATTGTGAACAGTGTAACAACTAACAAGACATTTAATCTCTTAATGAAGCTGTTTCCAAATGTATACAAAACCTTCAAATAGAATTAGAAAGTTGAATATACACACTCAAATATGTTATATGTATGAAACACTTATAAATGTATATGTACCCTATTTTATATGAAACTCTTTAGGTTTTGTGCTTATCAGGATCTAGATATAGCTTGTCAAGTTTCAGTGATTAGCATGTATTATGCCATGAATTCAAAATAAGGACTTTGAAAACTTCCACCAAAAATATTCTATTCTCCTGAATAGAGGTTTTCAATATTTTTCCTTTCATTGCTTTCAAATATTGAGAAGTCACCTTGTAGACTGATGAATGCTCAAAATGTCATAAAATGCATTTTATTAAATTAGTCTTCTTTTCCCTCAATTTGTACACTCTGTTTAGAAAACACCAAAAACATTTACTAAGAAATGCCTTTTGAAAGCAATTTGCATTTTGGTTAGTGACAAAAACAGAACTCTCGCTGATGGATAAATGTCTTGTAGAGTTTAGAAGTAGTTATGACTTAGGGTAGATCACATAAACTGTTCTGTCTATTGTCCCTCTGTGTTTCTTCATTCACTTCTAAATTAACCGTCCTCTTTAAATGGAAGATCCTCTTCCTGGAAGAGTGAAAGAATACCTTTGGTATCCCATGAACTCTGGAGTATATTTCAAATATGTCAGCTACAGTTGCCAAAGCTGTGTCTGCTCAGGTGTTGTGAAAAACCTCTGCCTGGCATGCCTTTACACAGTTTGTTTCACAATGGACCAGTATTTCAAGCAATTTAATTTCTGATTAATTCCCAAAAGGCCTGCTTCTTTGGGTTATGGGTTGAAATATAGTATTAGTATCCCATTCTTGGGATGATTGCAAATGCCCTGACAGCTGCTAGATTATAATTAAACAAATTGAATTATCAGTTCAAATAGGGAGTAGAAACTTAACCACTAGAGCCCTTAGTGTTTGTGAAACCAAAGCTGACAAGGAGTCCTGTGAGCCTTGTTGAGTCCTCACTTCAGGAAATAATTTAAACCTCAGTTTCCTCCTTCACTTTTAAACCTCCAATGCCATTTAGTTGCTGAGCCCTGTTCTCTTTGTCTTGTATGTTCTGTCTACCTGGGAATGCTTGCAAGAAGTATGTGGTTTCAGGTGTAGTTTTTCCAAGGATAGAATAGTATTTATGAAAGTTATTTCTTTAGGCTACAATTAAAAGGAATTTTTACAGCTAGGATTCTTCTAGCATGTAAAACCCCTCCTACACTCTACCACCTAAATGCAGTACAAAGCTTATTCCTAAAATTTCAATGTCTTGTCCTCCTAATATCTGCTTCTAAAGTTTTACTCTCCATGGTATTTTTCTGCATGTAATGACCTTTTCTCTTCTCTTTAAAATAATGTAAACATGTCTTTGAATGCAGTTGTGTTCATGAGATGTTCAAATCAAAGATGTCACATTTAAAAATCTGGATAAAGGGGTCTGCATATCTTTCAGGGCAGAAATTTTGTTGGTATACCACAAAGAAAGGCTAGGAAAAATTATATTTAGAAGGAGGCACTGAAAAAATAGTTACAGACCTGTAGATGAAATAATTTGTGAAATTCAAAGGTAATTGCTGAAGGGATACATAATACGTAGCTATATTCAAGGACACATATTCTGCAGTGGGAAAAGAGATATTTTGAACCAATTTGCAGGTATTAAATGACTAAAAATGAAATTAAACCTATGAAATATTTCATATCTTTTGCAAGCTAACAACAACCCATAAAAATAGTGGCAATTGCTCTTTAGTTGAATTGCTATGTAATTTGCCATTTCTGCAAAGTTATTGTGACGAATGGAGAAGCCTGATATCCTTAATGTCCTCTATCAGTTCTGAAATGAATCACAAGTTATATCACCCAAAAGCAGAGGAAGTTTCCAAGGTAATTGCTTTACTATTATTCTTAGGCTAATATAGTACTTCCATATATATTTTTTATTGGAGAGAATTATTGCATGTAATTATCTCCCTCCTTGTTTCACCTGATAATTCCTACTCTTGTTTCTTTGCTACAGTAGGCTTTTTTTTTTCCCACTGAGCACTACTGACATTTTGGACTGCAGATGGGTCTTGTTTGAAGGGTTTTTGTGTCACCTGCAACCACTAAACACAAGATGCTATTTACATTTTCCTAAAGCTGTGATAACCAGGTTATCCCTGACAATCAGTATTGACAGAACTCACACGTGATTTCTGATCCTAACATTTTTCTATTTTACTTTTTATTACTTGTTCATTTAGAAATATTCTCTTACTCACTCATGTCAAAGAAAATTATAAACATTGATATTTTCACATGTTAGCAACACAGATTTAAAATGTCATGTTTGGGTGTATATTGTATGTAAGTGTGTGTGTGTGTGTGTGTGTGTGTGTGTGTGTGTGTGTGTTTCATAAAACTTGAAAGGGGATCATGAGCAAAAGGAATAGAACTTAAGGGTGGCAGGAAGTTAAGAGGATAGTGGGATACAGGTAGCAAGAAAGCAGAAGTTTGGGGAAGCAGGAAACTGATGGCAGAGAGGAATGGTAAAGCTGAGGGCAGTGGAGGAGACAGGAAGAAATTATTTTAAAAAAAGTATAATAGCAAATATGCAAGAAGACACCATAATAAAAAGCTCTTACCTTGTGTGCTCACCTTAAAAGTAACTAAGTAAATAAATTAAATAAATAAATAAAAAGGAAAAGAAAGTTTTGTGCATTGAAGCTACTTTCCCCAGGCCTCAGGACCTACCCTTCATAAGATTGAGTATCTAAGTTTATAAGATAATTTTTTAAGATGGATTGGAATTCTTCAAATATATTACATTGTAGGTTTGGTTTAGAAACCAGGGTTGGGTTGTACCTTAGCAGAAGAGCACCTGCCTAAGGTGCGTAAGACTCAGGGTAACAAAGTGAGAACAGTGGAGAATAAAGTACTCTGTGTCTTTCTTTGGTTTTGTTTATGACACAGGGTGTACCTCCCATTGCGTATGCTGACCACAGATTCACAAGTGTCTTGCCCCTACCCTCTTGTCTTAGGTGTGTCTCAATTCCAGGTACAACTCTGTTTCAGTTACTTCCCCAGTCTTAAGAAGCCTCCCTCTTTTCTCTTAAAGAAAATGTTACACTTCACAGGAAATGGCTGCACAACAATATATGCAAAGATATTAGTACCTATAGTTTTGTTGAAATTCCTGCAAGAAATAATGCGATGTTACACTGCTGTGTAACAAATTGGCTCAAAACTCAGCACAGGATAACAAGATGTACTTATTAACTGGATGTAGTTAGGGGTCAGCAGTTGGCATAGGTTTGTCTATGTGGTTTTGGATTGAATTTTCTCTGAGGGCTTTAGTTAAAGTTAAGCTATGGGCTGAAGCTGGAATTACTTCAAAGCTTAACTAGAGCTACAGAATCTATTTGTAAGCTGACTTTAGCTATTGGCATGCCTCTATCCAAGCTGTCATTTGAAGCTTTTCTGGCAACTGAGTGTGGAGAGCATTTCAAGTCTCTCTGTATAGCGCTGGCTGTTCTGGAATTAACTCTGTAGTCCAGGCTGTTCTCAAACTCACAGGGATCCTCCTGCCTCTGCCTCTTGAGCACTGGGATTAAAGCCATGTGCCTCTGCCACTGACCACTTGAAGCATTAAAAAATTTTTTTTTAATTATGTGTGTGTGAGATGTCTGTAAATGGGATATACCAAACTCAGGTTCTTGGAAGAGTGATGTGCTCTTAATGACCGGACCATGTTTCAGTCTCTCTCTCTCCTCCTCCCCCCTCCCTCCCTCCCTCCCTCCCTCCTTCTCTCTCTCTCTCTCTTTCTCTCTCTTTCCTCTCTCTCTCTCTCTTTCTCTTTGTGTGTGTATGTGTGTGTGTGTGTGTGTGTGTGTGTGTGTGTGTGTGTTGTGTCTGTGTGTGTCTGTGTGTGTCTGTGTCTGTGTAAACTTCGATTACTTCTTGTATATGCTTCTTTATCCCAGGACTGGTCACAGTTTGGGAACTTGCTTCTCTCTAGTGAACATGCTGAAGACAGCAGTCATGGTCTGTGGTAAGCTAATGTGAAAAGTGAGACACCATTTAACATAGTGCCGCTATAGTGGAGAAAGGAACTCCCTAGGAGCTCTTAAGCTTGACACCAGAAAAGAAATGTTGTCTCTCATCTATTTGATGACGACTACATGGCTTGGTAAATATGTCTCCTTTCTCCTTCCACGTGGTGCTTTTAAATACACATTACTATGTCCACTTAGAAAACAGAAAGTGAAAAAGTCTCCATGCCAGGATCTTGAGACAGTCAGAAGGTAATCCGCCCAATCTACTTATATTATACGGTTATATTAGACTGTGTCTGCTTTTGGATATGTGTAGATCTCAGCAATAAAGTCTTGCTTTTGATTTTCTGAAGCTTCTCTTGTTTATCTCTGCCTCCACAGACACAACCACTGCTGTGGCAAGACTAGCCATATATTTCCCTACATAGGAGAACCTTTAAAAGCACTTGGTCATGTACTAGTCTTAAGATCTTTCTATGGTAAAATTGTCATACTCTCTTACACAGTTGATCCCCTTTGCTGTGTAATAGCCCTGGTCCTTATTCACTATTTAAAGTTTATTTTATCTCATGTAAGTGTGGTCACTTTTCTTAATTACTGTTCTATTGCTGGGAAGAGACACCATGACCAAGGAAACTCCTATAAAATAAAGCATTTCATTTAGCCCATTATCCTCAGGGTAGGGAGACACCTCCTTTAGCAAGGCCAAACCTATCCTAAGGCTTCCCAACACTTCACCAATTTGGGAACAAAGCATGAAAATATATGAACCTATGGGAGCCAATCTCATTCAAAGGAACCCTCTACTCTTCTTTTCTTTTATACTGAATTTGCATGAGGCATTTTATTTCATCCCTTCTCTTGAAGCAGGTATGCATTCTTAGACATGAAGTAAGTCTTCTGTAGAGTAGGGACGTGTTTTGTATAATCCATTTAGTCAGCCTTTATTGTTAAGGAATCAATTGGAGCTATTGAGAAATCAAAATAACTATAGATGGTTATGATCTTGCTATAGCTGCATTGTAACTTGACTCCTAGTTTTATTGTAGCAACACATCTTCTTTTAAAAGCTCTCTCACTTACTGGCTAGTCTCTCTTTTTAGTTACTCTCTTTTTTAGTTGTTTTCATTTAGCTATCCTAGATTCTTCCTTCATGGTTACAACAAGATCTTCAAAAATATCTTAATTTTTAACAAGCTGTTTTGAAAGTCTAGCTATTGACCATGGCTATAAAGATAAAAAGGGGAATATGCTAGTCAAATAACCTCTCAACTTGCACTCCTTACTGTAAACGTATGATTTCTCATTTTGTATCATTCTGTATTGCTCTCACTTAATGTCCAAATACAGTGGTTTTGCCTTTATCCTTCAGAAAAAAGATGTGACTGACTTTTATATCATACCTACAGCATAAAAGCATTCACGATTTTGTACTGTTATTCTTGGCCATCAAGCAGGAAGCTTCATTCTGGCCACACATTCTGTTATAGTATATTGCCTTAGCACAGACCTGAAATCTATGAGGCCAATCAACCACAGACTGGAACCTCCAAAATTGTAAATCACAGTAAACTCTTTTCACAAATTGATGTTCTGAGATTTTTGTCTTTAGTATTCCAAACATTTGTTCTTTCAATGTCATCCCAACATTTCCATAAGTTCCCCTTCTCTATTTGTCTTGTCTTGTATATTCTTCCCAGAGCATACCTTCTCACTTCCTAGTACTTCCTTCTCTTTGTGTTATCCTGCTATAACTGTTGTGTAGTGTGCCTTTCAGCTCAGGGATTTCCATTTGATTTTAAGAACCATTTCCATCTCCTTGAAACAGATGTTTAAAATCTCCCAGAGTTTTCCTAACTGGTAAATACCACATCTGTTTGAGGCGCATTATCTTACACATGTAGTGATTTCATAGTTTCTGAGGAGCTCTTGATGCTTGTTATGAGACATCACCTCTGCAATGTATCAGTCATTATAGTCTAGATCTTGGAGTATGTTGTCACTTCTACTGTTTAAGCACTAGATGGTGCCCTATGTTCAGGTTTCCTGTGAGTCCCCTCTTTGAAGTATCCCCCATTTTTGCACTAGAGAGTGACCCAAACCCAGTAATGTCCAAAAGCTGAAGTTGGGAGAGTTCTGAAGTGCAGTTGTTCCCTGAAGCTTCTTGTTGTGACTATGGTGGATCCAGATAACTTGTGAATTGCCACCACCTTGTCATCACGCTGTGTAGATTTCTGCTCCACTCTGGGAAGAATCATGAAGGGACCATCCTGAGGCCCTGTGGATACCAGTGTCTCAGAGGTTGGTCACATCCTAAGCAACAGTCAACTACGACCAACACACTGCAAGGGATGGGTCATGACTCATGCTGCTAGATTCTTATGTGTCTTCATATGTAATAACCAAAGTTAAAAGCAACCTCAACATACCAATAGCAGCCCAACGATGATATGTTTGGTTATGATTATAATGTGCTTATAGCTCTTAAATTCAAGTCCAGTGAAATAAGCACATTTTAGAGTCAAAGATGATGCACCACTTATTTCAATTTGTAAACATAAAAACTAGCATACTCTTTATATAAACTGTTGAAAAGGTAGATTTGAAAAAAATAATGTCTAATAGAGTCCATCTACAAAGAATCCTCTGTACTGTGAATATATACCTCTGAGCACTCACCATGTCCTTAGTGCATTTTTCCCCCAAATGTTAGTATTTGTTACTTCTCGGTTGTATGCACATGGGTTTGTAAAGATGTTACTAGATCTTCTCAATAATTTACTTTTTTGAAGCATTAAATAATAATTTTCATAAAGTAAGAGAAAGCAATGGGCCAAGGACAGAGTGGAATAGTCATAGCTTGTAGTGTTTGATGGATGGTGCTTACAGAAGCCTGACATAGAAGGCGGGCTCCTCCACAGCTCTTTCTGCACTAACAGAACTGAAGTTATGGTTATAGGCTCCAGCAGAGGGTTAGAGTACTTTTGAGATTATGAAGTGGAGAGTGTGGTCCTTGTGGAGATTACAGTGAAGATGAATTGCTCCACACACATTTATGGCAATGGTCCTTGACATTTTGAGTAGGAGCATATCCAAGCCAGGGATCTAATGAATTTACCAGATGATCTGCCACACTGTAAATACTCATGAAGTGGCATTAACCACTGTTTTACAGGAGGTATTGATACACTGGACTTAGTTTCAGTGATAGTTAGGGGTCTAAAGTTTCATAGCCATCAAAACTTCAGTGAAGAATGAAGAGAGAAGAGGTCTTCAGAAACTACTACTGGGGGGGGGTTAACTTCCATGTCTTAGGATTGTTCTTTCTCCTATTTTCTACCATATTCATGCTTCAAAGTGTCTGCCATTAAAAGGAGAACTTATGCATTGACAATTAAAGACATTAATTTTACTCTGACATCCACCTGTAACTCTAGGTTTGTTTGTTTGTTTGTTTGTTTGTTTTTTCAAGAGCCAATCACAAGAACTCTGCTTACAACTAGATGGAAGGTGCATGCAAAGAAATTTGATTAATAATGAAAATGTTATAATTGTCCTTAATGTCTACAAATGAAATGGGGAAAGGACTCAGGATAGTTTGTGTTCAGTTCTGAACCTGTACTACAGTCAGAACAAAAGGATGTTGACTGTAGATCCATAAGGTAATTCAACTATATAAGCTAATGACCAGGAGTGTGGGGGGGGAGGTAGGCAATGTGATATAAAGACCATCTTCTCTGAGTTTAGGGGGTCACTCTGACCAATGATCTCCATGGACTTAAAAGTGTTAGACTTGAACTCAGTGTATTTCCCTGGAAAGGCTCTCAACATGGGTCACCAGAGGCTGCCTTGAGTCATTTATTCAGCACAGCTCAGAAACTAACTTTTAGCACCTCAGACTCTTATCTGTGAATTGCAGAATTTGTAGTGTTGAGTAGCTAGGACATTTATACTCTGTTGGCAAGTCTCTTAAAGAGATTACTAGCCAAACAAGTCAAAGTGTTTCTGTCTGCATAATCAGATGAGCACTTTGAGGGCATTGTTTTATTGGGTGATGCTAGTTCCTATCTATCTATCTATCTATCTATCTATCTATCTATCTACCTTACTTATCATTTACCTATGCCCTGTTTTTGTGTTTTTGAGACAGGATCTCACCAGGGAGCCAGGCTGGTCTTAGACTTGCAATTTTTTCCAGCCTTGGCCTCCACATATGGGGATGATAGGTCTTGCTTCCCTCTAAATTTATTTGTTCACACTTCTTATTTGACAAATCCTATTATATCCACATTTATAAATTATGGTCACATTCCATGTCTGCATCCTTGAAGTCTTACACTCATCACTTAGATTAAATTTGCTGGCTGCTTGCAAATGCTTGAGTGCCACGTTATAAGCCATCTCTTGTTTTATCCCCCAAAGAATAAGTTGTAGTGGCATAAGATATATTCTGAGGGCACCTACCCATGTTCCCAAGTTGTTAAGATTACTCAGTTTCTAGTTATGAATGAATACATTGACTTTTGTTGTTGTTGTTGTTCTCACATTATCTTGGAAAGCTCCAGGCAATGGACATACTATTTCTCTCCTGTTTCTTGAAGGAAGCTCTCATAGCATAACTAGATCACAGATGTTCCAGGGTTATTTGAAGTAGAAAAATAAGACCTAATGATTTTCAGATGTCTCCCTTGTAAAGTGCCTCAGTAGTCTATGGGAAGAGCCCTAGCTTAGACTCCTAGTTATATTAGATAAGTGGCCTGAATGGGCCATCTACTGTGACAAGATTGGTACCTGGCCCAATTGCCCAATTGTCATCAGAAAGAAGTCATCCAGCAACTGATGGAGGCAGATGCAGAGGCCCACAGCCAAACATTGGGTATATTAGGGAATGCTGCAGAGGAGGAGAAAGGAGTGTAGAATCCAGAGGGGTCAAGGATACCACAAGAAGGCTCACACAGTCACTAACCTGGGCTCACAGACACTACAGCGACAATGAGAGAGGCTGGAGGCTGCATGGCACTGACCTAGGCACACTGCATATGTTACAGTTATGTAGTTTGGTCCTCTTGTAGAACTCCTAACAGCAGGAATCAGGGCAGTCTCCAATTCTTTTACTGGCTTTTGGGACTCTACTCTTCATACTGGGTCACCTTGCTCGATCTTACTGCAAGTCGATATGCTATGTTTTATTGATATTCACAGGAGAGATGCCTTTTCCTGGATGGAGATGGAACAGGAGATGATTGGGGATTAAGGGAGAAATGGGAGTGAGAGACTATAAAGTGAGGATTGGGGCGGGGAAGCTGTGGCCAGGATGTAAAATAAATAGAAGAATGAACAACAACAACAAAAATACATACCCCAAACCATTTTTTGGCATCGTAAGCGTTATCAGTTAGTTAAACATATTTAGCAAGTATTTATACTGGAGGGAGCTTTTACTGAAAGTTATGCAAGCAATAATTTAAATGATAAAAATTTTACCATTTGAGCTTTTATCAGTTGCATGCAATAAAGCAGAAATATTTTCCAGTTAAATAAAAAAAGAAAAGAAAAAGAAAAGGAAACTGATTTAAGTTCCTGAAAGGAATGGGCTTTTAGAACATTTGTGCAGGATATGTTAGATTGGGAATAATCTCACATTAATATTTGTATCATGAGATTAAGATGTAGATATGCTTAAGGGCTTCATATCTTTTTTATTGTGGATATGTGCCATTAATGACTTCCTTACCTGAGCTACCAAAGTCCACAAAATGCCTCTGCCATGTATTGTACTAACCTTTGTTCTTGCCTTCCTTCTTCTTGGGGGTAATCTCATTTGTCAAAACATCTCCTTTCCTGCCCAACTCTTCTCATTGCCAGGTAGAATTAGTTAGAGAGATCCATGCCAAGTTTTGTGAAGGAGCGACTTTTTCAGATTTTCTCATTAGATTCTCAAATGAGCAATGTGTGAGCCTTATCATTTGAGGAAGTGCTCAGTGACTGACAAGGTGACTCTATCCCTCTACCTGGCCACCAGCGACATATGAGAACTCAACACTGTACATTTTAACCAACGCTATCTTTAAAAATAATATAGTAAGTACTTTGATCGCATATTTGATTTACATTTTTCTGTTCATTAATGAAGTTGAACATCTTTTCAAAGCCTTAATAGTTATTAGTGTACATTACTTTTGGAGAAATGTATAAATAACTTGTCTTTTTAAAATGAGATTACTTGTATTTTCATCATTGAGATAAGTGGTTTTTATAGTTTCCTGAACACACGTATTTTATTAGATGTTCTTTTGAAGAGATTTTCCTCAGTATATTAGGTTTTCTTTCTCTTTTCTTATTGCTATTTGCAACATAAAAGGCCTTCATTTTTGATGTGTGAAAGCTAACTGGCTTTGTCACATGAGCTTTCAGTCTATCTGTGAATCCATAATCTAACAATAATAAAAAAGTTCACCCATACTTTTTATTCCAGGAATTTAATAACTTTACCTCTCACGTTTCATCTCTGATACGTTTTAAAATAATTTTATGTGATGTGATTGACCTATTGCCTATTTTATTTTATTTTATTTGCACATGGCTGTTTGATTGGCCCTGCACCATTTGTCCTCAAGGCTTTTCAATCTTCTTTTAGCTGCCCTGGCATCCTTGTGTAAAATGTACTGAATATGAATGGAGTGGCTTATTTTTGATATGCAATTATATTTCATTGCAAAAGTAATTGTTCTAATTACTTTTGATGTATGCACAGAGATTTTGAGAGGGAAAAGTATCAATCTTCCAAATTGGATCTTATTTTTGAAGAATGTTTTGTCTCTTCTAAGTTTCTGTATTGACGTGTGAATTTTAAGATCTGTTTATCAAAAGAATAAGAATTTTAATAGGACTGAACTTATAGATCAATTTGAAGAGTATAACTGATGTAACAATAATACACTTTCTGATCCATGGGTCTAAATTTTCCATTTATTTAGATTCTCTTTACTCTCTTTTACCAATGCCTTGTACCTTTTCTTTTAAAGATTTATTTTATTGGTTGAGTGTTTTTGCCAGTATGTATATTTTATATGTGTATCATGTACATGTCCAGCTTTTGGCAGGTCAGAATATTGTATTATTTCTTCCAGAACTGGAGTTACATATGGTTGTGAGGAACCATGTAAGTGCTACTAATGAAACACTGGTCCTCTATAGGAGCAACATGTGTTTTAACGCCCCCCCCCAGAGACATCCCCCTAGCCTCCAGTGCTTTGCAGTTTTATGGGGGCTTATCTGGAAATTCTTTTGTTAAATACATACATCTTTTATTATCTTGTACTACTGTAAATGGAATCTTCCTCATTTTCAGACCTCCCATATTTTGTGTATTTGTTCTAGTATAGAACATTGCTGAACTTTGGAGAATTATTTTCTCATAGATATCAGAATTTCCTTTGTACAGAATTACAGCATCTGTGAAAAACTATTTTTTATTTTCCCTTTTTGATACAGCATGCCATTTTCTTGCCTACTAACCAGGACTAGAATCTATGGTACTATTGAACAGTAATTGTGGGAACCATTATTGTATTGTTTCCATTTTAGGAGGAAAATAGTATTCATTTTTATTTTTTAATCACTAAATAGTAGGGTTTAGCTATGGGTTTTTAGTATTTTGATATACATTTTTAATATTGTTAAGTTTGTTTCCATTCCAAGTTTATTGAAAGTTTTATTATGAATGCCATTTTAAGTACTGTCAAATTTTGCATTTGCCTCTATTGTGATGATCATATGAAGTTTTCATCCTATAGTCTATTAATATAGTGTTTTGCATTAGATTAACGTAAAACGTCCTACCAGGCTATGTCTTATTATTTTTGTAAGTTGCTAGATTCACTTTGTTAGTATTTTGATTAAGATTCTTAAAACCATATTTGTACACTGTTCTGTTTCTTTCATTGTTCAGAAGAACATGTTTACATGTTCTTTATACAGCATGTTTATTTATATAGCATCATATAATGAATTGATAAGTATATTATCCCATAATTTTTGTTTGAGAATTTTATGTATTGATACAATGTATTTAGATCAAGTCTGCCTCTATTCCTTCCTCTCAAATTCTTTCCCTATTGTCCACCCCCATCATTGCTTTTCACTTTCATGTGTTTTCTCTTACAAGACTTCGCAGCCCACTTCGTATTGCCAGTAGGTGCATGACTGTGTGTTCTCGTGCTGAAGCATGGGTAGCCTCTTAGTTGCCACATCCCTGGGAAAAAAAACTGACTCTCCTAGCAGCAATGAAATGCAACTATATCCCCAGCTAAGGTAGCACTTCAGGAATCCCCTTCCAGCCATTCTGCTATTTTGTCTGGCTTGATCATATATGTGCATTGTGCATACAGTCATAATCCCAGTGAGTTCATGTGCACAACTGCCTTGTAGTGTTTGGAAAACATGATTTTACTGCAATTATCCACGGACTCTGGGTCTTGCAGTCTTTCTCTTTCCTCTTCAGCATTGATTCCCAACTCTTGGGAGGAGGAGATACGATAGAGATATTCTGTCTAGGGCTTAGCACTCCCCAATCTCTTGTCTACAAATTGACTGGTATGGACCTCAGTATTAATAACTTACTAGTGCAAAAAGAAGTTTCTCTTATGAGGATTGGGAGATGTGTTTGGCATGGATATATAGATAAAAACTGGGGACAATTTAACACTATGTCCATCCTGGGCCCTATTAACTACCTAGCCAATAATGGTACCAGGCATGCCTACTCTCTATTAAGCTGGTCTTAAATCCAATCTAAAACTAGTTTGTTATATCAACATTCATATCATTATAGAACCAGCGAGCATATTTTGTCACTCATAGGATTCACAGCTGGATTAGACTTTAACTTACTTCCCAAGCACTATGCATAGTGGTAATATAAAAGGCAGTTAGTAGGAATGAGGCATCCAGATGAGTATTAGCCTTTATTTGTTCATGTTATTGATGTTTCCTGTCATGTTGTGACTGCAAGAATAGGATCTTACTATCAAATTCTGGAGTGTAACTAAGAGCATTCACAATAATCTGTAATATGTGGGGTTTATGAGACTGTACTGGCCAAGAACTCCCAAAGATATATAGCATCATGCAATGAGTTGGTAAGCATTCTGTCCCATGGTTTTTTTTTTAACTTTTGAGAATTTCATACATTCTTAAAATATGTTTTGATCAAATCCTCTCCCATCTATCTTAGGAAGCTTCTACAGTAGTAACTTTCCATGTGACGTTTTGAAAGTCTTAGTCAGTCATTCCCCACCATACCCCATCTACCCTCCCATCTCCCTCCCCACTTAACCATTCTTCTGCCTTTACACGTTTTGGGATACCTGTGTTTTTACTTCTCTTCCTTAAAGCACCCAACTAAATGCCCATTAGTAGTTTCCTTGCTTTGATGGTACTGCAACTAAAATACACCAAATCTAAAAATTCAAAGCTAGCATCCACACATGGAAGAAAACGATCTGTCTTTCTGTGTCTGGGTTTGCTCACTCACAATGGTTATTTTCAGCTCCATCCATTTGTCTGTAAATTACATGATTTCATTTCTTTTTTTACAACTGAATGATATTCTACTATATATGTGGATCACATTTTCACTATCCATTTATCAATTGACAGATATCTAGATTCTCTCCATTTCCTGGCTATTGTAAATGCAGCAACAATGAACATAGGTGAACAACTATCTCCATATTATGAAATGAGGCCTTTGAGTGTACATCCAGGAGTGGTGTGTTGTTTAGTTCCAGGTCAACGTGACTCAAGCTAGAGTTGTCTGAAAGTAGGGAACCTTCATAAGACCTGACTGTGAAACATTTTCTTAATTAGTAACTGATGGGGAAGGTCCAGCTCTTGTGGGTGGTGGTATCCCTGGATTTGTGGTCTTGGATTCTATAAGAAAGCAGACTGAGCAAAAAAAAATAGTATATGGTTGGGGGTTGCCACAACATGAGGAACTGTCTTAATGGATTATAAGAAGGTTGAGAACCACTGATCTAAATTATTTTATTCTTCATCTTTTTTAATACTGTCCAAATGTACTTATCCTCTAAAACAGTGGTTCTCAACCTTCCTAATCTTGTGAACTTTTAATACAATTTCTCAACCATAAAATTTTCATTGTTATTCATAAATACATTTCATTATGATTAATAATCATAATTTTGATACTAATGTAATTTTATTACTAATGTAATATCTGATCAAGTTATCTGATACATGACCCCTGTGAAAGGGTCATTCGACCCCTAAAGGGATGGAGACCCACATGTTGAGAACTTCTGGTAAAGAATCCTATCTATGAATGAGAATACCTTGACTTCTTCCCTTTCTACTTATATCTTGCTTATCTCTTTACCTTGTCTTACTGCTCGAGCTAAGACTCCAATACTCTATTCAACTGGATGTTTTTGTTGTTGGTCCCACTCTTAATCACGCAGTTATCTCCCCAGTCCCTGGAATAAAGTTTTTGAAGTTTGCTCTTACCCTCTGGATTTCATTGATTTCTGGTGTAATATCTCCTTTTGTATCTCTAATTTTGTAAAATGGAGATCTTTCTTTCACTTGCTTAATTTGGATAAGGATTTGTCAACCTTGTTAGTCTTTTCAAAAAACTAACTCTTCATTTCAGTGGTTCTTGGTATTGAGTCTTTATTTCTATTTCATCAGTTTCTCCTCTGATCTTGCTCATTCCCTCCTGTCCACAGCTGCTGGGTATTGCCTGTGCCTTTTCTGCCAAGGCTTTAGTGTTCATCATGGAGTTGCTTAATTGCATTCTCACATTTAGAGCCATATATAAACTTTCCTCTTAAGACTCTTTCTAGACATTTTAATATGTTGTGTTTTCATCTTCGTTGAATTTTAGGTAATTTTAATATATTTTTTATTTCTTCCTTTCATTATTTAGTAGTGTGTTCTTCAATGTCCATGACTATATTTTCCATGGCTTCTATTGTTGTTACCTAATTTTATTCTCTGGTGGTTGGATTAGGAACAAGAAATTACTTCAGTTTTCATATATATATATGAAATTACTTCAGGTTTCCATATATATATATATATATATGGAAAAGTTTTATGTCCCAATATGTAGACTATTTTAGTAAAGGCTCCATGCATCACTTACCATTTTACAGATTTTAAATGATTTGCAAAGGATCATAATTCTTTTTTTTTTTTAATTCATCATTGGGCCAACTGTGCCTACATTTTCATTGAAGGAAGTTTTAAAATTACTAACTCAGCCTTTGTAGTCACTGTCAGCTTATTAATATTTTATAATTTTTCTGTGAATATTTGGAAATCTTATCACTTAATTTATCCATTTTGACCAATCTATCTTCTTTATTTGCACACAGTTTTCATATTATTACCTTGGAATCCTTTCAGTTACTGCAAGATGTGTAAAACAATGTCCTGCTTTCACTCCTATCTGTAGTAACCTGAATCTTACCCTCTCCCCAATTTTGTCATTCTACCCAAAAATGTGTTGATTTTTTATGATCTTTTCAAAGAGCCAATCTTTGATTTATTGATTATTCAGTACTTATTGATATATTGCTCTTTCATATCATTTATCACTGCTCTAATCCTTATTATCACCTTCACTCTAATGTGTTTGCTTATTTTTCTAGTTTTGTAAAGTGGAAGATGTATTTATAGATCTTTTAAAGAATCAGTTTCATGTAGCTGTAGCCTGGGTGGGCTTTGAACCTCTGATCTTCCTCTCTCTGCCATCACACCCTTTAGTATGATTATGACATGTCATTACCAAGGTAATAACCAAGTATGGGGATTTATTTATTTATTTATTTTGTCTTTGCTTCTTATCTTGAAGAGCTGTAGTTAAGGAATTGCTCTCAATTTAGATAAAAGAGTGCAACTTTTAAATTGTAATTGACCAATTATATTTCCCTCTAGTATCCATGACCTTTATGATCCTCATATAATCCATGTTACAAAGAAAATCATTTGCATGATGTAATTGATTTCAATAGAAATCACAGAGTTTCTTCCATATCATGAGAGTCAATCAATGGCCAGGCTAATTAGACCTTGAAGAGAGATTATCAAATGTTAAATAAGCTCCTAAATTAAAACATTTTCTAGGTAGTCCCTTCTCCAGTGAGCTTCAATACAGCATTGTCCCATACCCATATAAAGGCAGCAGGCATAGTGACTGGGGGAGAAACAAAGCCAATAGCAAAAGGAACACCCACTCCCTTCATCCTGAGACTTCTATGTCATTATGTCTTATGATATCCAGCTTTGACCTCAAAATACAGAAAGATCCTGAGTTTACAAATATCACAGTAATTTATGACTAGCCTTAAAAATAAACACCAGATGCTATAAATCCAACAAGAAAAAGACACTATTTTCCTTTCATGTTTACCTTCAATGGACTCTTACTGGCTCCCACATTTGCTATCATTTTTTAATAGAAGATTTCTTGTTTTGAGGGTAGAAGACCATCTCATGTTTTCCTTGCCACTTCAGGCTGTTTGGGGGGGGTGCTGGGTGCTTCAGGGCAGTGAGCAGAGAAAGGAGGAGAGGTGAAGGATTGTTTACTGTTGTCTGTTTGCATTTAATGCCTAATATGAGACCTCTTTGCTCCCAGTGTAGCTTCATTAATATAGCACAGTGAAGTTCACTATCTAAAACCAACCTTCCTTATGTGACAGGATAATACCCAAGTGTCCTGATGTTCTTATCGTCATGAACTCATGTACAGTTTTAAGTCTGGAGATGTAGAACCAGAAAAGCTAAGTGCTTTTCCAAACTCAAACACATCTTCTACTTTGACATCTAAGGGTTTTCTCAGTCTCTGTTTTTGTCTCTTAGGGACAGTAATCTTGACATAACGATGGTACTCACTATTTACCTATGTTTTCCTCTTCCTTGGTCTTCTAGATTCCTTTGCCAAACACACTGAAGTGTAAGCAATGGAGGTGAGGGTATTTCAGTCTGTATTCCTGATACATTCATAGAATATTCGGTAGTGACTGGTTTTTATTTTTATTTTTGAGTGATAGTGCTACATTGTGGCAGAAGCTCTGAAATCCTCAGTGACTTTGTGAAGCAAAGCTCCAAGCCGGCTAATTTTAGACCGACTGAGAAAAACATATTTGTTGCATTAATCCGCCGAGATTTGGGGTCAATTTATTACTGCAGTATAATGTACCATGTCCTTATTAATATAATTTCCTAAACTCAGTAGGAGATGAGGTCATATGAAGCCATTCTAGCATCAAAGACTCAGTTTGCAAACAATATCCTTAATGCTTGCCTAATGAGGAGAACAAAGGGCATAGCGTCTATCCAGCTAGCTGAACCATAGCTGGATAGCAAGAACAAATTAAACACAAACATTGAGAGGATTTTTCAGCATTTGTTACTTTCAATTCAGTGGGCCTTGCCTTTGTGTTGGTCAACTACAGTCTATTTTTGTGCATAATTAAAATAACTAAGTCTGGTAGCTGTGGGACACCAAGGGATAAAAGGATACATATTGAAGCTTAATGTTCCAACTTTGAACATTTTTAAAAATCATATACAAATAAACTTAAACCATATGCCTGAGAACAATACTGAGAGTGTAGATTTGCTGCACTGTTTGGCAATAGACTGGAATAAGTGTAAATTGTTACTGAGTAATCCTACTTATTTAATAGCTTCAGTCATTTGTATCCTACATCAAGTTTATTTATTTATTTATTTGCTTTTTTTGCTTATTATTCCTATGCTGCTTAGAGAGCATTAGGTTGTCATCGAATTGCCTATTATACATACAGCATTAAATAACCTACAGACCTACAGAAATATCTGAATTTATAAAATGAGCTTTGATCACTATAGGTGGAATAAAAAGCAAAATGACTTTTCTTTTGTTTTTGTTTTTGTTTTTTTTTAATTTAAATTTGAAACAAGGTTGTTTTACATATCAATCCCAGTTCCCTCACCCTTCCATCCTCCCTTATCATCCCTACCAAACCCCAGGCCATCCCCTTTCTGCTCCCCAGGGAGGGTGAGGCCTTCCATGGGGAGTCTTCAAAGTCTGTCATATCATTTCGAGCAGGACCTGGGCCCTCCCTATGTGTCTAGGCTGAGAAATTATCCCTCTATGTGGGATGGGCTTCCAAATTCCATTTGTATACTAGGGATAAACAATGGATGCAATCTCTACAGTTGATAGGAGCTGCTCTTTCCTTGAGGGGAGCTGAGGGAGGGCCCTTGTGGTCATTGGTGTGTCTACTCTGAGTTAGAGTAAAGCCCAGACTGTGGGTCTCTTATGAAAACTGTTCTATGACCTTTACAGAACTGACAGTTAATGAGTAAAGAGGCCACGAAATGGACAGGGAGCAAGGAAGCATACCTGTTTAGAGGGAGGGAAGGGAGAAATGTTGTAATGACAGTATAATCCCCAAAATAAAACTAAATAAAATGAAAAAGAAAGAAAGCATGTGGTGCCTTGGGCAGGATTGTCCTGGCCCCCTGGGCCCAGCCTCCTCATTTGTGGAGGGATGAACAGAAAACTCTTTGTTTTTGAGATTCCTCCACTGCTCTGCTCACGGCCTGCATGTTTTCTTCTGTCGTGCACTGTTGGCTAACTTTCTTTTCCAAACCTATTATATTATATGATCATTACAGGGAAGCCTCTAAATTCTCTGTGGAGAGTTGCTTGCTGGCAGCTTCCTAATTATTTTCATCACATGCCTTGCTTGGGGGCATCGTCCTCGGCTCTCTGTTCTAAAATCATTATAAGTTTTTCTTGTCCTTGAAAGGCAGGGAATCAGAAACATCCTAACACCCTGCGTCTGTCCCAGAATGACTTTGTGGCACATTAAATCTGCCTGTGTGCACCCCTTGAGGGTAGTTTTTGTAAAGACAATGTTAGGCTCTTTGTGAAAATGATCTTTATCTCTCCATTATACACAATCTGCTAGATTTGTCCCAGCTCTGGCCCTTTACGGAATAAAAGGTACATGGGAACAGAATGGGGATGTTTATTATGGAGACTCAAAGTGGTAGCAAATTCACTCAGTGAACTAAAAGCGCATCTCAATCACAAGTGACTTAAATCTACAGAAATTCCAGAAGAGTCTGCCCTGTAGGAAATACACATCAGAACTTCATATCACAATGGGAAGCCAGGAGCTGGGGCAAACTCTGGGTTCTATGTCTTTTATGCTGCTGACTGGATCTGTGCAGGTTGGTATTACCTATATCACACCATAGACTGCAGGATTAGGACATGAAAAGAAATAAATCAACAATTTTCTTGGTCAGATAAGATATATGCATTTCTTTTATATTATGACAAAACCAAAAATACATGCAAATCATTGCTGCTACAATTTCTAGGTTCCCGGCTTCATTGGGGTCAGCTAAGATGATTGTCATATGCCAATGTCCACTATACCTTGCTGCATTGTGCTAATCAGCTCATGCTTAACTAACATTTCATTTGTTCTCAGTGGTGGTTTGAGCTTTTATTACCCAGACCAAATAGACACTATTGTTCATTAATATCGTTAAATGTTGACTACCCATCATTGCTAATGCAAACATATTCCATTCTTTCTTAGATGGACTGAGGTAGCAAAGGTCATGCCTTTTATATGTCTCTGAATTATATAGACCAACCCTGCTTTTTCTAGAGCAATGGTTTTGGCTTTGGCTGTGCATCTGAATGGTTTGAGATGCTTTTAGAAACTGAAATTCTTCAAATGCAACAAGTTTGGAATGGAAGCAAGGAGATGGAGATGTGGGAAGATAAGCGTCTCTGCTATGTTGAATGTTAAATAAGAAATAAAATTCAGGCAAAAAACAACTACAATAAAACCTGACCTCAGAGCCCCCTTTAACCGATGAAATCATCTCTTAGGAGGGAAGCTCAACCATTATAACTTTTTGTAATCTCCCAGGTATTCAGTTGGAGGTCAGACTCACACTTCTGCTAAGGAACGCATCTCCTATATATTCAGAAGTGTCCAGTTTCAGCTCTTAGCACAATGCCTGACTGAATGCTCCTCTTAATACGTGTCTATCAGGATGTAATCCTCATTTCTTCACTGACTTTTCACTCTCAAGAGAATGTATATGATCGCTCAACAGCTTTTTATGGTCTCTCATAATCACTTCCAGTCTCTCTGCTCTACTTGCCTAAGTCACTCCAAGACCTCTGTCACCTCATCTTTCAAGAACCTTACCTCCACTTGCTGTAACATTCTTGAGCATGCTGTTTATGCTTTCCTCTTTTGGGGATCATTGCTAATTTGGCTTCGTTCTGTATCTGCGTCACTTTTTTCCCTTTTTCTTGCTCCCTAAGTGTCACTATTCTCTTGAATCCCATCGGCTTTTTGTCCTACTGTGCTCTGCTTTGAAAGGCATTTTGATTGGTTCTAGAGCTCCTTTGAAAATATCCTGTTAGCAAGGCTTATTGTAGAAGTTCTCTTTATACCTTTGGTTCTTGCTTTAATAAGGGAACCCCAGCAGAGTGAACATCACCACCCCCAAATTCATCTCTCAGAATCTTCCCTGATGCCACAATGCTCCGTTGGTCATAGTTTACTTGAAGTTTTCTTATTTAACACATGCCAAGGAAGGGTGACAATTTACAGGAGGTTTGGGGGTGTTTCTCAATCAGTAATTTTCATTTCCCAAAGGTTGTCATTCAACCTCACTTTTAGTTGATAATTTGCCTAAGTATACAATTCTGTTTTAATGATCCATTTACTTAAGAACACCGAGAGGGTTTTTTCTCCCCTTTTACCTCTAGCAATGGGAAGCTGCTATTCTGATGCTCAACCTGGCGTTTTCCATGTTTTCCTGTTGTTGGAGGTCCTCATAAACACCTTAACAATTATTTTTGTCTCTACAATAGGTTTGATTATTCCCATTGTGGAGAAAAAAATCAAGGAAAAATAACTTGCTTAAAATACCACAAGTAGTGACATGTGTGAATTGAGCCCCACATGTCCTCTCTTCTAAGCTGCGTCACACAAGTTAATGCCAACAGCGTCAAATAAGATGTTAGGCTCTAACATCACTGTCTATTGAGTGTTTGCAGTGTTTGCCCGGACTCAATTCTAAGCTCTTCGGCTGCATTTCCTCACGTCATCTTTACAAACTCCCTGAGACCAGTTCTATTTCTATCCTTAATACAGATGAGAAAGCAGAGCAGTGGAAAGGTCATGCAGAAAATAAAAGAAAAACCCAAGCACATAGTGTGAGGACCATTGACTGTGGTCTAGTACATCTGTCCTAAAAAGGGTAATTACTAAACACTGGAAGTTTTGCTGTTACTCAGATCAGCCTTTAGAGCATGAATATAGCCACAGACACCCAGTATGAAGAACGGATGTGGTTATGTCCCCCTAAAGTTTTATTTATAAAAGTAGATGATGCATTTGTCTTGTGAGCCACAAACAAACAAATAATGATAACCTCGTGGTAAGTATACGATTCTGTTAAATTCCTTTTCAACTGAAAAGATTTTTGTTCTTGGCATTAGATTAACCCATCAGAGAAGCTTAGGCATATCAACTGAGATTGGTGCAAGAAGTTGACAACGGAAAAGAGGAAGCTGGTAGAGGACAGGTGCAGGGAGTGCTGGTGACTGGAGAAGAGCAGTAGGATGCTCTCAACCCCCACAGCATCCTCCTGGGCCCACCTCTATGCTTCCTAGCTCTGTCATATGCTGAGATGACTGCTTTAAAGACAGAAATAATGAGAATGGGTCAATGGCATCAGAGTATACCTTGGATACTGTGAAGCTTCAACCTGAGCACTTTTCAATTCTCCAATACCAGAAACACAAAACAGACAAAAACCCAAAGAACAATGAAGACTTTCTGTGAGGGAACATTTTTAAGTTGCCTCAATGTTAATCAAAAAGAGTAACTCAGCAATGCCAGCAAACAGCTGACTTCCATGTTACAGCCACATGGTTTTGGTAAAAAGAAACAGATGGTGTATTTGGTTCCAAGTGAATAATACAGTACACATTACTCATTTGGAACCAAGATCAGAGGAGCATTTACTTATCACCTCCACATAACCAAGAGCTGGGGCTCAGAGAGGAATGTGATGCATGACTGACATAAAGGCTTTGCTCTGCCAAGAGTGTAACTGGGATAGAGGTAAAGAAGTATTTCCGTCCTCAACAAGACTGGCTTCAAAGTTTATAATACATAGAAAGGCAGGAAGGAAGCTCAGGACTTTTTTATTTCCATTAGAATATATGTTTGTCATCTGTAACCAGGAACCAAGCCTCAAGATAGAAACTCTAGTCCCGTTTTACCTTCAGTACCGCCATGAGTAAGACCAAAATTCTTAAAGAGTGATTTTGAAAATGGAAAATGAATTTTATACTCACTTGGGAGGAAGAAACTGATTACCAAATAAAGAATGTTAAGGTAGAGTTTCTTTTTCTTCCCTGTGAAACAACTCCTTATGCCCAGTAACATAGAACCTTCACCTTGGCTAGGGGTGAAGATACTTGACTAAGGCAGGGGGACCATGTTTCTCTCCAAGCTTTGCAATCAGTCCAGTCTCATCACTGCAGTGAAATCTGAGAGTCAATGTAGGACCCAACACTAAAGTCATGCCTCCTATCACAGTGAGTCATTCCTCTGCACATTAACATTTTCACAGAGTGTTTCTGCATCCCTTACCTCCAGAACCTTTGCCTCTGTAAAGAGACAAGATGGCAAGAATGGATTTTTCTCTCATCACCAGCTGAAAGTCACCCATGGCCTTCACATCATTTGGGAGCTAACTTTGTAAATATTCTCAGAAGTGCTTTTTGCAGTCTTCTGTTAGAACATGTAAATTTGTCCTTCAACAATCCTACCTTCCTCTACCAAGAATTTTTAATACTCAGAATAGGATTAGGATCTATGTAATTTCTAGGTCTCTACCACCTAGAATTTATAGCATTTTCTTAAATTAGCTTTTCTGTTATCTAAACTATCCTTGGCGACAAATGCAATCCAATATACCCCCAAATACAATATAAGCTCACTTGTTTTATCAAAATATATTACGTCTAGTCTGATGAACTCAATAGAGTTCTTTAATTTATGATTTACAAATATTTTTAATACAGTGAGAAACTTTCCCTCAGCCAGAATACAGTAGTTATTAATGAAGGAACATGTTAATGTGTGTGTGTGTGTGTGTGTGTGTGTGTGTGTGTGTGCATATCTTCTCTTCAGATCAACATTAGATAAAGTAATTTTAAAAGTTTGAACTTTAAAATTTTTGAAACATAAAAACAACATCACTGATTTTTTTCATCTTTGGTGCTAGAGAGAAGTGACATTTGTGTTGGGATGTTGCTGAAGATTATGGATGTCAGTATTGGGCTCTGTAATAACTGAAAACCATGGATGCTCAGTTGATTTGAACCAGACAGTCATCCAGATGGCGAATAAGAGGAATGAGAAAATTCTGAAGCCAAATATGCAGTGCCTTCTCTGCCCTGTCTAGCTCTTTCATATGAAATTGAAAACAATACCTTCTGACAAAGTCCTTTAATTCTACAAGTTGCCTGAGTGGCCAGTGCTCCAACTTTTAGCCCTCACTCTCACACTTAGCCACAACTCCTTGTGCAAGACAAGAATTCAAAATTGTGTGTAGAGTGACTATAGGTTAAAATTATATAATTTTTTAAGTGGGATTCATTATAAGATTCTCTGAAATGTGACCATTAAGTGGGCTATGGGTTTTCTATGTGAGCATGCATATTAAAAGGTAATAGGACATGTCTGTAAATTCCGGAAAATAAGAACTCAACTTGTATTCCTGTACCACTGTAAATAATCATTTATTGCAAAGATAAAATCTACAATGTTTGGACAAATACTAATGGATTCTACCTCTTACAGATTCTTGCAGAGAGAATTGCAAAAGGATGGAATCCAGCAAGAGAAAAGGGGCATCCAAAGAATGGAATGGGGTGTGAGCCATAGTGGTGAGTACTAACAGCAGCAAATGCTTGACTTAATTATAACATGGCTATTGCATGTAAACAATGTCAAAGTTGGATTGGCTGAATTGTCAGCAAACTGGATTCTCCTCCCTGTGTGCGATTTCAACTTTTTTCTGCTCACTAATTCTTCTTTTCCCAATGATAAATGCTTGCTTCTCTTATGTTACCAAATACACACACACACACACACACACACACACACACACACACACACACTATGATAAATAATCAAATGTTGGCTCGTATTTGACTCTTGTGCTTATGTTTAAATTTTAAAAGTGAAAGACAACATTTTGATGGGATTAAGGTCAGGAAACAAATTGTGTCTTAAATTCTGTGTTTAACCAGTCTGTGATCTACATATTTCTTTAGTCTCAGTTTTCTCACCAGAAGCTCAGATGATGCTCTAAGTCTCACTGAGGTCAAAACCAAGGTCATATTCATGTTTGTGTATTATATTTGAGGTGTTGATTCGTTTCTTTCCCTTATGTGTTTCTCTAGGTAACCAGGTGAATATTTTAACTCTACAGTGAAAGTGTAAACAAGACAAAACACAAAAGCAGTTTGCAAGGTCTCTTTTTATTTCTTTGATCAATTAAACAAGGAACTAAATGTTGAGTAGAAACCAAAAAAACCCCAAGGACATAGGTAAATTGCTCTTAGTTAGACATTGTTAGACCCCTATGAAGAATAGGTGTATGCTACCCCCAAATTGACTCCAAAAGCATGTTAAGAACATCAGAGGTAAAAAAACTAACCAAATACTTGAGATTCTTTTACTAAATGCTTTGAGGCTACAGTTGATTCTAATGCCATAAATAAAATCATTAGAGGATTGAAAAGATTAATAGCAATATTCAATAATTGGACAAGTTGGTTTGTCTTCTAACTCAGTGAGGAAATAAGGTAAATTTTAAGTTCATTGGACAAACTTCAAGATGTATTAGAGTCTTAGATGGGGCTAGTCATCCCTCCCAAAGTGTGTGTGTGTGTGTGTGTGTGTGTGTGTGTGTGTGTGTGTGTGTGTGTGTGTGTGTGTGTGTGTGTGTGTGTGTGTGTGTGTGTATGTATGTGTATACTCATGCTCAAGTGTGTGCTCACCTATATGTTTGGGTCAGGGTATTCCTGTGTATCCCAGGCTGCTCTAGGATTTATTGATCAGGCTAGTGGCAAACTCAGTGATCCATCCTCCTCCACCTCCTATGTGCTGGGATTAAAGGTATGTGCCACCATGCCCAGCTAGACTCTTACTTTAAGTTCTTTCTAAAAGACAGTGCCAAACAACAACAGATCTGAAATTAGAAGCATGCCAAAATGTCTTTCTTTTGAGGAACTTGTGGTAAAATTCAAGGAATAATTTTTAACAAGATAGTCTTTTGGGTATTTCTTTTAGGACACTGAAGAAATGACTCTGCTAAAACATTGCTTCTTGATTTGGTCTGGATTATAATGAAGAGAGCTCATGGTCAGAAAGGAGAAATGTGTGTACATTTTAAAGGATAGAGTTCTTCAGTGATCTCTTGGGATATGTCACTCAGTTATTTCTATATGCAATGCACTGATGTTCATCTTCACATGCTCAGCCCACAAGCCATTGTTGTAACTGGACTGCATCAATGCCCTCTTAACTATTTAACATACATGCAGAGAGTGGCCAGCTCCTCTACCAGGATGGTAAGGTCATTGCTCTGGCAGCGTAAGAGTGATTCTTTTACACCCAGCTTCTAATCAGTGCTTGGAATATTTTGAATACAGGCAATAATGCTTAAGTTTCTTTAGGTAACTTTGTGATTACTCTAAGAAGAAGTGGATTCTTACCTATCTTCCTGTGATTGTGAGTTCCTTGTGAGACACCAGTAGTAAAATCCAGACTTTTGGTTTCAACTTCAATATAGGGTTTAATCCCATACTTCCCGGAAAATCCACAACTGTTGTGTGGTCAGTTCATGTGGAGCTCATTTTTCTATGAGATGGTGATTGTAGTTATGAAACAGAGAGAACATACTGAAATTTAACCATTTAGTCACCGAGAGCAGCAGGATGGATAGTGACTCTCATACGCTTTGCTGTTAGTAGCAGAAACATGGTTTTTCTGAGCATAAGAACCAATCAGCCTCCTCTTTTTCTCCAGGCATCCTTAACAATTTCCTGTCAAGGTCAAATGCTTAAGTGCAAGCATTGAGGCCAGAAGGGGTCCCTTGGCAGATGAGTAAGCACCCAGGCCTTCATGCCTGGCTCTCTGAGTTTGAGCCCTAGAAACCCTGGAAGCCACATCTTAGAAGGGATAAACCGACTCTCAGAATTTACTCTCTGACTTCTATATATGCACCGTGGTAAATGCAAGACCACCCCATAAATAAACAACAAATAGTACAAATATTGCCATAGACTTAAAGCCACTCAAAAACACAAAAATGGCTGGGCGGTGGTGGCATACCCTTCTAGTCCCAGCACTCGGGAGGCAGAAGAAGCTGAATCTCTCTGAGTTCAAGAGCAGCTGGGTCTACAGAGTGAGTTCTAAGACTGGCTCCAAAGCCACAGAGAAACCCTGTCTGGAAAAACCCAGCACACATGCACGCACACACACACACACATGCACAAGCATACGCACACGCACACACACAAACACAAACACACATACTAAAACTCTAAGCTGACACAGGATGTAAAGCTATGATGATGAGGGATGAGAATGTATAGCCAAATTCAACAAATGGTCCTGATAGCTAAAAATGTCTGCATCTGAAGAACCATAGACATGTTAAGAAAATGAATTGACATTGCAGAGAGAATGTAATACCTGCAAAAAGCAAGCCATTTGAGGAAGATAAATGGTGTCTTTGTAATTAAAACGTGGATGGCAGAAATTTGAAGATATCATTACTTAGTTTAATGGCAGATTAGACACAGATGATAAGTAGCAAGCCAGGGTTCTCCAGTCTGGAGAACAGAAGAGATTAAAAGTAACAAGAAATTTATGTTGCATGGACGATGGGTTGAGAATGTGCTGTATATTTATGCATTCTAATCATATTGAAAAGAAAAGGTGGCTAGAAGAAATAACCACAGAAATTATATATACTGTGAAATACAACATTGGTTATGAAACCAGTAGATTTATTAAGAGGACATTCTTGAGTGCTGTAGTCACTGTCTGTAAAAAAGTGTTAGGCACAAGTAGATATTAATATTTAGCAATGGAGGGCCTGGGCAGAAAGCTCAGTGGTTAAGAGCACCTGCTACTCTTGAGAGTTTGGTTCCCAGCTCCCAAAGGCTCACAACTATGTGTAACTCCAGTTCTAGGAGTATCTACTGCCCTCTTCTGGCCCTCATGGGTACAGCATTCACATGGTACACAACTATGCATGAAGGCAAAACACTCATAGATATAAAAGTAACTAGAACTTCTAAAAAACATTTAGCTAATGAATCAAAACATAAAAGGTGAACTTTATGACTACCAACAGTACAGAGAAAAATTCTGAAGTATTTTCTTTAAAGGGATGAATCAAGAAAAACAGGTTTGCTAAGACAGCAAAAAGAGATATTAAACAGAGCAAAATAAGGTTCTGCTATGAATTGCTTTTGAACCCAAATTCTGTGGACAACCACATAAACACTTAGGCAAGGGGTGAAGTAAGGCATTCATAAGCATGCTCAACTCAGATATGTAATCATCTACAAAAATTGTAAAATAAGTTTTAAAGTTTGTACTCTGGACAAAAAATAAATAGGTAAATAAATCGAAGAGGGTCAGAGACTGGTGACAAATTAGTTGTTAAAGGGTACACTTTATTTGCTCTACTTAAAAAGCAACAGTCTGGGGCTAGGACTGAAATGCATGAAGTTGTCACTAGCTGAAACAGTGCATTAACATCAAAGGCAGAGAGGAAGAAGAAGGAGGAGGAGAAGGAGGAAGATGGAATCTTTGCTGTTTGATCCACTAGATGAATATACAAATATGTTTCCTTAAATATAAATGTTTTAACATAAAGGAAACCATAGCTACAATGTTATTAAAATGCTTGCTACACTGGGGGACGCTAAGAGAGACACACATGGAGGGCCCCAGGAAGGGAAAATTGTTAAGATCGCCTAGGTAAAGTGTGTGATGTGGGGACAAAAGGGCAGGGATGGGGGATAGGAACATGAGGGATCGAGAATACAGAGTTGAGGGAGAGATGGAGGGGGAGAACAATGAAAGAGGTATCTTGATAGAGGGAACTATTACGGGAATAGGGGGAAACCGAGTGATAGCGAAATTCCTAGGAATCCACAAGGATAACCCTAGCTAAGACGCCTAGCAGTAGTGGCGAGGGTACCTGAAAGGCCCTTCCCCTTTAATCAGATTAGTGACAACCCTAATTGTTATCATAGATCCTACATCCAGTGACTGATGGAGGCAGATGCAGTGACCCACAGCTATGCACTGGGCTGAGCTCCTGGAGTTCAGTTGAAGAGAGGGAGGAGAGATCATATGAACAGGGGGCTGGGGAGGGGAAGTGAAGATCATGATGGGGAAAACCACAGAGATAATTGACCTAAGCTAGAAGGATCTCAAAGACCAAGGAGTGACAGCTGGGGAACCTACATGGGACTGAACTATATCCTCTGAATGTGGGTGACAGTTAAGCGACTTGATCTGTTTGGGGGCCCCTGGCAGTGGCACCAAAACCTATCCCAAGGGAATGAACTGGCATTTTGGAGCCCATTGCCATGGTGGGATATCTTGCTCAGTCTTGATGCAGGAGGGAGGGGCTCGGTTTTGCCTCAGTTTAGTATGCTAGACTTGTTAACTCCACAAGGAAGGCCTCACCTCTGAGGAGCAGATGGGGAATGTGGAGGTGAGAAGGTGGGGGGTGGGGGTGGGGGGGAAGAAAGGGACGGAGGTGGAACTGGTAAAATGTAAAATAATTTTAATTTAAAAAACACATGCTATATATGATTCTTTTAGGACCTCTGTTTACAAATATCTGGATTAAATACAGTGAGCACTTTTGACACTGATTGATACTGGTATCACCATTGAGCAATTTGTGTATTCTAAAGACTGTCTTAAAAACGGACAATCCTTCCCCTCACAACACATATATAATTGGTTTTCTCCCTCAGTCTAACTGCTTCATGCACTTAGCAAGGTGATTCTTAACCTGGAACCATGTGAATCCTTTCATGTCCGTAGGAGATCTAAGTCATCCTTCCTTTAAATGGCGTAATACTACAAAGTAGCTGAGTTGTATGATTTCTATTGTTAATAATTAGTTTTTGAAAACCACCCATATGTAAGAAGGTGATATAGAAAATGGATGCAAGCATCTAATTTTTTAGCATATTGACATATTTTTGTCTTTAACTTATTTGATTTTCTGATATTAAACCCAAAACACTGTTTTAATTCACTTTCAAATTTTAATCTGAAAATTTTTGTCATCCAATTTTTTTGTTATTTTACACTGCTCAGCTTGCATTGCAAATGTTATATGCAGAGACATTATCCAAATTCCTTGATGTATAATACTTAAAATCGTCAAGTTATTGATTAAATGAAAATTTGAGGAAGAAATATAAGTATCCTCCTATCGTCTCTCCTCAATTTCTACTGTTCCTTCTACAATGTTCCCTGCCAAATTTTAGTTTCAGTTCCTGTTTATTCATGAAGCATCACTTTGTACCTCAGAAATGATCATCTGCTTCATCCACATATCAACAATAACCTATACCATGATACCCATTCACTTGGGCTGTACTGGCCTATGCCCTAACAGTATCATTAGTTACCTATTCAACTGTGGTCTCAGTAGACTGTAAATTCTTTGTGGAGTGAGGAGAGTCTATATCTATTCAACTTTTTGATTGTCCATTTGAGTACATATCTATAACTATGCCTTTCACTTGACAGCAATTTTTAATCTAATTGGATAATTACTAAGTACCATTAAACCTTTTAGCAGTATACTTGAGTGTGGGCAGGGATTTGGACACAGATTAAAAACATGGGATATTTTTTCTCTCATTCTTAGATGTGTACTAATGCTTTTGAATTAATCTCTATATACCCCCTTTTATACATTTAATGGTCAATAAGCATTCAAAGTTGTTATGGCAGGTTTTTCCTACCCGCTGGCCTCCCAGTCCTACCGCCATGGTCCCGATGCCACGTGAGCCCCAAATAACACTCAGAGACTCTGTATTTGATACAATCCTGTTGGCCAATTACCATTATTTTTTAACCCACTTCTACTTATCTAATTATTTCCACATGGCTCATCTTATCCGGGAGCCGCAGCCGGCGTCTTCCTTCCTCCCTGGTCTACATCTTGACTCCTCCAAACTACTTCCTCTTTCCTCCTCCTGGTCTCCTAGCCCCACCTACCTTGTTTCCTATTGGCCACAGGCTTTATTAATTAACCAGTATGAGAAACATATTTATAGAATAACATCTCTCATCACAAAGTATGCAAGATTATGGTATAAACATGAGACATAGCCTAGCTAGGTATACATGCATTCATATGAATTTGGGGCCTTGGTGATAGATACACGGTGATTCATTTATTCAGTAAGCATTTGGGTGTTTACTGTATGCCAACTGTTGCTGTTTCTATTAATGATGAAAGCTTTGGTGTTCTCATGAGTACTTCTAAATTAGGAGAGGATTAAAAATATGAGCAAGCATACCAAAAACAAACATTTTTATTTAACTAATTGAAACGGGATTTAAGGATTTGGGGGTTCAGATCCATACTGTGTTGTTGCAACAAGAGAAATCTAGACTTTAGAAAAATATTTATCTATCAATTATATGTGTATGAGAGTCTTCATGTGAGTATGCGTGTACATGTGAGTGTAGGTGCGCATAGAAACCAGAGGTGTTAAATATCCCTGGAGTTAAAGTCACAGGAGGTTGTAGGCTTCCTTAATGGGTGCTAAGAACTGAACATGGATCCTCTGCAGGTGCACTACCAGATTTTAACAGCTTAACCATCTCTCCAACCATTAGAAAAGTCTAGTTGTAAGAGAGAATCTTTCAACTTACTAAATCAAGTTCTGTTTCAATTAAAAATAAGGAAATGCAAAGCTTCATCCTAATATAAACCTCAATATGAAATGATAAATATCTCAATTACCTTCAAAGTTCTTGTAGATAACATAAGCAAAATAAATATATGCAAAATTTATTACTACGTAAAACACAAAAGAAAATATTGAAAATTATATTTGTCACTTATTTGATGAAACTAAGTTTAGCGACTTCATTTCAAATTTAAAAAATGTCCTTAACTAAACAAATTTAAAGAGCAGTCAGCTTAAAGTGTAAAGCCTTTAACTATCTTTGTAATTATTTGAAATAAATTGTGATATATTTTGCTTATGGGAAAAGTGCAGTTACTATCAATAATTGGAAATGGCTGACATTTTTAATGAGAACACAGACTAAATAGTAGAATGGTGCATGAAATTGAAATAGCATTAATTTCATTAATGTTGCACCATTTTTAGCATGGAAATGGAGCTTTCTTGCTTAACCCCTTACTTGAAAATTGGCTACTTACAGTTTTTTACTATTATATCACTATTCTATTAGGAGTTCAAAAAATGTAAAATGGTGGAAATGAGAAAAGGGAATCTATTAATGGTAATAGAAAATGAGACTAAATGAAACTAGTACTTGTTTTAGAGCCAGGTAGGAATGAATAAAGAGAGATTCTGAAAGGACAGCATCATAGGAGTGGACGAGTCTATGGTAGATATGTCCTCCAAGATGGAAAACCCCTTAAGAAATTTCTCTTTGGGGTTTGGATTGAGTGTTAGCACATTGCCATGTAGACCAACTGTGGCAGGAAGACTAAAAAGTAAAAGCATGACTGGAACATGCAATAGAACTGAGAGGTTCACTTACAGCCATAAATAAATAAATAAATAAATAAATAAATAAATAAATAAATAAATACGGCATTACTGTTTATTTATACTTGCAATGAGTTGCAAGTATACTTCTTAAACAATGTTTTTTTTATCCTTTGAGAGTTTAATAATGTACTTTGAATGTACTTCACCCACACTACTCCCACACATAATTGCAATATCCAGTCTCTCATCACTTTCCACCCAATTTTGAGATTTCTTCTTTTTTATATATTTTTTATTTTTATTTTACATATCTATCCCAGGTCCCTCTCCCTCCCCCTTCCTCTCTCCCTATTACCCTCTCTCCCCCATCACATGCACCCTGACCACCCTTCCCTCCCATCTCCCTCCATTCCACATGTAGGGTGATGCAATCCAGGAGGGGTCATCTAAATCTGTCAAGTCATTTGAAGTGGAGACTAGGATTTCTCTCCTGTCTCTAGGTTAAGGGAGTATCCCTCCATGGGGGATGTGCATTCAAGGTCCTTTTGTGTACCAGAAATACATCCTGGTTCCACTGTCTGAAGTCCCTTAGACTGCTCAGGCCTTCTAGTAGAGACCCATGTTCAGGGGGTCTAAGTCAGTCTCATGCTGGATTCCCAGCCATCAGTCTGGGGGCCTGTTAGCTCATCCTTGTTCAGGTCAGCTGTCTCTATGTGTTTCTGCAACCTGGTCTTGTCCTCTCTCTCTGCATCTGGATCTAGTTATGCTCAGTTATTAGTTGTGGGCGTTGCGTTTGCTTCTGTTCCCAACAGGTACTAGATGAGGGCTCCATGATGGTGGCTAAGTTAGTCATTGATCTCATTATCAGGGGAAGGCATTTATGGTAGCCTTTCCACTGTTGCTCAAATTGTTAGTTGGGGTCAGACTAGGTCTCTGGACATTTTCTAGGTTCAGTTTTCTCTTCAAACCTATAATGGCTCCCTCTTTTATGGTCTTCTTTTGAGTTGTGTCTTTTAAATGTAGTTGATCTGCCCAGGAGTGATCATTCTCAGACATGTGGTACTGTTATAAGTCATGTTGATGGTGGCCATTGTGAACACAGGTTTTAGACTTTTACTTCTAAAATCTTTTCTAACTAAATGTAAATTAAAATTAAGTTTTCAGCCATGGTTTAAAAACTGTGACAACCAATTAAGAAAAAAATATTAGGGTGAGCTGGTTGGCTGAATTTTTGTGTAATTAGGGCAGACAAGGCTCCAGAGACAGGCAACATTAGATGCCTTGCTTATTTCTTCTACATCTATTGCCCCAAGAAAAGCCTTGTTTTCTGTAGGCTATTACAGGTGGACAGAGCTGAGAAAATTGGAAAATTTGACTTGGCAAAAGTAGTTTAAATATATTGTATTCAAAGTATTAAATTCTATAAAATATACTGTTAAAATTATATATCTGATTAGGGATTTACATTTAGAATATATATGTTTGATATGTTAATAGAGATCTTAATAATACATGTATATATACATATATAAATGAAAATCATAATACATGTATAAATACATATGTAAATTAAAGTCAGAACTAGGGAAAATCAACAGTTCAGTTGGAAAAATTATATAATGAAAACTGGACTAGCCAATAGTTAAATAGGCATATTTCAAAAGACATAAAACCAAACGTCTTACAGGAACATACAAGAGAGGAAACGGTACTTATTAGAAAATGCAAAGCAAAATGACCATGTAGCTGTTACAGCAGGTTGTTCCTTCCTGCCGGCTCCATCCCGCCTGCCGCCAGTCTGGGCCCACAGCCGCACCAGCCCCAAATAACATTCTGAGACTCTGTATTTGATACAATCCTGTTGGCCAGTTACCATTATTGTTTATGGGCTAGCTCTGTCTTAATTATTAACCCATTTCTACTTATCTAAGTATTTCCACGTGGTCGTCTTATCAGGGAGCCGCGGCAGGCGTCTTCTTCCTTCATGCTCTACATCTTGACCCCTCCTTCTACTTCCTCTTTCCTCCTCCTAGTCTCCTAGCCCCACCTATCTAGTTTTCTATTGGCCACAGTGCTTTATTAACCAGTATGAGAAACATATATACAGAATAACATCTCCCATCATGTAGCACCATCTCACTCTAGTTGGAATGGTTACTTTTTGTTTGTTTGGTTTTGTTCTTAAGCTGCTAAACACTGGTAAGGCCATAAAGAAAAGAGAATATCTATACAATAGGATTTCAGTTTTTGTAGCCATGATGGAAAACAATCCAGAGGTTCTTCAAAAATGAAAATTAGAAGTACTACATCCTTCAGCAAACCCAGTACTAGATTACATAAACAAATAGTCTAATTGCCCATCAACTTATGAATGGATAAAAAAAAATGAAGTACTTATTTACATAATGTGATTACCATTCAGTTATTCAGAATATTGAAATCCTGCCATTTATGACAATGTTGATCAAACTGGAGGTCTTATGTGAAGTCAGATAAGTCAGTCATCGAAAGACAGTATGGGCTCATGCATATGGAATGCATAAAAATTGATCTCTTTCATAGAGGTTAAGAACAAAATGGCAGTTTCCAAAGGCTGGGGTGCATGAGGAAAACAAAGAGAGAGAGAGGTAGTGAATACTAACTGCTGTTTGATAAGAGAAACCAACTCTGATGTTCTGTCCATTATAGGATATCAATTATGAACTACAGATTTTACAAGATCAGGGAAGAAATATGTCAATTACTTTTACCTCAAACAAGTGGTAAATGCTTTAGGAGATAAAATATTTATTCTGGTTCAATCATTAAGTGTATTGAAAATGTGCTATATCCTCTTACTATGTACCTTTTCCAAGTCATTTATAAAATATGCTTATAGTATACTATTTCTATTTTTTAAATTTCCATAATTTATATTATACTCTAATGACAAATATTTATATAAAATTATAGTCATCTTAGTATCATTGTGCTCAACTGTTGGGGAACTCAAGAATCTATGATTTGACCTTTCTTTTTGGTGTTTTGAGTCAGTGTAGTATGGCATATAGAATCGGCTTTTTTAAAGCTCAATGTTCTATTGAGTAGAGACTTAGTAATTGATTCTGAAGAATTAATAGAAACATTTATTGTATATGCATTGTCCACAGATGGATTCTTTACCATTGTAAAGTTTATAATAGTGATTTAGAATCAAATGTATAGTAATAACTTGATGAATAAATAGGGCTTATTGTACATTGTGATCTTATTTCTGAATTCTAAAAAGACCTTAAATTGATTAAACTATACAGTTACTTTTCTCCATCAATAATCTCTCAAAGTTTGCATATGGCTGTCCAGTATTTCCATATGTCCTGCAGTCTTGAGACTATGCTTTAGGAGATGATTTATGAGTAGGATTATAATTATAATATAATTATGTATAATTATACACATATAATTAATGCTTCACAATAAATACATATTAATCAAAAGTTTCTCAAATTGTCTCCATTGACCTCTCTAAATAGACTCACTCTCTAAACTTTTAAAGAATGCCCACTGAGCAATCTTCTAAAGTTTAAAAGTCTTGTTATTTTGCCTTGCAGTGTCAGATTGCTTAATTGTGAGGGCCAATTCAGATCAATTTGTAATGATGGCTCAGTACATTGTGTGCAGAAAGATTCAGAGTCCTTATAAAACTCATCAAGAAATACTTATATGTTTGATTAACAGTGTGGACCATAAAGCAAGGAGATGATTTTGAAGGGAGAAAATGCCTTCTACCAATTTTCAGAGGTGATGTTTTACTTCAATTGTATGCTCACTAAATGCAAAATAATAATAAGAGGATGGTGAGGAGGAAGAGGATGAGGAAGAGGAGGAGGAAGAAGAGGAGGAGTAAGAAGAAGAAGAAGAAGAAGAAGAAGAAGAAGAAGAAGAAGAAGAAGAAGAAGAAGAAGAAGAAAGAGAACCACCAGCAGCAGCTTGGCTCTTGCCCTTTAAAACTGAGTTTACTATGAACAACAGTCTCTTCCATTTGAATCAGCTGGAGTTCTTCTCTATTATCTTCACATACAAATGTTAGATACTCTGATCACTCGTGGGTTTAGGAGAGACGGGAAAGAAAGATGGAAAAATTATGGAGATATAGGAGGGAAATCTGAGGGAAAAAATGTGACCTATCCTCTGGAGATCTGGCTTGCCTCCTCTGTGGAGGGAGCTCAGGAGATTCACGCACCACCAATAAAGTCAGTTACTTAGGGAAGCACTTACTCTGTGATTTTCTACCCAGGTCTTGAACAAAAAATAACAAAGGTGATAAATAAGCTGCACTTACTTAGGACTAAAATGATTTATAACCCTGATCACTGCCCCCATCATTTCTAAACCTAAGCCAAACTGATGGGAGATGTTATTCTGTAAATATGTTTCTCATACTGGTTAATGAATAAAGCACTGTTGGCCAATAGGAAAGCAAGATATGTGGGGCTAGGAGACAAGGAGGAAAGAGGAAGTAGGAAGGAGGAGTCAGCATGGAGAGCCGAAAGAGAACAGCATGCCAGCCCGTTGCTCCCTGGTAAGATGACCACGTGGAAATACTTAGAATAGTAGAAATGGGTTAATCATTAAGACAGATTTAGCCAATAAGAAACTAGGAACTGGACAACAAAATTATATCAAATACAGAGTCTTTGTGTGTTATTGGGGGCTGGCGTGGCGGCGGGACAAGACCGGTGGTGGGAAAAAACTACTTGCAACACCAAACACCCTCATTTCTAAACCTAAGCCAAATCCAGCTTACACCTTTGTTTGGGAAGAAATAGCTTTTAGCTTTTAGTGTTGTTACTGACTTCACAGAACTAATATATTTTTTTAGCCCATTGAAATTTGACTAGAAGTTTTTGATATGGGGAAACCCATTCTTGCTGCATTTGTTTGACTTTTTTCCTTAGCTATTTATTACTGTCTACTTGTATTTTACACAGAAGCCATGGCTCTCATACTTCTCTGATAAGGGAAAACCATTCTGGGGAATTCTGTTCTGAATTCTACTCTGGCTTACTCTTGGGCATCTAATTTTTCGCCTGACTCTCTCTCTTATGTGACTATCCTTTCCCTAGATCACAGTACCCCCTCTCTCCTATCCTCAAACAATATAACACCAACATTTCCAATCAATCGGAGAGTGAGTGAGTGACCTTGGTCTTGTTCTTTGTCTACATAGTTGATGAAAAGTCTTCTCAGAGGCACAGATTGATGGAAGACAAGCACTTGCGGCTTCCATTTAGTTTCTAAATCTTAGAATTTCATATAGTATGTTCTGCTCTGATTAGAAGCCATAATATATTATATTGAACTGAGATATGATATCAAAGAAAAAAATTTCCAAATACATTGCAGTACATTTTGTCCAAAGATTTGTCATTCAATAATATACTGTCTACAGGAATATAGCTCACAAATTGTACCATGCTACTATTACCCCTGAAAGTTGTCAAGGTCCTACAGTTTTGGTACATGTGTCTAGCTGTGAGAGTGGAGATATGGAAGAAGGAGGTGAAGACAAGCCAGTGTCAGTTTCTGCATACCCTGAGGGATGGCATCCAGGCTGTCAACCTGATGAGAAACAGGCTTACTTGGATTGGTTTAGGAAGAGAGTATGGTCAAAGGTGATGGCACTTTTCACTCTTTTAAAAGACTGTCTTTATTTCATGAAGAAAATCCCAGATATTTCATTATCTGACTCTTGGAAAAGATTGTTTTCAAATATGTCTATATGCTGTTAGCATCCTAAGCTATTTTTCCCTTATTTCAGGGGCCACTTTAACATCTGCACAGGTATCCTTTGTTTTCTCATCTTCCACATAAGAGTCAAGGAGGGTATGCAGAACATGTTTTCAAAGTCACCCTGCTTAGCCTTTCCCTGACCCATGGGAACTAGGTTCCCTCTTTCATAAACATATGATTAACCTAACTACCACTCCAAGCACAGTAGCACAGATGCTTTCTGGAGCATATTTATAAAATATGCAAATCCACCATGTCCTTTGGTTCATTATTACTTCCATTATTTAGTTTCACCATAAAACAGTTGAGGGTGAAAAGGATAATTAATGCAATTAAGCTTGCATCATTTAAAAATTCCCCAATTTTAGTAAATGTTTTAATGAAACTCTAGCCTAAAAGCAGCAGAAGAAATGTATTTATTACCTTCATTATAAATGCCAAATAGAACAAAATAATTGGTGTAGAAACCCAAAATATTATACAAATGAACATTGACTATTTAGTAGAAGGCATGCCCATGTTAATCTACATGTTCAGTTTCCCTCAAACTCTATACTCATGTGTATATCCACTAATATGCACACATATTCTTCTACATTTCTAGATGATCGTATTTATGTAAAAGGTTGGGAGTAAGGCTGTGTTGTGTAGTTTTTGTCTACATAGCACAAACTAGACTCATTTGGAAAGATGGAGCCTCAGTTGAGAAATTGCCTGTCATAATCAAATGTGGGTATGTCTCTGGGCATTTTCTTGATTAATGATTGATGTGTGAGGTCCCAGCTTTCTGTGGTTGGTACCTACCCTGAGCATGTGGTCCTGGGTTAGATAACAAAGAGAGCTGAGCAAGTCATGGAATGTAATTGTGTTTTGGGTCTTGTCTTGAGTTCCTACCCTGACTTCCCTAGATGATTGACTGTAATTTGTAAGGTCAAATAAACCTTTTCTTCCCTATGTTGCTTTTGTATGGGGTGTTTCTTATATCAATGGAAGGAAAGCAAATTAGGACAGAGGCTAAAGTATTTTGTTCTTGTCTCCTTCATTATCTGTGGAAGCACTATGGTTCCTGGGCTGACCTCAAATTCACAGTCACATGCTTCAGCCTCTCAAGCTACAGGATTATGAGCAAGGCTCGCAACAGTTAAACTATCCATTCCCTTTTTAGAGATTTAAATCTATACTGTAATGGATTAGCTTATTTGAAACATCATTGAATGCACATCCAAATAATCTTTTATTCCTTATTATCTACTAGGATTAAAATTCAGTCAACATTTTTCTGGGAAAGTAATACATTTCAGAAATTCAGATCCAGCAACTTTTTTTTTTTTTTTTTTTTTTGTGATGAAACTGAATGCAAAAAGGTCAGGTGATTTGCTGAACATGTCCCATCTGCTCAGAAAACCAGTTGGTATAGTGTGGGGAGGTCATGCTTGGGATGTGAGGTAAGGAATGGGATACATTTGAGCCTGTCTAAAATTGAATGATTTTGAATGTGATTTTGAATGTTTGATGTGAATACTTGTAAGTAGGTAGGTCTGTTTTTCTTCTCCTTAGATTGTAGTGGTATATTTGTTATTCTTGAAGTGACATGGCTTACCATTCATCTTCTTTACACTGCTGCTTTTGTCATTACAAAAGCTACTAATAGTATTAGATAAAGGCTGTTTACAGAAGAGTAGTTACAAAGGAAAGGGACAATGTTTAATGTTTTTCTCCATTTTCTTGTTGCTTTATGATTTCTTTAAATTCCTTACTATTTTCCCCATTAAACCTCAGGCCTAGAACTGAATTATTTACCATTAAATATTGAGTTTATGCATTAATTTTGTTTTGTATCTATTCTATTATCTGTCTATGTATGTAGTATGTATGAATATATCTACCTATTTATCTATCTATTTATTTATCTACCCACCCATTTATTTACTTAAAAGTAATAGCCCATTCATAAACCCAGAAACTGTAGTAAAAGCTAAGGTTTTAAAAGTAATGACCAACATTTAACTATATGCCATTTATCCTAGCCCTGGCTCCTTTAAATAAGGTTCAACATCATTGGAATCCTGTGCTATCATCAACTTGTTTCATATTTCTGTACCTTTTGTACATATTCACATGTAATTGTGTGCACATTGACATAAACATACATATTCTTGTTTAAATTTATGAAGAATTTTGTTGTACTACACATGTTTTAGAAGTTATTTTTTCATACAATTACTTTGCTGAGACTCATCATATTTTACATAGCTCATTTTAATGTCTTTATAAAATTCCCTACCTTTCAGTCATCAAATGTCCCACGAAAAACCACTATTCCCAGTAAGTATTTTCTATAGTGTGGAACAGTGTTGCTATTAGTATTCTTGGATATGTAGACATGTGCATAGACCAATTGGAGTGTGTCACTGTTCAGCCCTGCCTTCCCCCCTAATTCCAATATGTCTGATGAGAAGGAAGAGAAGGAAGAGGTTGCTTTCTGTACTAAATGCATTGTATTATTTAAATTTGTTAACACAACTTGCATTTAGCTACAACCTGTAAAGCCCCAATCTAGTAGTTGGTTTGAGAAGGTTTTTTTTTTTTTTTTTCCTGTGATCAGGGCATTCCTTCAAGGGAAGTAAAGACTTCAGTCTTGTAGTTCTGAGCTATCATCCAATGTTTTTTAAGGTTGTACCAGCATAAGATGAGATGGATAGAGTACATATTCTAGTCTTCACCCAATTTAGCTTAAATGAGCTTATAGTCCATTTATCAAATTGAGTCACATGGCCTCAAGTGCAAGAAAGACTGGACCATATTGAGTATTTTCAAATAATAAGTCTCTCTGGCACACATACCAAATACAAGAAATATAGTTAAAATACAAGAAGGCAAAATAGTCATAGTAACTACATTTACAGCTAAATAGCATAATTTTATAATAAGGAACTTTACTGCCTTCTTGAAAATTATCACTTTCCGAAATCCTTCCCAATGTGTTCTGTTTGTTTGCTTTCTAGAAAACATGTATCATTTCTACAAGGCTTTTAGGAATGAAAGAAATTAGAATTGCATTATTGGTCTTCGTTGCACTCCAATTCAAGCCTGAAATCTAATTGCTCAGGTGCTACCACAGCGTGTGGATGTAGTCATTTGTGTCAGTTTAAGATGCAAATCCTCTAACCCAAGGCTTACCAGCTAGACCAGTCAGCTCTATGTTACACAGAGGATTGTGCAGAGCCCTTTGCTCACAAAACATATGCTGGTCTCCCTCTGCTGCACTGAGATGAAGGGGAACACCAAGTACGACTCTGCTCCTGACAATCTCTGTTGTGACTTAATTTATTTTTGAGTTTGACAATAATGTCCTTATCATCTAGTTACTGCTCTCTATCTCATCTCCTGGTGGCACAGCATGCTCACTGTGCTTCATTTTCGGAAACAACAGCAGATTTAAATTTTATGTTGTTGATGATGGGGGATGTTTGAAGACTGCATCAGAAATGATTGAATCATTTTGGGAAGGGACTACTGCTGAGCTTGTCAGCTCTTTGGGGGTGATTCTGGTGACTCAAAATAACAATAAGAGCCTAATGGAAAGAAACTCATGCCTGGAAGGAGAATTGGGAAGGTACTTCAGCTAGAAAAGCACAGATTAGATTATAAAGCCAGTGTTATAGGACATGACTGACATTAAGGGATGTGTTTTTAGCAACCTTATTAAAAATCCACCAAGAGAGGCTAGGGTATAGTTTAATACTAAAGCATGGGCTTAATATTCTGCTCTTGTGTTCAGTCCCTAGTAGTGCCTAATAAGCTGCTTTTTAAAAAATCATAATTATATATTTAAGGATTAACCCCTGTATGGGTTGTTTTGAAAACACCACCTCTGTGAAGGAAAGGCTATTTTATATCTTGGTGTTCTTTCAAAATGAACCCTAGTTGAATTGTAATCATTTGGGCATCAAAAACAAGGGAGAGTGTCATTTCTACTCTCTCTGTGTTTCCTATAGCAGGTAACACAATAAAGGTTTATTTTTTTTTTGTCTAATCATTTGGCTTAGTCTTTGTCCTGCTGCTTCTTATGGCTACTCACTGTCACACACTGAGGAAGGTTCTTTGCAGTGTTGGCTAATTGAGTAACTCTCTGGTAGCTTTCTTGTGGATCTTTGAAATTTCCCCTCTTTTATTTTATCAGTGTTTTTTGAGAAAACCTTAGGAGGTCTTTACTTGATGCCAAAGATGTTAAGCTTTGAACTGCCTACCAGTTTTAAACACCAGATGGTAATATGCATGGGAGATATTAGGAAGGTCATTGGAGTCCAAAGCCATTGAAATGCTTGGCTGAGATGACTGTATAGCTAAATTATACTTAAACATTTAAAATAGTAATTCATGCTGTGATGGTTTGAATGAAAATGACTCCCATAGGCTCATAGGAAGTGCACTATTAGCAGACATGGCCTTGTTAGGGAAGTATGTCACTAGGGATGAGATTTGACATTTCAAATGCTCAAACCACACATACTCTCTTTCCTCGCTCTCTCTTTGTTCCTGCTGCCTGCTGATCCAGATGTAGAACTCTCAGCTATTTCTCCAGCACCATGTCTGCTTGCATGATGCCATGCTTTCCACTGTAACAATGGTCTAAATCTTTGACTTATAAAACAGTTCCAATTAAGTGTTTTCCCTTTAAGAGTTGCCATGATCATGGTGTCTCTTCACAGAATACAAACCCTCACTGAGACAGAAGTTGGTACCAGGAACTAGGATATAGCTGTGATACTCCTGACCATGTTTTTGTTTGGAGGAGTGTAGACTTTGAGACTTTGGATTAGGAAAGCAGTTGAATGGTTTAAGCAGGGCTGAATGGGCCATACTAGTAGGGGCACTGAAGACAGTGGTGCCAATGGTGATAGCAACTGTAGCAGAAGTTTCAGTATTATGACTAGTCTCTGTTAACAATATGTGGAAGTGTGCAAGCCCTTGGGAGTAAAGATGATATGTGGAAAGGTGAGCAGCAGGTTGAGAGATGGAGCACATGAATCAAATATTTGATTTTTAGTTAGCAAGTAACCAACAATGAAGGGAACAATGATTGGCCCAGCTCAGGAGATTTCAGAGGAGAAGAATATGACTATATGGCCTAGCAACTATTCTTGTGATAGTTTGGTGAAGAATGTGGCTGCTTTCTACCCTTGATCTCCCCACCCCTAAAGCTGTCTGAAATTGAAGAGTTAGCTTTTGCAGAGGAGATTTCAAAGGAGCAGCATAATATTAACTGTGTCATGTGGCTATTAGATCTGTTATTATAGATTTTATACAGATCTATAATGAAAATGAGCAAGCTGTACAAGGAAAAATTCAAAATGTTCAATTTAGTGAGAAATGGAGCAGCAGAAATTTGACTTGAAAAGTGCACCAGGAGATAAAAAAGTTTAAAGAAAAACCTGATGTTAAATGGAATAAAGGGAGTGGTGATATTAAGGCAAAGCCCCATTCAACTATGCTCACCACTGAAAACAGAAAGCTGGTGGAATTATATTTGAATGAGAGGGGCATGTCCCAGCCCCAGCAAGCAACAAAACTTAACAGCTTCAGCCAAGGAGTCAAAGAAAGAAATGGGACATGTAAACTCCCTCCAAGGCCAGGCATATGTCAAGGTGCATGGAAGTCTAGAAAGGCCATTGTGTGAAGCTGTGAATGTGAAGCCTGGATTGCTTTGGAGACTCCAAGATGTTGGACATGCCAAAGCCATGGGGAAGCTCTTGACAGATAATGGGTCCAGCCCAAGAGAAAGAAGTGTACTGCAGTCAATAAAGCAGAAAAGAGTTTGGAGATCTGAAGAAAGCTTTGACATCAGACATGTAGATACAGAGTTTGGAGTTTGTCTAGCTAGTTTTCAGTCTTGATCTGGTCCAGTATTTCCTCACTATGTTTCCTTGTCTCCCTTTTATATATCCTGTATCAGTACATGTTAGAAGTATGGGTTATGTTTATTTTTGGTTTTCGTTACTTTCCCCCCAGAGGATTACAGTTAGGAGATTGCCATGAGTCCTCAAAGAAATTTACACTTTGAGTTTTTACATATTGTTGATTTTTTGATAGACTATGGTGTCTCTTCACAGCAATACAAACCATAAAATGTGCATTATTTAAATACGGAATAGAGAAAAGAATTAAAATCTTCCTAATTTATTGGTGAAAACTTTCTAACTTTGGTGCCAAAATGTCATAGAGCTAATACCCCCTAAGTCTAGGAAAGCTTACTTTTATTTCTAAATATTTATGGAAGTTTAAAAAATAAAATGTGGATCATTTTACAGATAAAGTGCCTAATCCAAAATAGTCATTTATTATTATAAAGAATAATAACACGCGGAGTAGACAATCTAAGAAATGCAAACATGGTTCAGTAAATCATTCTAATTTATTTCAACAAAAATGTGTAATTATTTAATTTTAATGTAAGTTGCAAAAATTCATCAGCCATTCCAAATAAACTCTTACAAAATAATAAGATATGAAGATTTCTTAAAGGTGATAAAATTTATTATATAAATGTTTATATTTGTATTAGATTTCAAAAAAGGAAAATACTTTCAAAACCTTAAGTGGTAGTAATGAAACCGAAATCTGAGCTTATCAGTACTATTATTTAATGACATTTTAGAGAATTTTTAGCTAGTGTAATTAGGCAAAAATAATGTAGATGAAGAAAATTTCACAAGATCCAATCCTTAGAAGTATTATAAGCCATCAAGACTGCTGGGAGTTGGGGGAGAGATGGGTTTCCTCCAGGAACAATCTCCCATAGAGTGTTCCATTGTCTAGTGGTTAACCTTAAACACGTGCACTTACAAACAATACTAAATGTACTCTGTAGTTCATGTATGTGTATGAGTATGTATGTGCATACACACACACACAAATTTAAAGGTGAAGGGGTAATAAATTTAATTGGACACAGGAAAAGTTGGAGCAGAAAGAGGTAAATGCTATAAATATAGTACTCAAGTACGAAATTCTAAAAAAAAATGTTGACAAAAAATGAATTAAGTAAATATAAATGTTTGAAAAGAATAAAAATCTTTTACTAGTAATATAATTTAAAAAGGCTTAATTGAGAGCTTATATACTGAATAAGGCAATTGCTCAAATAAATAAATAAGAATACACAAATTAATAGCTTTTGTAAAATCTAACAGAATCCAAAGAATTCTTTACTCATTGAATTAATACTTCATCCTTATTTTATAACTTTTACGAAATATTTGTATTAGTTTTGGAATATTTTAGACTGTTGCAGCGCACTTAGATTCCTGTGAAAGCAGAAAAATGTTTTTATGTAATTTGCATGTACTTTAATCTTTAAATATTATTTAGGAGTGAAAAAGTACACATGTGTGTTTGTAGAGAAACAAACCATATAACAAAAATATAAAGACATATGGAAAATATGCAATATTTAAAACATAATTGACTTCAAATAAAAAGTAAACATCAACATAGACTTTGTTGTCACAAAAATATCAGTCATTCCAAAAGTATTGAATAATTTAATGTTATTCCACTTAGCATTTCAATGGATTTCTTTTGGAATAAGTCAGGATTATATTAAATGTTTCATATAGTAGGCTAAGTGTTCAAGGATGGCCAAATATCTTGAATATAATAAGGAAGATGATTGTGTCTTAATAAAAAAATATAAATTTATGCAGCATTATTACATTAGAATGGTAATCTCTTGCAAGATCCCAATAAACTAACTACCAGACCCTTTCATATTCTAAACATGTTGAACATCTATGTATGAAGAAGAAAAGAGACTTCAGAGGAAATGGCAAGAAAATTAGGGAAAGGGGGAGAAATATAGGGCGAGGAAAGAAGTCAAAGAAAAAAACGATTGGTTCATTTCTAAATGTATGTTGTGTATGTGGAGAAAGAAAGAAAGAAAGAAAAGGAAGGAAGAAAGGAAGGAAGGAAGGAAGGAGGAAGGAAGGAAGGAAGGAAGGAAGGAAGGAAGAACAAACATTACAACTCTGTTCCTTAGGGAGGATGCAGCATAAGGAGGGTCAGTTATCAGCTTTTGAAAACACTGCCTGTTGTATCCTTTCCTCTGTTTCAACTAGACGCGAAGACACAGCATCTTTACAAAACTGGCGAAAGTGAATCTCAATAGGTCTTGTTTAAGAAACACTCATTTTCCTGCTCTTTAAATGGTGTTATTTTATTGGCATCAAAACCTTACCTACTTAGCTACCAGGGGATACAGCAGTGAGCAAAATGTCTCGTCTCTCATGGAATTTCTACTTTGGTGAGGTGTGTCAGAAAATACAAAACTAAACATTTCTTGGTACATAGTAAATCTTCTAAATAAAAAGAATCAATAAAATCATCAATTAGAGGAAAGGTATTTTAAACCCTGAAAGAGAAAATAGAAGGTAAACAAAACATAAAAGGGCATTTGATCTCTACTCAACCATGAAGTAAACCAACTAACAAGTATGTTTAGTTGATGTTAAAAGAGAAAAAAGCTGGCTTTGCTTTGGATGAGGGAACATGAAAATAACAAGTTTTTATACGGAAAACTATATTGCTATAAAGATACTTAAATTCCTATCATCAACCACTGCAAATCCATGAAGAAGAGGCTCCCAGGCAAGTAGAGGTGGAGCCCATCCTGTAACCCCCTGGCAAACCTGTCCCTAATGATTGGCTACCTGATCACAAAGGCAGGAAGAATGCTACAGAAGGCAATTTCAAGTGATTCAAGTGAGCATCTTGCCTTCACTTTTGTTTGTGCTGTCTCTAAATTCCAGGATTTCCTAGAAAAGAGATGGTAGTATTTTCCTATCACAGCAGGAAAGAATTAGCTCTTAGGACTCAGAAGGTAAAGAGATGGAGTTCTGGCAAAGGAGGGAAGGAGGGAGGGAGAGAAAGAGAACACCTCTTCAAATAGTAAGCCAGCTGTGTTTTCTCAGTGAAGTGTCTGAAGGCCGCCAGGACTTACAGCTCCTGGCTTTTTATTTATGTCTTCAACTAGTGGTGTAATTTGAAGCTTTACTCACTGAGCATAGTTCTCAGGGCACAGAACTCCTAACCAGAAGTCGGTTCTCTTAGTTGTTTGTTTATTGCATTTGAAAGAAAGATTTTACTTAGGTCTTCCTAATGGTAACTACGCAGATCTAGCTATTCTGTGAAATAAACCAAAAATGTTAATAACTATCAAATTGCTCAGAAAAATCGAAGGCATGGTGGGTTCATAAAGCCTTAGCTGTTTAAATCGAAGTGTCAATTAAATTGCTCAGCCATTTGTGAACAAATTCACCAGACCAAAGCAGATGCTGAGAAAAGTATTTCAGTCCTTCCAACAATGGAAGATTAAGGTATCCAAGATAACTGAAACCAACGTTGCACTGTAAAAACAGAAAAATATTCTGCCTTGCTCAGACTCTGCTGTGACTGCTGCTGTGGCAATGGTGTCTCTGGTATGTGGAAGGGAATGGAGAATTTGGGTGTCTGCTGAGACTCAGAAGTAGCCTGACTGGAAGCAGGAATATAGATGGGCATCCCATCCTTCTAGGCACATAATACAGCACCCCACAATTGTGTAGTATTTTGTACTTCATCAAAGGCTCCTAGGTATATTACTTCTCTTAACCTTTCCCAGATTGCTGTGTACAAAGAAAGAAACTAAAGTGCAAAGGAGGAGGATACATTGCCCACATTCACACAAGGCCTCCATCAAAGGTGTATTTTCCCATTCCCCACACAGCATGCCGCAGTCAGACTGTAGCCATCTTACCAGATCTGACAGTCTGTTCCTTTGTCTGCTCTAGAACAATTTGCCTGACTTCAAAATGACAACACAAGTCATTTTCTCGACAAACTACAGTACTTTTTTCTTAAAAATAGTCAAAACAAAAATGTAAAGTTGCTAGAATTACCCAAGTCAAGCCTTCCAGTCACAGATGAAGTGGTAGGGGTCTAAGAAGGCTAAACAAAGTTACAAGAAACAGTTAGGAACAAATGTGGGCTCCTTACAAATGTGGGTACCTCACTCCTGATGCCTGAAGGTGCTTGTAGCTCCTAACTCTCTTGATATGTCTACTAAGCCTGCTGGGGGATGCATCCTGTAAATCTGTTGAATTCATAGGCATCAAACCCCTCAGGGATACGGCTTTCTATGATGGCAATTATTAGAGGACCAGAGGGCTATGTGTCTTCATGTTCCATTATAGAATCATGACTTTGATATTTGTTCTCTGCTGGATTGTTAAATAGTTGTCCCTTACTTTAAGTTCTGCTTTCATGTGACTGGGGGGAAGGGTGTCTCTGATTAATAAACTCTGTAAGCTCTCTAGTATTTCCTTGAGATAAAGTTATACGTAATACTAAAGAGACTAAGAAGTGCTCATTTGCATTTCATTTTATATGTATTCAGGAGGCATGCCTAATACATGGTTTTGATTGTATATGTGTGTGTGTGTGTGTGTGTGTGTGTGTTTCTTTTGCTAGAAATTTCTTTTTATTTAAAATAATTTTTTCTAATACAATATATTCTGATCATAATTTTATCAAAATTTCATGATTCCATTTCCTCCAAGATTCCCACCATCTTCCTACCCATCCAAAACCACACTTTCTTTCTCTCCCCTTAGAAATCAGACAAAACTTTTTAAAAGAATAAAAAAAACCCATAAAAGCACAAGACATATACACAGAGAAACACACATATACCCAAAAGCAAAATCCATAAAAACGCAAATCCAGAAATCAGTATATTCAAGCAGAAAGATTTTTTTAATTCTACCCCACAAAAAAATATGAGGCAGAAAAATCTCCAAAAAATACCATTGAGTTAATTTTTTGGCTATCTACTACTGGAGGCATGGGGGTCTACCCTCAACTACAGTTGATATGTCCAGTAAGACTCTGTTGGTGAAAGTTAAATTTTCTTTTGTAATCAGATGTTGGCTGGAGATAGCATCTTGGTTGGGAATAGGAGCTTGTGTCTGCTTCCCACTCTTGGTTCTGGGAGCCCGATTTGCCTTAGACCTGAGCAGGTCCTGTGCTTGCTGCTGTAGTCTCTGTGAGTTCATATCTGTGTCAGTCATATTGTGTCTGAAAGACACTGTTTCCTTCAAGTGTGTTGAGAAGCAAGAGCACTGTAAGCTTTTAATTAGGGGAATCATTATTTCTCTGAAGTTTTAGAAATGAAATGTATTGCCAATGGCATTTTTATGCATATATATGACTAGTGTAATAATATTCCAGGGGGTCTATGAACAGAATTGATTTACAAAAGGCTTATAATGATCCTTTATTATACCAAGTAAAATAGACATCATCATAAAAATAAACAGCATAATATCTTACATCATTGAGTCTTAGTTTACATTTATTTGATGGCCAATTAAGTATTTATGGTACTCATCAACCCTAGGATATTTCTAAATCAGATTGGCTTTTAACTTTCAAATGTTACTTCCTCCATTCAAAAATTTATTGTTTAATTTAGTACTTTCTAAAATCTAAGGTGATAAATTAGAAGGGTTGTTATTGAGAAGTTACAAAAAAACAAACAAAAACAAAAAAAAAACACTGGTTAGAATGTACTTTCTATGATTTTTCCCCATGTAAATGGCAGTCACTCTCTAGTGAGTAGGGCACGAATGGCCTGGCCTACATGGACTGTCTGTGCCCATCGACTCAGCTTACCTCTCTTGCTATACATACAAAAATAGACACTGGGCTCTGTCAGCCCACAAACACACCAGAAAGTCCATTGCATTACAAACTTTCAAAAAGGCACTCTAAACTTTAATGCCTTTGTGCCTTTGTTCCTTTATCAGCAGCACCTTGGTGTGATCAGTTCTGAAGGTGAAATGTAACACAAAGTAATGTGTTTAATAATTTCTGAAGACCTCGTGAATACACGTTCAAGGTTGAAAGTAAATTTTAGATCCTCTTTAGACTTAGATATCAAATGGTTGTGTGAAAGAGTGATCTTACCTAATATTTTTCAGTAGCCTGAACTTACTCAGAGCATGCATACACAGACCAACACTTCCACAAAGGACTATTGTGACCTTCATTTGCTCGCTTGTAGCTTTTATGTCCTTTGCTTTAGAAAATGTATAGATAATGTCTATAGTGCCACAGCAGTGTGTGTGTGTGTGTGTGTGTGTGTGTGTGCATGTTGTATACCTGTATATATATTGTGTGTGTCTGTGTGAAAGAAAATGTGATAACATATTCTTTATACTCTAATAAAGCTTGCCGGAAGATCAGAATGCAAAGCTAGCCACAACCATAGAAGTCAGGCAGTAGTGGTCACACTATTAATCCCAGCACTCAGGAATCGGAGGCAGCTTGATCTCTGTGAGTCCAAGGCCACCCAGAGCTACAAAAGAGTGCATCAGTCTGAAAGATAAACAGAGCTCACACCTTTAATTCCAGCACTAGAAGAATGTAAGACAGGAGCATTTGGCATCCAGGCTCATTGGAATTAGTCTCCAACCACATTGAGGACAGGATTACCCAAGCCTTGGTAGAGGTGAGAACTCTCTGGTGACTTGGCTGCTTTGCTTCTCTGATCTTCAGCTTGAACCCTAATAGCTGCCTCTGGATTTATATTATTCATGCTACAAGAAAATGACTTGATGGTTATGGAGAAGGTACAGAGAAGTGCAGTTTAGTTGCTAAAGTTGACTCATAGGACTCAGGTTTCCTTGGGAACTTATTAGATACGTTTGAGCTAAAGTAAAAGCTTTAGATTTGGAGTGAGTACAGGGCAAGTGAGGGTGCTGTGTTTCTTGTGTAAGTCATTTCCTACTTTTATCAAAAAGGACTATAAATGAAAACAAAAAACAATGCAATTTGTCTTTACGTTGTGCAGTACTACAGGACAATACAATAACCATGGAAACCTCAAAAGTCATCATAATACATAGTAAGAAAATGATCATTTTCTCCCTCTTTATTTTTATTAGTTCCTTAAAAAACTCATACAATGTATTATGATAGCATTATTCCCCCAACTCCTCCCAAATCTACTCCTCTCTTACCTACCCACTCATTTTTGTTACCCCCTTTCCACAGTGTCCTCCTTGAAGGAGAATGTAGGAACTGCTGCCCCATTAGGGCTGAGAACTCCACAGTCACCTATTCTCTCACCTTGACCAGTTGTGAGTCTCTGTGATAACCACCACCACCACTACAAAAAGATGCTTCTCTAAGAGCACTGAAAGATGCACTAATTATTGGGCATGATGATGAGTTATTGGGAATCAGTTTCATATTTTGCTCACTTAGCAGATTAGTAATTATGTATTCTCTCCTAGGGCCTGTCTATCTCAGGTGTTTTCCCCCATTTGAGTGCCAGATACGCGTTTCATCTTATCGAGTGGTCCATAAATCCATCCAGAAAGTGGTTGTTTGTTCCTGTGACATTCATGACACTATTGCACCAGTGGGCATGGCTTGCCAGGCTGGTGATTATTATAGATTTTAGAGTCCGTAGCTAGGTAAGGCTGATAATTACTTTTCTCCTCTGGTAGCATGCAATGCATCTTCCAGCATTATGAAAAGTAAACAGTAAGGATAAAGCTTCCAAGTCAGTACCAGCCTGAGTGCTCCATATTCAATATAGGGTTAGCCAAAAGCATTGGCCACAATCTGTAATATTTGGGGTCTATGGTACCTCACTGGCCAGCAATTCTAGTAACTCATTCCTAGCAATGGGTTTTTTGTTTGTTAGCCCCTGTGTTGTCTTCTCATTATAGGATAGCTACATTTAAACTCTCCTCCTCCATATGTGTGTGTGTGTGTGTGTGTGTGTGTGTGTGTGTGAATGAATTTATATATGTCTATATATGTATGTATATCTATACATGTGTATATATATATATATGTATATATGTATATTTGTATATTTTAGGAAGTGAGGAAATTGTAATTTTGGTGAGGGTATTACAATTTCCCCATAAACTTTAAAAAGATTTGCTAAGGCTTATGCATGTCTTATAATCAAATATTAAAAAATACAAGAAATAAAATACAGTAAAAATGTTTATTTGGTGTCCAGCAATGAAAATACTGTAGACGTTTAGGATCTGTGCTTTATTACTTCTCATGTATTGGGATAGTGTAAAATACATGCCCTTCCCCATATGCTTTCACATATGAGGCAAGCATCTTTTCAATGCCTTCACAGGGCCACTCTACTGTCTGTATGTGATTATACTGAAAATTCTAGCATCATAAAATTGCTCTGAGAGCTCCTTCCATGCAATGTTTACTGTCACCATTCCGAAAACTCACCCTGCCACCTGTAAGTTCACCTTCACCTTGTCCTTCTGGCTGTAAGTCAGAGTCCCCTGGACACTAACATGGCCATTATTCTCCAGTTGGCTATTTCTTGTTTAACTCCATTTATATTCCATCCTCATTGTCTTCCAGCATTACTGTATTCCATTGCTGGGTTGTGACTTTATCTTTGTTGATCATTTGCCCCTGTAAATTATTGTTTTTGTAAAGTGTCATATGGGCTTATCTCCAGAAGACAAAAATGGCAACATCCATCAAGCTATACTTTGCTATCTGTATGTGAACCAAGTGACAGATGAACAATGACCTCTAGGGACAGACTTTGAAAGATAAAATGTCTATGTGGATTGATGATCTCACAGCAGAATTTGAACTTTACCCATTTCTCAGTAAATATATCCTGCTAATATTTCACCTATGTTGCTGATCCTAACTATTGTAACTTAACCATGTAAAGAGAAAAAGTACTCTTATTTTGTGATGATGCTGATTATTAAATAGTTTTGGATTGAAAATGACATAATGAACAACAAGTTACAGCAGGGAGAACCCTGGCTGGACACACCAGATGCCCTTAGGAAATTTCTGCACAGCACACAGATCAGCCTATGTCTAATCAGTAGCAAAAGCTTCAGGAGTGTACCTGATACAACATTTACCTGATGGATGTTTGTTGGTGTTTGTCTCAGCATAGATATCACCACAAGCAATCAGAGATGACATGAAGAAACTTGCAGGGTGTGGGTCCTACCCAAGAAGGCAGTGTGTGTACGCTTGTGTGAATTACTCCCTAAGCACATCATTTGGAGGCAGCATAACTGAAACATGGGCTCTCTAACTCATCCTGATGTCAAACTCAGGGTGATCCTTTTGTCTCAGCCTTTACTGTGATGAGATTACAAGCGTGAGCTGCCACACCCAGCTAGGAACATCCTCAAATACTGTGTGCAGATATCACATTACCATGAGTCTGGAGCTAGGGAAATAGTTCAGTGGTTAAATACTTGTCATTCAAGTACAAGGAATGAAATTCTCTAAAACACCCCCCCCCCACACACACACACAAGCTGTGTCTGAGGATAGGATTGTGAAATGGTACCTGGGGATAAGCACAGACAAATATTTTTCTGAACTGGAGCCCCAATTTGTGGCTTTGCTGAGGTGATGTAAGAAATGCAATGACTTGATTTCTTTCATTGCAAAATGCTAAAGAGAGTTGGATATAGTCAGGTGCTGAAAACATCTTGGAAGATGTCTTTGGAAAGCTTTTAAGAGAGTTTTTACTCCCGAGACTTTATTTTCAACTGCAGGAGAATGTAAGTGACCCAAGGAAAAGCAAAGTATAGATTATACATAATGTATTGGGTCCTTTTGCCTTTGGTGCAGCTATGATTGGGACTGTTAATACCCCTTAATGTAGACTACGTCTTTATGAGTTGCTCATAAAATGTGATTAGAAGAATGGATGTTGTCTGGTTTGTAGGAGAGAGATGGACAATTTTCTGTGATGCCTCTCAACATTTAACTATGCAGACAAGGATTTAGACAACTGTGATGTCCTTTCAGTGATCTCCAAGTATATTTCCTAAACCCTTTCCACCTCTGGGAATCTTGATAAATTCCCATCCAGGGTAGATATCTTCCTTCTGACAAAGAATGGACACTGGCTAGGATGGCTCTGTCATGCTGTGGTCACCAAAGGCAAAACAGGCAAGATGATAGGATCTTTCCTTCCTTTCTTGGGCAACGGGAGCTCAGAGTCTGGTAATGTGGACAGATGAGGCCAGCCACCTCCCCTGGGGTAGTGGCAGCTGAGTGAGTAGGAGGAGGCTGTGTAAAGAGCCAATGTGCCAGTGTTCATGAGGAAACACGATGGTGGTGCCAGCTGTCAGGGTGGCTTTGTTCTCTGCTTTCGTGCAGACCATTCCCAATAAGGCTCCCATCAGGGGATTTCATTGCCCAAGTATAAAACAGCAATAATTCATCTTAGGGATGGAAAATTCCAGCAGACACATACTCTCAGACAGATTCTCTAGAGCAGTATACTTTTGGACCGCCACCTCACTCCCTTCCACAGCTAATCCCAGGATAACCCTTGGTTTTCTGTACTCCATAGTGGGACCATAATAGTCCCTGCCCTATGTAGATACAACAAAGGGATTATCAGAATTTGTGCCCCATCTGACCTCACACTTTTGGTTCCAGTAATTATAAACCTTGACCTTTCACTCATTTAGTTTTGATAGTCTTTCTGGTTACACAGTGACGATTTCATACTTAGAATGCATAGTATTTGGCATTTACAATAGGGAAGTCCACTGGGGGGTGAGAGACTATACTCATGGGGCATATCTGCCTATGAAGATGACAGAATACACCTACTTTGTATTAGAATAATAAGGTAAACTGCTTCTGATATACAGCACCACCATTTATCTGCACAATGTGGAGCTCATGGATCAGATGCTGGAGGCTACTTATATCTGGGAAGAAAACGGGACTTTTGGGGTTTCTCAGATATCATTTGTAACCTAAAATTAGGCTTTTCTAAAGTTACTAGCATCCTACCTGCTATGTAAATTGTAACTGCACCTACTGCCCTTGTTATTTAATATTATCAGGCTCGAAGGAGAAAAGGACATTTCTATGTGAAGGCCTATATAAAAGAAAGGGTTCTGCCTTTGAAGATGTTAATGTCACTGCCCTGAAAACTGGAATACAAGCAGGACTATATGAACCACAGCTCAGAGCCTCACTACTTAGGCTAGGATTCTAACTTTTCCATACCTTTATTCTCCTACTTTAGGTAAGTGATAGTCATTCAGTTTTCTCACTTATAAATCAAAAGCAAGGCACAGCACCTTAGTAACATTGTAGTCAATGATATTCCTCACATATAAGAAGGATAAAAACACATTTAAAAAGATTTTAACTTCTCTAAAAATAAGAAAACACTTTATAATACAGAATTGTTGTAGTAAAATTCATGGTGGGCTTTTTTTCTTAGTGGTACATAATGTATTAATACATTCCATAATCAGTGATAAATATAATGAAATCAGGTAAAATATTTATTTCATAGATATGCAAACAACAGTGTCTGGCACATAATGCTCTAAAGATTAGATATTATTCAGATACTCACAACCAAACACTGAGATGATCTAGAATCCAGATGCAGATAGGGAGGAAAAGTCCAGGCTACAGAAACCCACAGAGACAGCTGACATGAACAAGGAGGAACTAATGGGTCCCCAGACTGATAGCTGGGAATCCAGCATTGGACTGACTTAGACATCCTGAACATGGGTCTCAGTTAGAAGGCCTGGGCAGTCTAAGGGACCTCTGACAGTGGACCCAGGATGTATCTCTGGTGCACAAAAGGACCTTGGGAGCACATTCCCCATGGAGGGATATTCCCTTAACCTAGAAGCAGGAGGGAGGGCCTAGTCCCTACTCCAAATGACTTGACAGATTTAGATGATCCCTCCTGGAAGGCATCACCCTACATGTGGAGTGGGTGGGGGGAAGGGGAGAATGGTCAGGGGGCATGGGAGTGTAGGAGAAAGGGAGGGAGGGAGGCTTTGAAGGGAGAGGGAACTGGGATCGATATGTAAAATATGATAAAATAATAAATAAAAGAAACCCCAAATGAACAACAACAACAACAAAAGACTAGCTATTATTGATAGTATACTTTAAATTTTTTTGAATTTGTTGAGAGGAGTGATTGTTTTAGAGGATCTCTGGACTTGATTATAGATACCTCCCTGTAGATTAACTGGAGGGCATACTAGCACAACTCAGTACAGTCATTTTTAAAATCCAGGTTTATGTCAGTCTTGTAGGTCTCTAGCCCTTTCTGTAGGTTCAGTTTTCTCTTCAAACCAATAATGGCTCCCTCTTTTATGTCTCTCTCTCTCTCTCTCTCTCTCTCTCTCTCTCTCTCTCTCTCTCTCTCTCTCTCTCTCTCACACACACACACACACACACACACACACACACACACACACACACAACTGACTCCAACTAACAATTCGAGCAACCATGGAAAGGCTACCAAAAATGCCCTTTCCTGATAGTGAGATCATCAACTAACTTATCCACCATCATGGAGCCCTCATTTAGTATCTGTTGGAAAAAGAAGCAAACGCTCATAACTAAACACTGAGCATAACTAGATCCAGATGCAGAGAGAGGGGACAAGACCAGGTTGCAGAAACACACAAAGACAGCTGACATGAACAAGGAGGAGCTAATTCCAACCTCCCCAGACTGATAGCTGGGAATCTACCATGGGACTGAATATGGGTCTCAGCTAGAAGGACTGAGAAGTCTGGGGGACCTCAGACAGTAGAAACAGGATCTATTCCTGGTGCACAAAAGGACCTTGTGGACACATCCCCCATGGAGGGATACTCCCCTAACCTAGAGACAGAAGAGAAGTCCTAGTCCCTACTTCAAATGACTTGACAGATGTACATGACCCAACCTGGAGAGCATAGCCCTACAAGTGGAATGGGGGTGGGGGAATGGGAGGGGAGGGTGGCCAGGGTGTGTGTCACAGGGGAAAGAGGGTAAGAGGGAAGGAGAGAAGGAGGGAAGGAGGGAAGGAGGGAAGGAGGGAGAGGAAACTGTGATCAACATGTAAAAATTTTAAATTATATTATTAATAAAAAATAAATAAAAATTCAGGTTTAATAGTCTTGATGGTTTTGCTTGTGACAATGGATTTTCTCTCTACATACTACTTTCTTTCCAGAATATCTTTACACTTGATTAAGGGGGGCAAGAATGTGCCTTAGACCTTCATTGTCTGTAATGC